>JAXIVJ010000626.1:32500-201566 GCA_036785665.1 Chirona hameri
TCATTGGCAGTTTTTCATCTTTTCCGAGTCTTCCTTCTCCTCCGTCCAACTCTGCAGAGTTTTAATTTGTACTTAGACATGCGATATTTGCTGTCTTCACTTCTATCAAATCCATTTCTTGGAGAGTTTTTGACCCTATCAGTGGAGTGAGATCTTCTCTCACGATGAGAAACTCAACTTGGTAGCTGCTGTAGTTCTTGGGGTTCATTACCTCCATCACTGTCTTGCCTACCACTTTTGTGCTGCTCTTATTGAACATGATCAGCGAGATGTCACAGGGCTTCAGTTTCCTCACGGAATGCTCTGGGTACGCCTTTCTGTAGACGTGTAGCGGGAGTATATTCACAGATGCACCAGTGTCCATTTGAAATCGCTGAAGGTGGTTCTTGCCGAGAAGCAGATGCTAGCTCCGTGTGCCATTTTAGTTAATGGCTAGCTACCACCAAGAATCCAACAATCATAACAGCAATATAGACTAGTTACACTTCTGACACCCTGTTTTGTTGCGGGTTCTATTATATGAATAACTCTTAAAGTCACTTACATATAAGTC
Source organism: Chirona hameri (assembly GCA_036785665.1). Classification (NCBI taxonomy): domain Eukaryota; kingdom Metazoa; phylum Arthropoda; class Thecostraca; order Balanomorpha; family Balanidae; genus Chirona; species Chirona hameri. The sequence goes on from JAXIVJ010000626.1 coordinate 33,054, forward strand.
AAGTTCTATTCACAAGTATCACATAATCAGAACTCCTAATTTAGGTCATGTTACAAACACATATGATTTCACATCACGTGCATATGCTTCCGTGGCTCATCTCTTAAGCCACGTCAGTGACGTCTCCGTTCGGGCGCGGAATATTCGGGCAGTAGCTGCTGGGCCCCTGCAGTTCCCGTGCGTGCGCATCGAGATGGTTAAGCGCTTTTTCGGCTGTCGGGTTCGGTACTATGGAACATAATTTCTGTCAATGTCAGAGCCAATCGTGTGCCCGGCTGTAGGAGGGAGGCCGAGATCTGGCTGAGGGAGCGGGACATTACTGAGTAGCAAAAGTGCGTGCTTTATTCACATTTACTTTGTATTTTAAGCAGGCGCGGATCCAGGGGGGGGGGGGCGATAGGGCGACCCTCCCTCCTGAGCCTCGGGTCGCGCCCAGGTCGTGCCCGTAGGGCGCAACCTTTTTTTGTTTCGATCACGCCCCCCCCCCCCCCGGTCAACATATCCGTGACGCTCCACCATCCCTCCCCCCGGTCAACAACATTTTGTGGACGGCGACCATAGTGCACCATGTGGCGCCCCCCCCCCCCCTGACCGAAATCCTGGATCGGCGCCTGTAATTCTATGTTGCACGAACCCTACCTTCTGCTGCTTTTGTACCTTGCATCGACTCGTGGTCACACGTTATTTGTATGCATATATTTGTATGCGCCGTCGTCAGTCTATACTGTATGGCAGTGGCGGCGCCACGGATTTTTGCCAGGGGTGACAAAAGCCGCCTAATGTTCTGAGAGCATCCAACCCCCTCCTGCCTCGCGCCGCTTTCCTGGGGCCGTTCCCTCCGGACGGTCCAGGGCTTACTTCTCGGTGAGCTCCGCTGACTGGGTCTGACTCGGTTGGGCGCGAGGTGGGCGTATGGTGCTGCTCTAGGCCGGCGGGCGGTGCGGCGGCGGGCTCCTGCATCGATGATGCCACGTACGGCGGGGAGACGGCAGGTTTCACTCCATTGTTCGCTCCATTTGCACGAAGGGTGGCCAGCTCGGCAACTTGCCCCTACCGCTCGCCCTTGGCGTTGTCCTTTGTTCGCTTGTAGGTACCGACTAGCGAGTTCCATTTCAGCCGCGCTGCCTCTGCGGTCGCTCCGACCAGGTCAGCAACCACCTGCCAGTGTGCCCTCTTGGCGGAGGCCATCATCTTCGCATATCGAGGGTATCGGCCCTCCATATACGTGATTAGTTTGCACTACATCTCAGGCTGCCACTGTGGCGCGTCATTTACAGCACCACCACAGGTTGGGGCGTGGGCATCACAGTCTTCAATTAGAAGAAATTTGAATCCACAAGTGCTGCACACGTAGTGCTCGCTCTCGCCAGTGCACGACGCTGTGTGCTCTTGAGCCACACTCAAGGCTATAGAACAACGCCACACCCAGGTCATCAATCAGCGCATTGCAGCAAGGGCATTGATAATGTGTTGTAGTCCTGCAGGAAGGAGAAACTATTCCAATGAAAGGAGGCCATGCAGTCACTCCATGGCACGGTTTCATATGCATATGATAGGGGGAAATGATAACGAGTTACAAGAAAAAAGTATTCATTTGGGGTTATTATTGTTTAAGATTGCAAACTTTGAGCTCGATGCGCAACCCCTAAGCATTTTTGTCAATGTATGTACCAATTAACTTACAACACCCAAAATAAAACACGAACTAGGTATGAATAGCCCTAATACCCAGGGCAATAGAACACTGGGTACTCCAAAGTTGTTTTTAGTATATACTCAAATATAAGCGTGAATAGTTGCATGATATTCATATACACATTCGCATGGACATTCGATGACACCATAGATCACCTCTAAAATCGTCACACAGATAGATCTTGATGCGCTGATTTAAAAAAAAACGTAATATCTAAGACGCACAACGGATAGTTTTTGAGTTATACCGATTGCAATGTTTTAGCGATAATTGTTTGGGACACCATAGATCATGCTGAAAATTGTCTCGTAGATGTATTTCGACGTCCTGATTCTGAAAAACATAATAGCTAAGATGCACAATGAACCGTTTTTGAGTTACACTTAATTTAACGTTTTGGCGGGAAATTTTTGGACACCATAGATCACGCTGAAAATAGCCATACAGATAGATCTTGATGCGCTGATTCCAAAAATCGTAATACCTAAGATGCACAACGGACAGCTTTTGTGCATGCACATTCGCATCTAAAGATCACCGTAGATGACTCGGGGATAACATTTTTACACAATGTGAGGAATTGATGCTTAAATAGGTGTACCAAGTTTAGCGGCGCTACGCGCCGCTTTTTTCCGCTATCGACGAAAAACCCAAGGGGGGAAATCAACCCCCCGGCAGTGCGCGGGTTAAGTCGCCGATTAACCCGCGCCGCGCTGGGGGGTAAATTTTACCCCCCCCCCCTCCCGGGTTTTCGCTATACCTTCAAAACACACTAGATATCGACGCGAAACCTTCAGTACCTTATCTGGCATCGATTTGACGTCTTAGGAGAAATTTTGGAGAAAATCGGTCGAGAAGTTTTTGCGAAAATAACGTTTTAGTGACGTCATGTCACGCCATTTTCGGTCCAAAATGGACAAGTTTGATCGATGATAGAACAGCGAGTATTAAAGGAAATTGCAAACCAAAAACGTCAAAAGGAGGGAAATGACATTCTCTACAAGATGGCTATCTCGGATTTGCAAAATGTTGGTTTTCTGACCCCCAAAATTAAAAAAAAATCCTTTATATTTTTTTTCTAAAAGTTTACCAAATCCAAAATTTTAAGAATTTTCAAAAAGCCGGAAAATATATCTGAAAACCATGTCTAATGAGTGACTATGCCAAATTTCAAACAAATATCTCTATTTTTGACCCCCAAATGACACTAGTAAGTGGTCAATTTGATGAACGCATTTTTTTTAATCGCAAATTTTGACATTTCTAGACATTGTACACAAAAACAAATTGCACCATTGGATTGATGTGACAAAACCGGACCGTAAACATGTGTCGTTTATTGCAAATTTTGGATTTAGAAAATTTGACCTTTTTTGCCTGACCTTGACCTGACCCTCAGGTCAAATGTCAAAATAACCATAACTATTGGATTCTACGTCTGAAATAACCCATGAGACATGTGTCACATGGGTTTCATATTACTTTTTCACAGTGTGACCTTTTGTGACCTGGCTTTGACCTTGACCTGTACTTAGTATGAGATTCATACTGAAGCATTACCTTCTCCTTATATTTAGAAGTGTTTTGGCAGAGTTTCGGCGCACTGCTCTTGATAGTCCGGTCTCTGCAGCCAATAATCCGAAAACAGGTGGTTTTGACCTGACCTGATGTGACCTTTTAAAAAAAAAAAAAAAACATTCCTTATAATCTTCCCGTCGAGGGCTTTCGATCGCCGCCTTGCGCGTCTCGCTGCGATTATTGGTTCGGGAGATAAGAGGGGGGGGGTAAAATTTACCCCTCCCCCCCCCCAGCGCTGCGCGTTCGGCTGGAGACCCCAGCGCTGCGCGGGTTAAGTGTATGCCAAAAATAACTAGATCTCTGAAAATGCAAGTTATTGTCCAGAAGTAACCGTCTCAGCATTAGATAAATATATAAAAAGTTTGAAACTGATCAGCCCAACACTTTAGCTGTGGCACGACCGTAAACTTTTTATGAGGTTGGGTCACGTGATCTGGCCTGGTGACCTGACCTTAGATGGCCTGTGGTAAAAAGTTCACACCATGTACGTCATTGATGCGCAATGCACAAACACGTGTCAAAACGCCGCCGTTTTTCGCTATCGTCGAAAAACATGAGGGGGGGGGGGGTCTAAACACCTCCCCGGCGCGACGCGGTTTAATAATGGAGAGCATAGGCGTCTTCAGAAAACTATGATGACAGAGGTGTTCCCAGGAAATTGACGGTACAGCAGGCTCCAGAGGCGTTTCCAGTCTACAATGGCGTTGAGGCAGAGACCTTCTCAGGTTTATGATGATGCAGCAAAGGCGTCTTCAGGAAGCAATATCAATTACATTGGTTCAATAAAAATGTATGCAATATCAATAATACAATATCAATCAATATTTTTAAGCTTATGTAACGCTCTTGTTATGTAAGGCATTGGAGGAATAAGTACTGTATTACAACTTTTTATTTGAACTCCTTACAAAAGTGGATTTTTATATATTTTATATTTATTGTTATGAGTTTTCGAGCACGGCTCATGATCACGTATACAAAACCAAAACCATTTTTGTTTTTGTATATGTGATCATGAGCCGTGCTCGAAAATTAATATAACAATAAATATACAATATATAAAACTCTACTTTTGTAAGGTCAAATAAAAAGCTTTAATACATTACTTATCAATCAATATTGGTTTAATAAAAACGTATGCAATATTAACAATCCAATATCAATAAAAAATATATGCAATCTTTTATTATTATATACAAAAACATGATCCTATGATTCTGATGGGTAGTGGGCAAAGCTTACACGCTTACCTGGATTAGCGACAGGAAACGACATGTAGCTCCTTCAGGAAGACGAGTGGATCTCCAGCTCGGTGGACCACCCTGAGCTTGGGTATCTGATGGAAGGTGTCCTTCTCTTGGCAGAAGCCTAGTGTGAGGCGGATCGGCGACTGGAACAGAAATATCCATTGTGGTGTCATGCCACGCATCCAATTACATCGTAAACAAATGCCGGATTCCGAGCTTCGATACTTAACCCACGCACTGCCGGGGGTTCGCACCGAACACCAACTGCCGGGGGAGGGGGATTTCCCCCCCCCCCCCAGTGATCTCGAAAACCACGCAACGTAGCGACAGGCGGAAAACGGCATTAGATAGGTCGCGACAAGTACTAGAGAAAGTACAAGGTCATTTTGAGGTCAGATCAATATTGAGGTGACCAGAGGTCACCAAAGGTCAAATTTCCCCATATTTCGACTAACTGGAACATCGCTCCAGATAATCCGGGTTAGCTCGGTAACTAAGATAGCCAGGAAGAAACGGAAGAAAAAAACACTGGAAAGCCCTTGAATTGCTCTTTCTGTAAGGTGGCCTCAGATTTAAGCTAAGGTCAATAGTTTAGGCTCCAGAGGTCAGCAGAAGTCAAAATAGCCGATTTCGTGGAAATAGCTTTCCGCGAATAATTTGTTAACTAGTTGCGCTAGAGCAACGATGTTGTCACCATCGTGTTTCCCTCGTCAAGGCGCGTCGACTCTATGCGTGGTGACTTCGAAAAGTCAATTAAAAAATTTGACCCCAGGTCGAGGTCACGTGGTGACCCGAGCAGGTCAAATTGGGTAAAGTTTCATATCAATCGATGCGTATTGACGAGACAAACACATTGGTGCCATTTACCAGTTTACATCTTTTCTCTATCAAAAGTTATTGACGAAAAAGTGTTGGTGGCCTCGGATGACCTCCAGATGATCTTTGTATGGGTTACTGATCAAATTTAGGACTTGTGTCATCAATAATGGCCTAATACATCATAATCATGAACGAATTACACTAATCTGATGAATATTCTCGAAATAAGAGGGATTTGATTTTTTCCCATTGACTTATAATGGGGAGGCCACGAAATTGACCTGACCTCAGGTCATCGATTTTAAAAATCCGAGATATACAAGTTGTAGCTTATGATTCCCTTATGAAATGCTCAAAGATGCAAATCCATCCATCAATAACTGTGGCTGTGGCACAACCGCAAACATTTTTGGAGATGGAGTCACGTAACCTGGACTGGTGACCTGACCCGAGATGACCCGGGGATAAAATTTTGGCACAATGTGAGCAATTGATGCCTAAATAGGTGTGCTAAGTTTGACGGAGCTACGCGCCGCTTTTTTCCGCTATCGACGAAAAACCCGAGGGGGTGGGAGGCGGAAATCAACCCCCGGCAGTGCGCGGGTTAACAATGGTGCAAGTTCATCGACCATCACGGTACGGCGAACGACCTGATTCGTCGTTAGCCGTACGTCGGAAGCAATATGGTCTTTATCATCTGAATAAGCCGTAGGTCAGGTCGAATCAGGTCGACCTGATTCGACCTGACCTGGGAAGCAGCTTCAACTTAATTTAATAATCATTAAAATTACAGGTCAAGGCTCCAGAGTACAATATGAACTGCGGGTCTGACAACAAGAGTATGTTTTAAACAAATATTTTCCACAAAAGAACGTTTAGTATAAGCGTCCAACAATCGGTGATAAAGAGGACATACACATGAGGAGAACACAGCTTACACATGAGGAGAGAAGTATTCACCACACAGCTTGTGTGGTGAATACTTCACTCAAATACAGATGATAACAACTTACCGTCGTCCCCTCGATCTGGCGCAGGATGTTGCGTCTCATGGCGCTGTCTGTGAAGTGGCGTGCCACGCCTGTAGCAACAACCTCAGCGTAATAGCAGACTCGGGTGCCACAGGAGAAGGAGTCGGGGTGTCTCGGGATGTCGGGTAGCACCAGCCGCCAATCTTCCCACCTCTCCACCAGGCTCACTGACTGCAGCATCCGTTGAACGAAGTGCACGTCTTCGGCGTTCGGCTGCCAGTGAAGCGAGTCAACATGCGCGATCACCCTCGACTTGACCGCGACTATATAAGAAGCCCAGTGAACATTGGCCCTGTTGTACGGAATAATACATATGCTGGCACGATGGGCGCCACCCTCATGCAGCCTGGAACGTACTGTTCTCTTGAGCGCCCTCCTTTCATGCACGCTTGCCACGTGCTGTTGAAGTTGACAAGTCGGCTACCACAAGACGACCCAAGTGCGAGGCAGAACGAGTCGATAACATCGTCCATAAGCCATGCTCCTGGACTCAACGTGTCCTTTGCCTTCTTATCCAGTCTTTCGATGAGCTTACATACGTCTCTGCTGCCAGATATGCCTCTCAGTGGCGGCACCTCTGCAGTGCGGACGGTGAGCGGCTGTACTCCCCTTGCAGTTCGGAGGGTGGGCGTCTGTACCTCACTTGCGGTTCGGAGGGTGGGCGTCTGTACCTCACTTTCAGTTCGGAGGGTGGGCGGCTGTACCTCACTTGCAGTTCGGAGGGTGGGCGGCTGTACCTCACTTGCAGTGCGGAGGGTGGGCGGCTGTACTCCCCTTGCAGTTCGGAGGGTGGGCGGCTGTACCTCACTTGCAGTGCGGAGGGTGGCGGCTGTACCTCACTTGCAGCTCGGAGGGTGGGCGGCTGTACCTCACTTGCAGCTCGAAGGGTGGGCGGTTGCATTCCCCTTGCAGTGCGGAGGGTGGGCGGCTGCATTCCCCTTGCAGTGCGGAGGGTGGGCGGCTGCATTCCCCTTGCAGTGCGGAGGGTGGGCGGCTGCATTCCCCTTGCAGTGCGGAGGGTGGGCGGCTGTACCTCACTTGCAGTGCAGAGGGTGGGCGGCTGTACTCCCCTTGCAGTGCGGGGGTGGGCGGCTGTACCTCACTTGCAGTGCGGAGGGTGGCGGCTGTACCTCACTTGCAGCTCGGAGGGTGGGCGGCTGCATTCCCTTGCAGTGCGGAGGGTGGGCGGCTGCATTCCCCTTGCAGTGCGGAGGGTGGGCGGCTGTACCTCACTTGCAGTGCGGAGGGTGGGCGGCTGCATTGCCCTTGCAGTGCGGAGGGTGGGCGGCTGCATTCCCCTTACAGTGCCTACGGTGGGCGGCTGCATTCCCCTTGCAGTGCGGAGGGTGGGCGGCTGCATTCCCCTTGCAGTGCGGAGGGTGGGCGGCTGCATTCCCCTTGCAGTGCGGAGGGTGGGCGGCTGTACCTCACTTGCAGTGCAGAGGGTGGGCGGCTGTACTCCCCTTGCAGTGCGGGGGTGGGCGGCTGTACCTCACTTGCAGTGCGGAGGGTGGCGGCTGTACCTCACTTGCAGCTCGGAGGGTGGGCGGCTGCATTCCCTTGCAGTGCGGAGGGTGGGCGGCTGCATTCCCCTTGCAGTGCGGAGGGTGGGCGGCTGTACCTCACTTGCAGTGCGGAGGGTGGGCGGCTGCATTGCCCTTGCAGTGCGGAGGGTGGGCGGCTGCATTCCCCTTACAGTGCCTACGGTGGGCGGCTGCATTCCCCTTGCAGTGCGGAGGGTGGGCGGCTGCATTCCCCTTGCAGTGCGGAGGGTGGGCGGCTGCATTCCCCTTGCAGTGCCGACGGTGGGCGGCTGCATTCCCCTTGCAGTGCTGGGGGAACCATCGCCAGGTAATGGCGCTCGGTCGGTGGTACCAGTGCAGTTACTGGACATGTGGCCGTTGTACAGTGATGGCGAAGTATGTGCCACTTCGGCCTCATTCTCCTGGACGAAGAGACCCGGGGGAGGGTGTATTTGAGAGTAGAAGCTAGGCTTCCTGGCTTTTTTGTTCCGTTTTTTCCACATCTCCTCCTGCGTGTTTGGGATCAGCTGCGAGGTGTCCGATCTGGTTTTCTGCTTGTGCATCGACTTCCCTCCTCTTGGTACCATCTGACGCCTTCTCCCCTTCGGCATGGGTGTGCGAGGCACGAGCAAGGGCGGATCCAGCCGGCCGTTTGGGGGGGGGCAAACCGTTTTTAGCGGACCTTACCTACCCCCAATTTCGAATTTCTTCCCGGATTTGGGCCACTTTATTTTGCAACCACACGATTTCGATTTTTTCCCCATTTTTTTTTTTAGGTTTTCGACCTTTTGGGATATCGAAAAAGGAAAGATGTCGGCTTGCAGTTTGTATTGTTCCGACATTGCCTTACACTGATAAAAACTATGTCAATTGTCAGCTGTACCCGGGGGCGTCGCCGATAATTTTTGAGTGGGGGGGGGTCGGCTGAAATGACGACAAAAAAATGTACCCCAATTTGTTATGCGTGTATTTAAGCCTTTGCAACATTTCTAATGTGGATTTGCATGTTATAGTAGGTACTTGTTATTTAGCGCCGCGAAGCGGCGCTATTTTTTTTTGCTCGGGTTTGCCTGATAAAACCCAGAAACATAGGCATTTTTAGCTTCTTAGCCTTGTAGAGGATAATAAGCTAAAAATGTTATTCATTCAATTCAGCGTTACGACGAAACGAAGACGATGACGATGGCTTCGTTATGACGATGGCCACTGATGTGACGCCGCGAAGCGGCGTGAACATTTTAATTTTAGGTCGTGGAAAACGCATTTTTAATATTGGAACCAGACCGTGAGTGGAGCCAAGCCTGAGGTAACCCCTTTTCCTGGTTGCACATCTCGGTATGATGCAAAATGTTGAAATGAAGGTAGTTTTTCATATACATTAGCCTCGGATAGTAAATCACGATGGCCGGTGGCAGTCTGCGTTCAATAGTACATATGATAATAATAACTGTATAAGTAAAATAACTGTAATAATAACTGTCTGTATAAATACCTATGTACCGAACTGTAACAAACAACTGGTAACGGTGCAAATGGTTTCAAAGTAGCAAGAGGCAGACCGACATTTCCGCGCATAAATGGTACCTGTGAATCTGGAGGAGCCTGGGGGAGATGGCTTGGGGAGATAGTCCTGGCCTGGTCCCCACTATTAGCTCTTCGGGCCAACAAGTTAGGCACCGCTGGAACAGCTTCCGGTTGCCGAAGTCCGCGTCTTTGCGTTCGCGTCGCCTTTTTCGGAACTCGGCAGACAAGCTAAACATGTAGCCCGCTTTAAAGATAATATTTTATGAAGAGAGTTGGCCCTGGGGCCAGCAATTATCGCCAAGGAGAGCCTCTGCAAGACACTTAATGGAATTAATTTTCCAAATTTGTATATGCAATTGCGAAACTTGTGTCATGCCGCGAAGCGGCGCGAAATTTTTCAGTTTTTGACTGAGGCTAGCTTGATTTTGACTGCTGCAATTTTGGGATGCCCAGTACCGTTCTAAAAACGCAAATATAGCATGCATTAAATTTCACGTCTTGGGGGGAGGGGGGGCAAAACATAGTTTGCCCCCCCCCCCCTTAAACAGGCTTGGGGGGGGGGCATGGCCCCGTTCGCCCCCCCCCCCCCCCTGGATCCGCCCTTGGTCGTGGGTCTAGTTATTCCTTCGTCGACGACGAAATCATTATTTATGAACGTGTTCATTTTTTTTCTTAAAATTTCACAGAACACGGAATTTTATTGTGTTTTTTTAATGCGTTGAGGCTCATTACAGTTATTTATATATATTTTTTATTTTGTTTTTTTTTGGGGGGGGGCAAAAGACATCTTGCCCCCCCCCCCCCTTCCAGGCTTTTTTTTTTGGGGGGGGGGGGCCATGACCGGATTGCCCCCCCCCCCCCCCCCCCCCCCCTGGATCCGCCAGTGGGCACGAGGGTAGCCTTGGCACGCGCCCACATGTCTTCAAGCAGCAGTCGGATGAAGACCCATGGGTGGTTGTTGGTCCGTCCGCGCAGAATACCACTCTTCACCACGTTGAAGTGCGACTCCACGGCCGAGTTGACGACTGTAGTTCCGCTGATCAACTGGCTCCACAGTGGAGCGAGTGGCATGATGGCCCCTGTCATGTATACCGGTAGATCGGGACAGTAGTAGGGACTTGATACCTCTGCTTCCTCTTCACAGTGCACGTTGCAGTCATTCCTACGAGGATGTCATTGAAATGCCGGCCGAAGGCAGTGCCGAGACGCAGGGTAGAGTTCACCTCTGGCAGCGGCTCCGGATCGTCGGCGTCCACCGACTCCGCCGCTTCGGATGCCCAGCCCGGCTCCAGCTCTGGCTGCTCCTTTGACAAGGCAAGTTTGCGCAGCGCCGAGAAGGGACGGCTCAGCTCACCCAGGTCTCCGGCTTGTTGCATCTTCGCAAAAATCCATTGGTACCCTGGACGGCACTCTTGTGGCAGCTTCTTGTCCTTCAGCACATCAGAGAACTTTTTCGATAGGTGTGCACCACAGAGGCTAATGAGAGATGTTGGAGCAGGTGTCCCACATGTAGTAGATCTCCAGCACTCCTCCAGATAGTCTCTCAGGAAGGTGTTCCAGAGTCCCTGGGCTATCCCGTGGAGGAGCGCCCAGCTCAAGTCGCATACCACTCGTGGTGGCTTCAGGGCTTCGTTTGTGACGACCTTGTGCGATCGGCATAGCTGCGAGAGGAAGTGTGTGATGGTGGGGATTGTATGGTCCTTGTCGATAGCAGATTTTTTTTTGTCGTCAGCGGAAAAAAGCGGCGCGTAGCGCCGCCAAACTTAGTAAACCTATTTAGGCAATTCCTCACATTGTGTACAAATGTTATCCCCGGGTCATCTATGGTGATCTTTAAATTCGAATTAGCATGCATAAAAACTGTCCGTTGTGCGTCTTAGGTATTACGATTTTTGGAATCAGCGCATCAAGGTCTATCTTAGAGGTTATTTTGAGCCCGATCTATCGTGTCCCCAACTATGGTGATCGTTAGATGCGAATGTGCATGCACAAAAACTGTCTGTTGTGCGTCTTATGTATTACGATTTTTGGAATCAGCGCATCAAGGTCTATCTCAGAGGTTATTTTGAGCCTGATCTATGGTGTCCTCAACTATGGTGATCTTTAGATGCGAATGTGCATGCACAAAAACTGTCCGTTGTGTGTCTTAGGTATTACGATTTTTGGAATTAGCGCATCTAGGTCTATCTTAGAGGATATTTTTAGCCCGATCTATGGTGTCCCCAACTATGGTGATCTTTAGATGCGAATGTGCATGCACAAAAACTGTACGTTGTGCGTCTTAGGTTTTACGATTTTTGGAATCAGCTCATCAAGGTCTATCTTAGAGGTTATTTTGAGCCCGATCTATGGTGTCCCCAACTATGGTGATCTTTAGATGCGAATGTGCATGCACAAAAACTGTCCGTTGTGCGTTTTAGGTATTACGTTTTTGGAATCAGCGCATCAAGGTCTATCCTAGAGGTTATTTTGAGCCCGATCTATGGTGTCCCCAATTATGGTGATCTTTAGATGCGAATGTGCATGCACAAAAACTGTCCGTTGTGCGTCTTAGGTTTTACGATTTTTGGAATCAGCTCATCAAGGTCTATCTTATAGGTTATTTTGAGCCCGATCTATGGTGTCCCCAACTATAGTGATCTTTAGATGCGAATGTGCATGCACAAAAACTGTCCGTTGTGCGTTTTAGGTATTACGTTTTTGGAATCAGCGCATCAAGGTCTATCTTAGAGGTTATTTTGAGCCCGATCTATGGTGTCCCCAATTATGGTGATCTTTAGATGCGAATGTGCATGCACAAAAACTGTCCGTTGTGCGTCTTAGGTATTACGATTTTTGGAATCAGCGCATCAAGTTCTATCTTAGAGGTTATTTTGAGCCCGATCTATGGTGTCCCCAACTATGGTGATCTTTAGATGCGAATGGGCATGCACAAAAACTGTCCGTTGTGCGTCTTCGGTATTACGATTTTGGGATCAGCGCATCTAGGTCTATCTTAGAGGTTATTTTGAGCCCGATCTATGGGCTATGGTGATCATCCCCAACTATGGTGATCTTTAGATGCGAATGTGCATGCACAAAAACTGTCCGTTGTGCGTCTTAGGTATTACGATTTTTGGAATCAGCGCATCAAGGTCTATCTTAGAGGTTATTTTGAGCCCGATCTATGGTGTCCCCAACTATAGTGATATTTAGATGCGAATGTGCATGCACAAAATTTGTCCGTTGTGCGTTTTAGGTATTACGTTTTTGGAATCGGCGCATCAAGGTCTATCTTAGAGGTTATTTTGAGCCCGATCTATGGTGTCCCCAACTATGGTGATCTTTAGATGCGAATGTGCATGCACAAAAACTGTCCGTTGTGCATCTTAGGTATTACGATTTTTGGAATCAGCGCATCAAGATCTATCTGTATGGCTATTTTCAGCGTGATCTATGGTGTCCAAAATTTCCCCGCCAAAACGTTAAATTAAGTGCAACTCAAAACCGGTTCATTGTGCATCTTAGCTATTATGTTTTTCAGAATCAGGACGTCGAAATACATCTACGAGACAATTTTCAGCATGATCTATGGTGTCCCAAAACATTATCGCTAAAACATTTAAATCGGTATAACTCAAAAACTATCCGTTGTGCGTCTTAGATATTACGTTTTTTGGAATCAGCGCATCAAGATCTGTGTGACGATTTTAGAGGTGATCTATGGTGTCATCGAATTTCCATGCGAATGTGTATATGAATATCATGCAACTATTCACACGTTAAAAATATACTATAAAAACTAGAAAACATACCAACAAATGAAGGTCACTACCAGATTTGGAATAATATACCAAATATGGATGCACAACATTCGCGGCAAGTATGGCGTTCGTGTTTCAATCAAGATAATACAGATTTGTACAGCCTTTGCATTCACTCCTGCGCAGTGGCATTCTTCGTCACCGACGGCAGGGTATTTATTGGTCCGCGTCTCGTTCTATGTTCCAGTTTCTGGTTAGTGGAATGTATTTATAATTGAATTATTTAATATTTGTCAGTTCTGTGAGCAGTCATTGTTGTGTTAACATCCTTGGAATTTGTGCCATTTTCTAGACTTTTTGGGTCCAAAGAATTTTGCTCTCTTCATATTTCATATCAGGCCGCTCAATATTGTTTTCCCCGCAAGTTTGGTAAAACTTCGCTCGCCCTTCGGCCTCGCTCGTAATATACATCCTTGACACCTAACTGGCTGAATTTGGCGACACTGTTGAGATAATTGTGTATGTACTCATTGGTTATTTGCATGACTTTGTACATGCAAGTTATTGGTTCAAGTCGTATTCTTCTGCATCCGGCTGTTGCGCTGAAGCGGCGGAGCCTGGACAGCTCAGCGGCGACTGCTGTGTGTTGAATAGTGCAAGTCCGATCGGGTCTGCTGCCGTTGTGCTGTGACTGGCGCATGTGAGGGCTTCTGCATTTATATTGTTGCTAAGCGTGGCATTGGTCCGCTACTTTTTATTGTCGTATCGGTTGCAGGCAAGGGCGGATCAAGGGGGGGGGGCGAACGGGACCATGCCTCCCCCAAGCCTGTTTAAGGGGGGGCCAAACTATGTTTTGCCCCCCCCCCCCCAAGACGTGAAATCTAATGCATGCTATATTTGCGTTTTTAGAACGGTACTGGGTATCCCAAAATTGCAGCAGTCAAAATCAAGCTAGCCACAGTCAAAAACTGAAAAATTTCGCAATTGCATATACAAATTTTTAAAATTAATTCCATTAAGTGTCTTGCAGAGGCTCTCCTTGGCGGTAATTGCTGGCCCCAGTGCCAAAAATTTAGCTTGTCTGCCGAGTTCCGAAAAAGGCGACGCGAACGCAAAGACGCGGACTTCGGCAACCGGAAGCTGTTCCAGCGGTGCCCAACTTGTTGGCCCGAAGAGCTAATAGTGGGGACCAGGCCAGGACTATCTCCCCAAGCCATCTCCCCCAGGCTCCTCCAGATCCACAGGGACCATTTATGCGCGGAAATGTCGGTCTGCCTCTTGCTACTTTGAAACCATTTGCACCGTTACCAGTTGTTTGTTACAGTTCGGTACATGGGTATGTATACAGACTACAGTTATTATTATCATATGTACTATTGAACGCAGACTGCCACCGGCCATCGTGATTTACTATCCGAGGCTAATGTATATGAAAAACTACCTTCATTTCAACATTTTGCATCATACCGAGATGTGCAACCAGGAAAAGGGGTTACCTGAGGCTTGGCTCCACTCACGGTCTGGTTCCAATATTAAAAATGCGTTTTCCACGACCTAAAATTAAAATGTTCACGCCGCTTCGCGGCGTCACATCAGTGGCCATCGTCATAACGAAGCCATCGTCATCGTCTTCGTTTCGTCGTAACGCTGAATTGAATTAAGAACATTTTTAGCTTCTTATCCTCTACAAGGCTAAGAAGCTAAAAATGCCTATGTTTCTGGGTTTTATCAGGCAAACCCATGCAAAAAAAAATTCGCGCCTCTTCGCGGCGCTAAATAACAAGTACCTACTATAACATGCAAATCCACATTAAAAATGTTGCAAAGGCTTAAATACACGCATAACAAATTGGGGCACATTTTTTTCTCGTCATTTCAGCCGACCCCCCACTCAAAAATAGTTTTTCTCAGTATAAGGCAATGTCGGAACAATACAAACTGCAAGCGGACATCTTTCCTTTTTCGATATCCCAAAAGGTCGAAAACCTAAAAAAAAATTAGGAAAAAAATCGAAATCGTGTGGTTGCAAAATAAAGTGTCCCAAATTCGGGGAGAAATTCGAAATTGGGGGTAGGTAAGGTCCGCTAAAAAAACGGTTTGCCCCCCCCCCCCAAACGGCCGGCTGGATCCGCCCTTGGTTGCAGGTAAAACAAACCGTGGGCCCGTAAAATGTTTTTTAACATGGAACCCTATGGCCTAGTAGGAAAATGTACGCCTGCAAGCACGGAGTTTGTGGTATGATAGCGGAATGGAAAAATGGATGGGGTCACAGAATGTCCGGGCAGAGGACAAAAAAAGTGCCTTCTTGCATGCTATGGTGTGTAGCATTTTTGGTTGATGACACAGCCAATCCGTGTAGCAATTTTAGGAAACGTTGTGCGTGAAAAGAGACATCAAGACACGGACTTAATATGAAAGCTATTAGCTCTTTAATACACCTAAACATCGTCATGTGTCGCTTGCTGTGCGACGACTCATTTCGCGAATTTAGTGGACCATTATCTTTCCGGCCACATACCCCGGGTCCAATCACGCGACGAGTAAGATAGTAATGGTCCAAGTCCAATGGGCATGAAGTACCAATTCATCGAAAGTAGAGGTACTTACATACCAATCAAGCACCAGGTATCAGCGGATATCACACGATTTTCTGCGTTTGGTACTGAAAAAAACAACTCTGTATGTGAAAAACATAGTCCTGTATTTTAGAGACATGTCTATGGTCTATTTTGAGTGATCCAACCTGTATATGAAAAACCTCATGAATTTTCGGATGTATTGTATCACTTGAGTTGGCAACCAACCTCTATTTCAAGATGTTCAAGAATGCAGTCGAATGGTTTTGGTATCACATAGTATCACACAATTTCAGCAAATGTATTTATAAATAACATATTTTTGAATTAGGAATAATTTTCCAAAGCTAATGTTGAAAGATTTTATCAGGTTGATGATCAGTCATGGCCATTGATATGTTAGTTACATTTCTCGCCGTTAGTTCCTCTTCCAGAATCATTTCAAAAGTTGGCATCGGTCTTTCTCAGAATACTTATATCGTCTTTCTCTTTGCAAGATTTGATGGTGTGTTCGGTGCTGCCCTGGTCCGAAGGTGTTGTACAATTTGCGTCGTGATTCTGGGTCATAGTTGTACCTGCGCACGCATAGTGAAGGCAGAGACTATGCCGAAGCAACAGAAAACTAAATCGAAGTGGCCGTCGAGGGAACTGATAGGATGTGGTGTGCCTGGTTGCAAGTGGTTCAGTTACAGCTATTCCCTGAACCGCCACGTGAAGCGCGTGCATCCAGAGTTGCAACAGACAGATATCAGGATCAAAGGCAGTGGCTTTGCGCCAGGCGAGCGCTTCGCAAACTGGTGCCCTGTTTATATGGTAAGTAGTGAGTACACTGAGTGCTTACTCACCTTGACCTCTTTTAGTGTTGCTCAGTTTTTGAAACCCTGCCATTGTCAGATTTTGCCACAAAATGTTGTTTTGTAGGCTGGGAGGTAACGGTGGGGCTGGCGTCACCGTCGCGGCCGGGCAATCAAATAAAGGTTCAAGGTTACTATCACTGTTGTTGGTCTTGAGTCATAGGGAAGCTTTATTACGTCACCAGATACAAGCGAATCTTAGGCCGCCCCGATTTAATAGCTACGAGCGGTAGGTCGAACTGATCGGAATTAATTAAACTTAACTAACCTAATCTAACCTAACCCCGCCATTAGGTCCGATCGGGTCGGTCTACAGCTTGTAGCCATTAAGTCTGATCGGGTCGGCCTACAGCTTGTAGTAAGTAAATAAAATACTGGTAAATTGTGCAAATGCATGCAGTCCCAGTGGCTACATTCATTTATACTGAAACAGTATTACTGTAACAATGTTTTAATGATCATATATATGTATGTTTCCATTTTTATTGATTTTACATAAATTAACCACATATATTTAAATGTTGAATCAAACGTGAATCCATTAAAATATTTGTTTTGATTCTTTGAATCGGAAAGAATAAATTTTCAAAATTTTATCTGTGAATCGAACGGTGATTGAATCATTCAGATTCCAAAATGAATCATGAATGAATTGTTCCAAAAAGGTTGAATCAATAACCAGTCTGGTTCATGGCCCATTGGTAAATTTGGGTGAAAATTATAGTTTGCCACAGGCCGGGATGGCCCTATATGGGCCATGGGCCGGGGCCCAACTTTAAGGAAATCACTGGGCTGTGGATGGGTCTGGGCTGAGAATGTTGAAGTAATGTGTGGAAGCTCAGGTCAGAGCTTAATATTGCATTGTTGTAGAATGAGTAGAATGAGCTGCAGTTGTAAAATGAGTTCAGAAAAAGACACAAAAATGACAAATTACTTTGATAGAATGCTGCACAAGGATGAATTTATAACCTTTGATAAGACACCAAAAATGACCAACTCCTTTGATAAGTTGCTATACAAGGAATGATGTGATGACTTTATGATATTGGATGTTGCCAATGTGGCAGCCTGCTATCACATTTTGGGTGACATTTTGGCTGTTTGAACTTGTCCCAATCCTTCAATCTGTTTATGTAGACTGGTTGGCAAGTGTTTGTCGGGGGAACCTATAGGAGCTACACACTTGGTCATGTGGTTTATCTTATATTATTTCTAGGTGCCAACTTTAGCTATTTTTGCTTACATTTTCAATACAGGGCAAATATTTTGATTACATCTGTAAAAATACACTGCTATGCTAACCAGTTTCGAGCATTGCATTCCTTTTTTCCTAGTTCTCATATATAAGGCAAGATATCACAAAAATATAATGGGTGACACTGTTCTTTGGCAGAAAGTGGACATTACTGTTAACACTTCCACTTTCAATACTCATTTTTTAGTTGACAAAATTTGGCTGTGCCTTTTTTTCCTGTATAGCAGATTGTTAATTTGATTAGATGCCATTTTCAGCCAGTGGCATCTCTAAATAATTATAAAGTTATGATGTTCAGGTCATACAATCCAATAGCATTCCGAAGGCTCATCATCAAACGACCTTTTGATATTATCATAGAGGTCTGCTATCATATTGAGTGGAATACCAAAGTTTGTGGCCCATATTTCAACGTAGATATTTCTGCCGACAGCAAACATCAGGTGGGACCTTATCGACTGGCCTGCCTGCGGACGCATCTGACGTACAGCTACGCGAAGCCGCGGCCCTAGCCGCCGCCAGCAGCAGCACTGGACCAGGACCCGCGACCCCGGCCGCCGCCGCCAGCAGCAACGGACCCGCGGCCCCGGCCGCCGCCGACATCAGCAATGGACTCGCGACCCCGGCCGCCGCCGCCAGCAGCAATGGACCCGCGACCCCGGCCGCCGCCGCCAGCAGCAACGGACCCGCGGCCCCGGCCGCCGCCGACATCAGCAATGGACCCGCGACCCCGGCCGCCGCCGCCAGCAGCAATGGACCCGCGACCCCGGCCGCCGCCGCCAGCAGCAATGGACCCGCGGCCTCGGCCGCTGCCATCAGCAATGGACCGGGACCCGCGACCCCGGCCGCCGCCGCCAGCAGCAATGGACCCGCGACCCCGGCCGCCGCCGCCAGCAGCAATGGACCCGCGGCCCCGGCCGCCGCCATCGGCAATGGACCGGGATCCGCGACCCCGGCCGCCGCCGCCAACAGCAATGGACCCGTGGCCCCGGCCGCCGCCGCCAGCAGCAATGGACCCGCGACCCCGGCCGCCGCCGCCAGCAGCAATGGACCCGCGGCCCCGGCCGCCGCCATCGGCAATGGACCCGCGGCCCCGGCCGCCGCCATCGGCAATGGACCCGCGGCCCCGGCCGCCGCCATCGGCAATGAACCGGGACCCGCGACCCCGGCCGCCGCCGCCAGCAGCAATGGACCCGCGGCCCTGGCCGCCGCCGCCAGCAATGGACCCGCGTCCCCAATTACCTCGAGCGCGCGCGGACCTGCTGCGCCGCTACACAGGCCGACAGTCAACGGGGCCCCAGGATTCGGTGTGCCAGTTTCGTGGCTGGAATCTGTTCTGAACAGAATGATATCGAATGAAGAGAAAACTGACAGGATTCTAAAACTTTTAGAAAAACAAGAACACGCACCCTGTACCTCGAATGATGATGAGGTACGTGATCTTCTGTTTCGTTCAGGACGCAGTGTGAACCAGCTGATAGAAGCTACGGAAGAACAGCTGGTGTCTTTACCAGAGGAGAACGTCCTCTTGTGTAAGGTATGTGCCCCCCGCTACCCGACCGCGACGGAGGTGCGACTGGGGGGTTTCCACTACGATTTCAGTGGTGGATCAAGGTTTTCGAGAAAAAAGAACAGACACTACCAACACGCTTCAAAACTCTGAGAACGTCGATCCGGGACCATTTCAATGGGACACACCATGCGCGAAATGCTGCGCGAGCTGATCAGATCTCGCGTCTGACTCAGGGACGGTTCGATGCAAACCAGCTGGCATCACGGCATGTAATGCGGACTGGATATCTGGTCCTGAAAAAGGCACTGCCTCGTGCAACGTTTGAGGACTTGGTCGTGCTGCAGCACAAGAACAAGGTAGACATGGGAGACCTGAACCACTCATCAGGGTTCATCGCCAACCTCAGGACACAGGTCAGCAGTGTGATGCACACCAAGCTGGCTGAATTTATAGCGAAGCAGCCATGTGTTTCGCTGTGTGTGGACAAGGTGACCATCGCGAGAAGGACGGTGGATATCACTGCCATCCTAGCTGTAGTGCAAGACGCACCAGTGGATCGCATCATCCGATCCTTTGTGATCGGTGCCCCAGTGGTGCTGGACCACACTGGCGAAGGTCTGGCCAAGGAGATCGCGTCTTCGCTGGCAACGGTTGGTGTGACGCACCCCGACAAACTCGCCGCCATATGTACTGACGGGCAGTACTTGGTGAACAGCGTGCCACCAAAACTGCTGCGGATCATGTCTGCTGCTGACTCCACAACCTCGCCAACGCCGTGTGTTCCCGCTCTGTGGGACGCGGGCCATCTTCTGGAGTTGGCAGACAAGGATGCACGACAACAGCACCCGTGGGTCGGTGAAGCCGTGAGTGTCATGACGTCAGTGACCAAAAGGCACACCACTGGCAAGGGACTGGAAGTGCTGCTGGCAGCTGGAGAGCAGCGGAAGGTGAAAGTCGCCCGTCCCAAACTGTGGTCCGAGACTAGGTTTGCTGCCCATGCGGAAAAAACTATCAAGACCTTCATTCAAAACAAGACCCTGATGACTATCCTCCTCGCTGAACAAGTCGACGCAGGAGACGGCGGCCCAGACGCGGAGCGCGATCTGGCACACCTTAAAGGTCAGTGGTCATCGAACGATGCCTTCAGATAATGTATGGTCCTGTAACAGTAATTTTCGACTGACAGACAGTATTTGCCAGCTCGTAACCAGCCAGCCAAGCCTTATGTCTTAATTTTGTTTTGGCTTTGTAGATAACTTTTTATTATACCTAGTGTTTTTCGAAGTGATAAAGGACAATTTTGCATGCACAAAGCTAATACAAAAATTCATTTTACGTTTCAATTACATCGTGTCAGCATCTAACTTCTTCGAAATAGCACTGGCCTTCTGGCTTACGTGTGCGGCTTTAATCTTGTCGACAGGTCAGACGTTCTCCGCGCGCGTCGCCGCACTCAGCGACGTGTACTGTGTGCTGGCGGAATGCAGCCGAGTACAACAAGACCTTCAGAAACTGCCTTGGGAGCGGAAGGCGTCCTTCGATGCTGAGATGAACAGGCTAGAGGACATGTTTACGTCTGTCACTGAAGACCTGGACCACGACGAAGCCCTCTGGCCAGCGCTGGCACGTCATGCTCCGCTCAGAGATGATCTGGTAGGTTTATATACGTGTGTGTTTGTGTGTATGTGTGGCTGTGGAGCGTGGAATAGTTGAACGCACCCTCGCATTATTGTTCCGTATACTTCACCTCGCTCAGTTTGATATCATTCGTGGTTACCACTTACCTGCTACATCGAGTTGTATTAACCCGGCATTGACTGGGGTCTCAGCAGAACTCCATTGACGGGGGGGGGGCGTTAAAAGCCCCCCTGGTTATCTTCCGAACCAATGATCGCAGTGAGACGCACAAGGCGGCAATCGAAAGCTCTCGATGAGACAAATCTAAAGCATGCTAAAAAATGTCAAAGTGAGGTCAAATGTCAGGTCACGGTCAGGTCAAAGGTCAACATCGGCGTATTTGAGTTTATGGGCCATACTTTCCATTCAAAGCCTTCGATTGCGACCAGTTTCACCCAAAGTGCTCCCAAAGGTATGATACACATCCCGCATGAGCTAAAGTGAGATTGTTGGCCAAGGTCAAGGTCAGGTCACAAAAGGTCACTATGCTCAACATACGGAAGTCATGCATCACATGTTTTATTAGTTATTTTCCACGTATAATTCGATAGTGATAGTCATTTTACCACCTGACTTCATTTACCTGAAGTAAATGTCAATTTCAGGTCAAGTTCAGGTCACCGAAGGTCAAAATGTTAAAATGAAAAATATAAACAAAAAAGGCATGTTGCTAGACCAGTTTTGTCTCAGAAATACAGTGGTGCCATTTATTTGTCTGTACCTGGTCAACAACAGCCAAGAAACGCAATTTTTAAATATGACTTCATGAGTTACCCATACTTTATATGCCATAAGACAGTCACAAATGGTGATATCATTCTGACATTTGGTATGGTAGGTTCATATATGTGGTTCTCTGACATTTATTCCGGCTTTTTGAATATCTTTGAAGAATTTGATTCTGTTGGCATCCCCCCATTTTTTTGTGTGTGCATTTTTGGGGGTCCAAAACCAAATTGTTGACATTTCGAGATAGCCATGTTGTAGCCCTTGCTATGTACCATGTTTTGACGTTTTTGGATTTCATTTTGGTCCAAATATGGCATTTGTACGGCCTGTTACATTTTAGCTGATTTTGGTGTAAAACTCGTGTGTAGTGACGTCACAAAATTCGATATAACTATTTTGTTCGACGAAATTGCTTTTTTCACAGAAGACGTAAACATGATTTAGAAGAAGGTACCCGAAGTTTCACGTTGATAGCGCTATTGGTTTTTGAGCTATTACAAAAATTCATCAGTGGGGGTGCGTTAAACGCACCCCCCCCCCCCCCCCGACAATGGCGGGTTAAGTCGGTTAGTTTAAATTTCGAAGGTAATTTCACGATTTGTTGTGATTAATTAGGACAAAAAGTAAAGCTTTGGGTTTGTGGGAAACGTTGGTAGCCGTATATTACGTTTAAATATGCATATTTAATCTGCAGGCTCGTCAGGTTTCTGACTACGTGCAAACCCTGCTGAGCAAGTGTCGGAAACGAATGCGAGGCGAGCACTCAAAGCGGCGAGACGTCGGAGCAGCGAATGACCAGCTTGCTCTCGCCATGGACGACATCAGCCTCGTGGGCAGGCTGAACAGGGTGAGGGGCATGATTCACAAGTCAAGTTTGATTATGGTGAGATCGGCAGTAGAGAACTTGATGAGGCAGAAGCTGATCCCCAAGTCCGCTGACGCGCCTGTCAAGTCGATAGTGGCGGCCTGGCGATACCTGAGGGAGCTGCCGGACAACTGTCCTGATAAAAAACTTTACCTGGGTCTGGTACGTGAGAGCAAGGTAAATGCAGACCTGAGACCGTACTAGGACGTGTCACTAGTCACTAGGACGTGGCTTCTAGCTCCCGCCGAGTCGGTTGTGGAAAGTATGGGCAGCGTCATAGAGGACATTTATGGCGACCACAGGCAGCTGGCCCACGAAAATGCTGCCAAGGAACTGGAGATCCGATGGAATGGACCTGCGGTCAACAAGGCGGATGACCTCATCAGTGCGGTACAGAGTCGGTACCGAAATAACTTTTTACGCAAAGGCTTGAACATACAGAGAGCCATAGAGGGAACTGTGATAGGCAGGCATAAGGCAACGCCGTGCCCTCGCGTCGCCGTGTTCAAGTAGCCTCGCATTGCGAGCGTGCACTGCTTGGCCCGTCTGAGGCGGCCTACCCCAGCCGCCTGGGCGGAGTCAAAGTCAAATGGAAATTTAGTTTTGTATTATTTCACTCGCAGCATTTCAGTACGCCAGCATTTGTCTGTTTTTGTAAGAATATAATTGATACATTTTGATGCACTGGGAGTATACTAAAACATGTGGTATAAAACCTAGAATATAGTGAGGAAATGGTGTCGTAGGAACAAGACAACCTGCCTTGGCTCCACCAACTGGCCGCCGCGCTGGGTCGGATGCCGCTGCTGCCTGGTCCGTTGTGGTGTGTTCGTCGCTCTTCATCTGTGGCGACTTGTCGCGTTGCTCCTGACAGGTCTGGTACATTCATTCATATCTGGGTGGTCACGGTAGGCTGATGCCTTATTCTTGTTTTATTCTGCAAGCCTGGTAGGGGAGTGAACAGCTGACATGGATCACTTTTCGGCCTGACCTGTATGGATGTGATTGACAGTGATTGCAATGTGCCTATATGATGTTGGTCGCAATGTCGCCGGATGCACGCGTATCGCGTATTTACGCATGATAATTTGTGCTGCTCTCGTTCCCATAAATATATATATATATATATATATATATATATATAATATCCAATACATGGTGCCGTTTATGATTACGTTGTCTTTCCTGAAACTGCGACCCTGGCCTGAACAACATTTTTTTTTTGGTATAGCTGTATCTTTAAAATATATATGTTTGTCAGGGCATGCATTGAAATCAAATGAGGAGTCAACAATACCATGAGTTCGAGCATGACAAGCACGGCGACGCATTGAACTTGGAAGCTTTCTTTTCAGACTTCGTCTTCAGATGGTCAGTTTTCGCTACTACCCACAGGGCCAGAAGACAACTTTGGCCAATGGCCAGTCTTCGTGCAGACGGCTGTGCCGAGGTATTTTGCACAAAAGATTGGCAGAGGCGCATATGATTCATAAGTAATTTAATGACTGAACAGGGAAAGGCATTTTCACTTAAATTCGGTGCGTGGCGAAAAAATATTTGAGAACAAGGTCCTGATACAGGTGTTATACACTGAGGTAGCAATATTGCTTCGTGAAATAGTAGGTAGCACTCCGAACACTTTTTTCACCTCTGTGTCCGGGATGTAGCAACACAGTACACAAAACACAGGACAATGATTGCCATAGGTAAGGCCTCACCCCACAGATCTTGTGAACACAACACATATTTAGTTGAAAAAATCGCCAAACCGCTATTCTCAGTGTGAAATTGAACTGAATTCACATCCAGTGTTTCTAGACTTTCATTTCAAGACTACACAATACATTTGACAAACAAGCAAACATCTGGATAGGCCTATAGAGCTGTTAACTCTGACCTCACTGGATGAAAGCATTGGCGGATCCAGAACGATGTTTTTTTGTTTGTTGGGGGGGGGGGGAAATTCCCAAAATTATCACACAATTGTACAAACTCAAATTCCCAAAATTATCACATAATTGTACAAACTCATCAGATTTCGCTTGTTTATGCATTGATAGCTGATTTTAAACAAACCTTTCTTAGTAAAAGTTACTTAGATTGTCTTCTATATCAGAAAATGTGTCTTTCAGAAATGTGTATTATTTTTTCAAAGTTTGCCAAATTTGATTGAAAAGGGAAAAGTCATTGGATGCGCGCAAAATTAAGTCAATCACTTTGACAGATGGATATGTTGGGCACTGTAGAAGCCAGAATGAAGAAGGGAACCTACAATGTGAATGTAAGTATGTATGCATATGCTAATATAAGAAAGAAACCATCACTTATTTACATGCACATTCATGTAATTAATTCATGTAACGTAACACACATCTGATCCTGATCCCATGGAGGGTGGATGTGCCCTCTGGAGCTCCTGATTACACTTCCTGCTATGCATCCACAACACCTTGGAGGTCGACTGAACGACCTGGACGCGTCACGCAGGGCCGAGGCGGTTCTGCACGATGGACCCGGACAAGCGTGCAGAACAACCGGGAGGTGGAAGCGGAGGTCGACCGTTATATCAACACCGTGCCGCCAAAGGTCGACAGACTGGTGGAGTACTGGAAGACAGCTATCCAGTACCCTCTGCTGCAGAATGTAGCCCGTCGTCTTCTACCGATCCCAGCCACCAACACTGCATCCGAGCGCGTAAACTCGCTGGCAGGTCGCACCAGCCCCGACCAGTAACAGTTGGCAGCACTCGGGCGTTTGGGCGTTAAAAACCTACTACGCCATAGGGTTCCCATGTTAAATCGATGATTTTCAGACGAGGCTGGCTCGTAATCTCTATGGTACATATTTTAAATCCGACTTCTGGAACAGATAGCTACAAGCCTTAGCTAGAACGTTTTTATTTATCATTTTTCGATATTCTGGGCTTTAAGAGGTTAAATGGGCTTGGGGGTTAAAAAACGTCGGAACGACCGCTGAGCCCTTCCATATGCTACTACAGTACTCAAATATACACTACTTCGACTACTACTTTGTAGTAGAATGTAATACGACCGCTTCCATATGCTACTGCATGTACTGCAAATACACTACTTTGACTACTACTTCGTATATTTGCAGGCGTTTAATTCAATAAATAAAGATATAATCTATGGAAATACAAGTTATTGATAGCAAACAATACCTTTAATTTATAATAGACAAAACAATTACGATACAAATTATATTCTGTCTAATTCATTTGGGCGTTACATTCCTTCCTGTTCTATTACCCTGGGTCGCACCATCGAGGATAGGCGCACTCGGATGGCGGTGGATCTGGTGGACAGCCTCGTCCTGATCAAGGCGTTCAAGGAGATGCTCGGCGTCACGAGTACTGAGTGAGCAGAGCACGAGCAGTGAACTAAAATATAGGTAGTCAGGGATGACATGATGCTTGTTCGATCTAGTGTGATGTTTGTTCATTGCTGTGATGTTTGTTCAACCTCATTTTCAATCTAGTCAAATGTGCAAACTGCTAAGGTACACCACCTATAAAATATTGAAAATATTGAAATTACGGAGCGCGCCCATCCTGACCTGGAGTCAGTAGCAGTAGGCACGTATCAGCAACGCGCTCTGGGCTGTGTTTGGATTCCGTTTAAAGATGTAATAGGCATTCGTTCTCAAGTAAATGTGAACTCCATGACAAAGCGAGGAATTCTGCAAGGTATGGCGTCAGTGTTTGACCCACTCGGCATTGTTTCTCCATTTACTTTAAAGGCGAAGATCCTTATTCAAAGACTTTGTGCACTTAAGTATGCTTGGGACGAACAGCTGAGCGGCGCAGAGTTGGCTGAATGCGAACAGTGGCTTTCGCAAGCTGGCCGTTTGCAGGATATTGTGATCCCCAGGTGTTTCAAGGGTGCAGGAAGACACGAGGTAACTAGGCGCGAGCTTCACGTGTTTTGTGACGCTAACGAAAATTATTTCGCCGCTGTTGCTTACATTCGTCCAGTCGCATCGGACGGAAGCAAAAGAGTGCATTTGTCATGTCACGTACAAGACTGGCCCCCCTCAAGCAGCTGACAATTGTCAGATGGGAGTTGCAGCCTGCCGTCCTTGCTGTAAGGCTGGCAGACACTATTCAACGAGAGATGACTTACAAATTTGACGAGACCGCACTCTGGAGTGACAGCAAGGTTGTAATTAATTATATTCGGAACGAAAGTCGCCAATTTCATACTTTTGTAGCAAATAGGGTTTCCGAAATTCAGGAGTCGTCCACCGTCGAAGAATGGCACCACACTTCAGGAAAACAACATTCCCGCTGATATCGGCTCTCGTGGAGCATCCCTGGTCAAACTGAAAGATCCTGCGTCTGTGGTGGCGAGGCCCTATTTTCTTAGAGATGAATCGAGAAGACTGGCTGGAGCAACCAGTGGTGAATTCTGTTCTGAATCCAGATGGTGTAGAAGTGAAGATGTCGCCAGTGGTGGTAGCGACAATTTCTGAGAGTACCCGACCCAGACTTTTAGACGCGGAGCGCTTTTCCTCCTGTAATAAATACAGAACTGTTCATGGATATTTCGATTCAGCGATAATATGAAGGCCAAGTTAAGGAGAGCAGGGTTAGAAGCTACTAGTGGTCCCTGTCAAGTGCAGACGTCGAGAAGGCAGAGGTCTTCATTTTGCGAGAAGACTAGGCGCAAGGTCAGCGCGGTCTGAAACCAGACGCTAGGTCAGCACGGTCTGAAACACATGTTGCCGTACGTAGACGAACGCGGCATCCAGGGAGTTGGCGGCCGCCTCATTAGGGCCCCAATATCCTACCTGTCGCAGCACCCGATCATCATGTCGCCCGATAGCGATATAACTCGGCTGATAGTGCGTGATATCCATGAAACTTTTGCATTCTGGTCTACATCATACTCTGAACGAATTTAGGATGAGATACTGGATACCAACGGCTAGAGGAACAGTAAAAACGTTGCTTAACGGGTGCATTTTCTGCCGCAATCGACGAGCACGTCCCCGAGCACCGCTGATGGCCAGCCTTCCGGAGGTGCGATTCGATCAGAGCCGCCCAATTAGTTCCGTCGGTATAGACTACTTTGAACCATTCCAGGTGCGCAAGTACCTTAAGACAAAAAAAAACGATTCGTCCTTCTTGTGACCTGCCTCAGCACGCGCGCACTGCATTTGGAGATAGCTTGCGCTTTGGACACAGACGCCTTTCTTATGGCGTTGCGCCGTTTCATAGTACGGCGAGGAAAACCGAGGGTAATTTACTCCGATCGGGGAACTAACTTCGTTGGCGGAGAAAGAGAATTACGCGAGGAGATTGAAGCATGGAATCAAGCTCAAATCATCAACTACCTCAGTCAGGCAAATCGAATGGAAGTGGAATCCTCGGCTGCTCCTCATTGGGGGGGGGGGGGGGAGCGGTTGGTAGCGTCCGTCAAGAGCACTCGAAAGTTGTGCTCGGGACCCAATGTGTATCGGAAGATGTACTTCACACAGCGCTCGTCGAAGTAGAGTACATGCTTAATGGAAGGCCACCACTGATTTATATCAGCTCGGATGAGCGGGATCCCGAGGCGTTAACACCAAATCACTTTCTTCTGGGGTCCTCAGACAGCGGCGGGGGACTGCCACCTGGCGTTTTTGGGAAGTGTGGTTAGTTAAGGAGAGTTAAGGAGAGGTCAAGTTGGCAAAACAATCTTGTAGGAAAACGACGCTGGCGGCATTCTCAAGCCCTTGCAAATCAACTGTGGAAAAGATGGAGAAAAGAGTACTTACCAACACTTCTTGCTCGGCAGCAAAAAAAAGGCAAAATGAAACAAACAATTTACAAGTGGGTGATGTATTAATTTTCGAAGAGAATACACCAAGAGGGTTTTGGCCTCTTGCAACGGTTACAAAGGTATACCCAGGCTCTGACGGAAGAGTCCGTTCGGCTGATGTGAAGACCGCAAGCAGAAGTTACAGGTGGCCCGTCAACAAGCTCCGTCTGTTGGAGACCCCAAGAAACACTTAAGCCGTTGTCGCTCTGACGCTGATGAAGTGTTCCTGCCGTCACACCGGGGGGAGTGTTGCGACGCGACCTCAAAATGAGAGGTACTGTCGTTGATAAGGCGTGTGGTTGACTTGACTCTTCCCGTATCCTTTTCAAGCAGTGTGGTTAGTTAAGGAGAGTTAAGGAGAGGTCAAGTTGGCAAAACAAGCTGTGATGAGACGGGCAATTGCCGCAAACAGTTCGGGTGATGAGCCGTACAAAAGGTGCTCTTCCGTAACACGGTCTGCTCCGGGGGCCGAGCTACGTTTTAGTCGCAGTACCAGCTGGACAACCTCCTGGGGTGTGACTACACGAGGGTCGCCGTCATCACACCCGCCTCTTAACGTGCTGCGACGACATTCCGAACCCAAAGCTGGTTTGGAGAGAGCTGGGCATCGTCATCCTGATGGATAATAGAGAAATGAGCACCGAAAGTGTCTGCGCCTAAGGCACACTGTTCAGGCTGCACACCTCTTCGCGCGCGATTTACATGCCGCCAAAAAGAGCCTAGATTTCCACCCCGCTGGAGCTTATGCAAGAGACGAGCTTCGTGGTTAATCTTTGCACGAGACGCGTGCTTTCGCTCACGTCTGTAAGCACGTCTTGCTTCGCGATAACAATTATGTACAACAGTATGCAACCGATAACCATATTAAAGCCAAAAATAGTGTCAAAACCGGGCCCTATCCCGCGCCGCAGAAACACGGGTTCCACCAAGCTTTGGGTGGCCGCCTAGGTTTGGCACACCCGGAATCGCGCGCAGCGGCACGGATGCATGAGGTAATGAAAGTATCTAAGTCAGCTAAGCCCACCGCATTATCGGTAGACATGGGCGACGAAGCTGCTATGTATGAGGACAGTAGTAACCTGTGTCGCTCATTCCATTCTTCGCAGCTCCATCTAAGGACATGAGGAATACTCGCAGACAAGACGGCTAGCTGGCTGAGCCCAGGATGCGAGAGGTGTCCGCAGAGTGGACCTCTTTGCGGTATGCCTTAGTTCCCGCAACGGCATCGCTGTACCTGGTCACTCGTAGAAGATTGTGGAGGTTTGTGACACGCGGCCAGATCATGTTGCTCACCTGCGCGTCTGTGGCCTCTGCTCGGATCCCCTCCAGCAGGAACGAGGCGGTCGAGGAGCGTTCATACCCCTTGTCATCGGCGACCAGGTCATACCGCGGCCCGGCGCCAGTGACTGGTGTGGGCCGGTTAGCAGGAGGGGCCCGCAGCTCAGCCTCCTCCCGGGAGTGATAGGCACGCGACTGGTAACGAAGCCTCGCTGCGTGCCAAGGGCGGGGGCCACCGCCGGTTCCATCTTCTTCGTCCGTATCGCTGTCCGAGTTACCGATTCGCCACCGGAGGGAAGAGCCAATCGCTTCTCCAAGTGCGCGCAGGTCAAGGGCACAGGCAACGTCTCGCGCCAGACTGTCCAACCCGGGCTTACCAGGGTAGAGGGCGTCGGCGGCATCTCCGACGCGCCGTGTGCATGGCTCAGTGAGCCAAAGTGCGGCAGTCAACTCTGCGTGCTGCTGCCCTATCTCGTTGGCTCTGTCAGTGGGTCTGGCCGGCGACTGCGAGGCCAGCAGCTCGGACACCTGCGCCTCCAGATGAGCTATCCGAGTGTTAAGGTCAGCATTCACCATGTAGATATCAGCAACTACGCCATGCAGTTGCTGTAGGTCTTGAATATGCACCGCCTGTGCAGCGCTGCGGTCATGGAGATCAGACACAGCCCTCTAAAGTCTGAGCTGCGCAGCAATCATCGACTCGAAGTTAGTTGTCACTGCTGCAGTGTCCATGTAAGGGGGCGAGACTGGAGCCAGGGGGCTCGCTCGGCAGGTCGCAGTGTAGCCGTTGCGGCGCGGTGGGTCAGAACGCCTTGGGCTATTGAGCTCCCAATCGCCCAATAATCTTCCGCCAGCCGCGCCGAGCTGCCCGCATTCCTTCTGACCAGCGGACGTCCGCCGACAGAGGTGATGGCTGCCGGCAGCGCGCTGTGGAGCTGCTCGCGCAGGCTGCGGAGGTCCAGTTCGTCCAGCGTGGCAGCGTCTCTCACCGAGACCGCACCGTAGCGACCTCCGAACAGCTGCTCGGAATTCGCTAAGATTTGCGTTTGTTTCGCAGCCGATGTTAGTGTAGTAGCAACCAGGTGCTCCAAAGTACTCCCTGCGCCAGTTGGAACTGTAGCTGAGTCAGCCACTGCCACACCGCCAGCTACCGTGCTCGAACCATCCACTCCACTGGCAACCACAACAGAATCGGCAGATTCAACAACTGCCGATTCAGTGACGGCAATCCCTCCCTCGGTTCCGTTCGCCACTGCGCTTGTCGCCAGGGTTTTAGGTACCGTCTCGATATCTTCCATTGCGAAATCCACAAGTTATCTCCGCTCTCCGGCTTATTGGTGGTTCATCATAAACAACCCAAGCTCCGTTATTCAAGGTTCCGCCAAAATATCTTCACGCGATTCGCATTGAAAAATCGAGCGCCGTTCCCGAATTTAGCAGGACTTGGAAATTTGGCAAAGTTTAAAAATACTTAAGTTTTGATATTTTTAGGCACCGAAAAACCAATTGAAACTCAGTTTTAACCACAATATTTGCACACCAACGTATACTCCGGTATTCGCACTTTCAAACAATGCTAAAATTATATAGCCTTATCAATAACTCCGCCATAAAATTACTCAAAAGCGGAGCACTACGAAACACGTCCAACTCCTCCGGAAAAACCTCCTAACCGAACTATAATGGTGTATATAATTGTATTATATCAAAAGTTGTTCTCCGGTTGAAGCTTAGGGATAAATGCAATGCAAATACGTCACACAGCATATCGTATCAATGTAGTGCGGGACGACGACGAATGGTGTATTGCTACTTGATATAATTGTTTTGTAAAATGTTGAAGCATTTGTGGGGAGACCGGGGTCAATTGTAGCATTTTTCCCCCATTCTGGTAAAATGTTGAAGCATTTGTAGGGAGACCGGGGTCAATTGCAACATTTTTTCTCCCCATTTTCGATTCTGGAGCCAAAACGTTTTGGGCTCGAGAACTATTTCTCGGATTTTCATAAACGTTGCTGCTTTGCCTCTGTAGCAGATGTGAAATGATTCCGAAATAACAACTTTTAGGGGTCGAAATTTCGGTATGAAAATCACTTCAGCTGTTACAATCGACCCCAGGTACGGGATCGATTGTAACAGCACCCAGGGTCAAATGTACCATGTTAACGAATGTTGTAATGATATCAACTTTTATGGATAGCAGCTTTTATTGAAAAGGAAAACTGGTTGCCCCTGAGCTCTTCCTGGATTAAAACAAAAACACAGTTCCACCTTGATCAGGCGTCAGGGCAAAAACAAACGCCACATCATAAAAATGTGACTTCGCAATGGATGAAGCTCTCACTCACATCCTGAACTCTCCCTGGATAAAAAACAGCTTTAGCCCTTCTCAGGCTAAAACAACTATCTAACAGGGCTTCGCAGGCCTAGAACACTGCTTGACTGTAGATTTGTACTGTAGTAGAGAAAACATCACAACTCGAAACATATGTGACGCTCGGTCTGTAGTCGTCTACTCGCTGTCCGATTCACAGTTTTCACATATGTATGCCTGATGCATTTCGACTGCGTTATACGCCTCTTGGGCCCACATCGGGCACATCTCGGCCTCGCACTGGATCCACCTTTCTTTGGATCGACCATTTTTGAAGCTTTCCACGCACACAAGGCAGAAGACGTCCTCTTCTTCCTCGTCTCTGTTGCTTGCCCTGGGCGCCCCTGCTGGGTGCCTTACTCGGGGGGGGGGGTCCAAAGTCCATATGGCAGCACGGCGTACATTTTCCTACTAGGCCATAGGGTTCCATGTTAAAAAGCCATTTTACGGGCCCACGGTTTTTTTTACCTGCAACCGATACGACAATAAAAAGTAGCTAGAAATGAAGCGTGAACATTTTTCTTTCGATTTCCGGGTTCAAAAGTGTACGCTGTGAGGTTCGTTTTCGAGCTATTAAGCATCTCGTGAACCCATGCAGATCGAGCGATGACCAAGCGCGGGTTCGAATCCCGCTGCAGACAACAATTTTTCAATTCGACGGAATGAGGAAACGACGTGAATAGTCACCGACTGTGGCCTTTTTGAAATATTATATTATTGCTAATGATCTCATGATATCAACTAAATAATTAATGTATTATATATTCATTGATGCATTAATTATTTAGTTATTATCATGTGAGAAGACCATTAGTAATGCAATAATATTAAATATAGGTATCGTACGTGATAGGAATATCATATTTTAGGCAACATAATGTAGCAAAATATCCCATCTAGACATCAGTATTCTTGATTTGTACTATATATATATATATATATATATATATATATATATATATATATATATATATATATATGTGTGTGTGTATTGTCAATATATACATATATGGATGCAATTCAAGCATGCTTATGACTAGATCAGGATAAATACTACAGCAGAGCACATACAAATGTGATATTTAAAATCACTAGCGGATCCAGGGGAAGGGAGCATGGCGGCCATGCCCCCCCCCCCCCCCAAACAAAAATTAAATCGGAGCAAAATGAACCACCGTTCTGGATCCGCCAATGTTTAAAATCACGTGCAATGCCTTTATAATGAGATCAATCACATATATTTTATATCCCCCAGGCCCGAAATCACTGTTCTGGATCTGCCAATGTTTAAAATCACGTGCAATGCCTTTATAATGAGATCAATCACACATATTTTATATAACATGTTTCACACCAAGGAAAATACACAACAGAATGTGAAAACAAATTGCATGACATCAACGCTTGTGCCGGGGAAGCCCCAGATAGCCGACTACAGGAGCCATCTTCTGCTACTGCTGAGCCGACTACTGCTCATCCTAAGATACATACCAAGTTAATCCCTTGTCAAGCACCCCAGGGACTGGACCAACGCCACGCTTAGCAACAATATAAATGCAGAAGGCCTCACATGCGCTAGGCACAGTACAACGGCAGCAGACCCGATCAGACTGGCACTATTCAACACACAGCAGTCGCCGCCGAGCTGTCCAGGCTACGCCGCTTCAGTGCAACAGCCGGATGCAGAAGAATACAACATGAACCAATAACTTGTATGTACAAAGTTCTGCAAATAATCAATGAGTACATACAAAATTATCTCAACAGTGTCAACAAATTCAGCCAGTTAGGTGTGAAGGATGTATATTACGAGCGAGGCCGAAGGCCGAGCGAAGTCTTACCAAACTTGCGGGGAAAACAATATTGAGCGGCCTGATATGAAATATGAAGGGAGCAATATTCTTTGGACCCAAAAAGTCAAAATTGAAAAAAAAATCCAAGGCTGTTAACACGACAATGACTGCTCACAGAACTGACAAAAATTAAATAATTCAATTATAAATACATTCCACTAACTAACCAGAAACTGGAACATAAAGCGAGACGCGGACCAATAAATACCCTGCTGTCGGTGACGAAGAATGCCACTCACGGTAGATAAAATACTATGCCACTGCACGGGAGTGAATGCAAAGGCTGTACAAATCTGTATTATTCTTGATTGAAACACGAACGCCATACTTGCCGCAAATGTCGTGCATCCATGTTTGGTATATTATTCCAAATCTGGTAGCGACCTTCATTTGTTGGTATGTTTTCTAGTTTTTTAGTATACTTTTAGTATATACTATAAAAAAAAATGGAGTACCCAGTGTTCTATTGCCCTGGCCTTACTACTCTTGCCGCCGACTTTCTTCGTCTTCTATTCGTGCCTTTCCTTGCTGAAATTGATTTTGTTTTGGTGCTTTTCGTTTCTTTCAACTTTGTTCCTCTATGGCTCTCTTCTCTGGCGTATCGGTTAGAATGGGGTTGGGGACAGCGATTAGGTTTTTGTCATATAAGGTGCAGCGTATTTTTCTAGATTTTTCTCGAGAAACTTGTCAATCACAACTTAAATCACCTTCCGTCCTGAATCGACCAGTTTCGTATGTTACGTTTTTTTTCTTCGTATTTTACGTTATTTTACGTTCGTAACGTTTCGTATTTATTTATTAATATTCTTGATTTTGTTTATGACGTCACAACCTAGTGACTTGTGGCGGGACTTGCGGTGTTTAGACACCCCCTCGGTTTTTCTAGGATAGCGGAAAAACTGCGGCGCGCAGCGCCGCCGTTTTTTGTACAGCTGTTCCTGCATCAATTGCCCACATTATGTAGGAACAAAAATTACAGCGGGTCATCTCAGGTGAAGTCACGTGACCCCACCTCTAAAAAAGCGGTCGGGAATATTTCGTGACCTCCCCATTATAAGTTAATGGGGAGGTGGGAATCAAATGCTTCCTATTACAAGGATACGCAAGATAGCAATCTAATTCCTTCTGGATTATGCTAATATAGGCCATTCTTGATGACCTAGGTGCCATTTTTGTTCAGTGACCCCTACAGGGTCTGCCGACGTCCAGGGGCGCAACCAGACCTTCAGAAAAGGGGGGGCAAGCCCCTGGGAGAGGCCCCCCACCCCCCAAAAAAATACCCCTGGATATGGAAAACTCTACGGATTTCGGCCACTTTATTTTGTGAGGCCTCCTTTTAACATTTTTTTTCGTCTACTTTTGATTAGCTGGATTGGACCAGGGCCCTCAGTAGGCATTGTACTGAGCGCATTACTAATTTGTATTGTTACGTACGTACAGGAGAAAAAACATATCTTAGCTGACAACAGGTGGGGGTCGGCTTTTGAGTGTGGGGGCGGCTGAAATGACTACAAATGTACCCCCATTTTGATACGTGTATTTAAGCCTTTGCAGCATTTTTTTATGTGAATTTTAATGTAATAGTAGGTAGGTATGTACTTGTTAGTTAGCGCCGCGAAGCGGCGCAAAATTTTAACGGTTTTGCCTGATACAACCCAGAAATATAGGCGGTGGGCCATGCAGCTCGGATAATAAGCTAAAAATGCTATTCATTCAATTATGCGTTACGACGAACCGATGATGACTATGGTTTCGTTATGACGATGACTACCGATGTAACGCCGCGAAGCGGCGTGCACATTTTAATTTTACGTCCTGGAAAACGAAATGTTAATATTGGAACCAGACCGTGAGGTCAGATGGCTTGATGAGATGGCCCTGGCCTGTTTCCCCTATTAGCTTTTCGGTCCAGCAAATTGTGCACCGCTGGAGCAGCTTCCGGGTGCCGATCTCCTCGTCTTTGCGTCCGCGTCGCCTTTTTCGGAACTCGGAAAACTAGCTAAACATGTAGCCTGCTTGAAACTTAAAAGTGAATATTTTATGAAGGGAATGGGCACTGGGGCCAGCAATTCCCGCCAAGGTGAGCCTCTGCCAGACACTTAATGAAATTCTTTTTTCCATTTCCCCCCCCCCCCAAAAAAAAAAATCCAAATAAGCAATTACGAAACTTATGTCACGCCGCGAAGCGGCGCGAAATTTTCCAGTTTTTGACATTTTCCAGTTCATGACATAGCTGGATTTTTACTGCACTGCAAAGGCAATTTTTACGATAAATTGTTAATTTTTCCCGCAAAAGGTGGGGGGTCGACCTTCCCCCGCCGTCTAAAAGTGGGGGGAGTTTGCCCAGACCTCCCCCGACCATCCCGTCGGCGACGCCCCTGGCAGACAAATATTGCAGCACATACTCCTGAGAGGAAAATTGTTAAATTGTTTTGTACTACCACCGCCCCCCCCCCCCCGAAATAAAAAACGCATCAGACTTATCAAATTACCATTTTTAAACCCAAGAAAACATTACACCAGGTGGGTAAGAGTACAGCACATTACCGGTCATTATCACTGCGCCGACCACGGCTAGCAGGCGCTCCAGCTATAGCAGGCGCTCCAGGCGACGGCTAGCAACCCCTGGGCAGGCTCGAGGGCCCCGTTCAGACTCAATGGCCCTCTAGATAAGCTCGAGAGGGCCCTGAACAGACTCAATGGCCCCTTGGCAAGCCGAGAGGCCCCTGATCAGACTAAGAGCCCCTGGGCAGGTTCAAGAGGCCCCTGAACAGACCCTAATGGCCCCTAGGCAGGTTCAAGAGGCCCTTGAACAGATTCAATGGGCCCCTGGGCAAGCTCGAAAGGCCCCTGGGCAGGTTCGAGAGGCCCCTGAACAGACTCAATGGGCCTCTGGGAAAGCTCGAGAGGCCTCTGGGCAGGCTCTAATGGCCCCTGGGCAGATTCGAGAGGCCCCTGAACAGACTCGATGGGCCTCTGGAAAAACTATAATGGGCCCTGTGCAGGTTCAAGAGGCCCAAAAACAGACTATAATGGGCCCTTGGCCAGGCTCGAGAGGCCACTGGGCAGGTTTGTTAGGCCGTAGGTGTGCTCAATTGGCCCCTGGACAAGTGGATAAGCTCTAGAGGCCCCTGGGCCGGTTTTGGGGGCCCCTGAGTGGGCTCAATGGGCCCCAGGGCATGCTCTAAAAGTACCTGGGCATGTTTTTTGCGCCCTTAAGTGGGCTCAATGGGGCCCCTGGACATGCTCGAGAGGCCCCTGGACAGTTTTTTGGGCCCATCGGTGGGCTCAATGGGCCCTTGGACATGTCCAAGAGGCCCCCTGGGCCGGCTTCGAAAGCCCTTCAGTGTCTCTAAGGGCCCTTGACATGCACCAGAGTGACCCTTGCCTGGTTTGAGGGCTCCTCTGTGACTTTTTGAAAGCCATTTAGCTAATCCAAATGGTATCTGGGCCAATCTCGGCGGGGCCTCCTGTAGGGGGGGGGGGGCAATTGTCCCCTTGCCCCCCTCCCCCCTGGCTGCGCCCCTGACGAGGTCATCCGAGGTCACCAACAGTTGTTTCTTAATAACTCTCGACAGAAGGACGATAGAGAAGTGCAACCGACACCAATGTGTTCGTCTCGTCGAGGCACGTCTTCTCATATGCAACATGACCTACTTGGGTCACCACTTGACCTTGACCTGAGGTCAATTTTTTTAAGTTGACCTAACCTGGTCGCCACTAATGCTATTAGAAGCGACTTGAAGAGACAAATACGATGGCGTCAAAATTATTGCCTTATCTTTATTAGGTAAAAAGCTATTTGTTAAAACTGTTTGGCTAAAAATAGACTGACATTTGATGAAGTCTGGAGCCTAAACTATTGACCTGAGCTTAAATATGAGGACACCAAGTGGGATTGCATTTTTTTAAGAGGTTACGATTGGTTTTCCGTTTGTTCCTAGCTATCACAGTTCCCGAGATATTTGCGTGTGTTCGAAACGAAAACCTAAAACTGGAAAATATGACCTTTGATGACCTGGTCATGTGGGACAAATTATTTTTCAAGTTCATCCAAAATGACTATCTCTAGAAGCTTTGACAAAGTTGATGCCAACGAGATGGGTCTGTAATTGTCCAACTCATTAGGGTCAAGATCAGATTTCTTAAGGAGAGGCTCACTTTAAGGAGATATTTCTTAAAGGGAGATAATGACCTTTTGATTTTGTTAGCAACAATTTCTTAGGCTACCGTTATGGTTTTAAAATTATTTTATTTAAATTTAAGAATTAAATACAATTATTCCCAGATTCAAAGTTGTAAGTTTGGAAAAAATACAAAACAAGTACCTTGTGTACTTCATGAAGGTCATTGACAAATTCGTCCTTCCCTACCATTGTTTACATCGAGTGCGGCATTTTTGGAGGCTCTGTGACGTTTCCGATCAAACTGAGCGCTGCTCGGACACACGCTAGTAGCGCTTTCGTTCTCCATGGCAACCAGACGTCAGCCAATCAAAAGCCAGAAAGGGAATACGTTCTGGCTTTTCATTGGCTCACGCCTGGTTGCCATGGAGAACGAAAGCGCTACTAGTGTGCGTTCGAGCAGCGCTCTGATCCGTGAAGCATCCGTGATGCATGACTGACTATCAGTATAAGTCATGAATAACAACAACATGCAAACTATATATATATGTATGTATGTATGTATGCATGTATGTATGTATTCGTAAAAATCTCCACATCGTGGCTCTTCCGATTTCAGAGTCAATACAGTAAACACAATTATAAAAGCACAAATCAATAAACACGTTTAAAATAACTGCACTCCATTACCCTTTAGCCATCTCAGTACACCAGCGTGAAAAAGACCGGGCGACTCGTCTATCCTAAGCTGACTGAGCAGGTTTTTCCCCGGACCGGCCTATAGCCATTTTCCGGGGTGGGGAAATTACCTCTAGCAATTTGCCAGGCAAAGAATTACGTTAGCCGGTGTATGTGAACCCGGGCAAGCTAGGGAGTAGGGTAGCTATTTTACGTTAGTTAATTACGTTAACCGGTTTATGTGAACCCGGAGAGTTTATTGTTCAAAGTAAATATAATATCTAACATTATGTTAAGTATTTCGTTCAAGGTCAAATATAATATCTAGCATTACGTTAAGTATTTCGTTCAAGGTCAAAATAAGTAAAACACGAGACACACATACATACATATTTTATTACGTACACTCAATACACTTGAACACAGTGTCAGTGTTGGTGGAGCCGGGGGGATGCCATCATTGCAACAACGGGAGACTGTTGCCAGTCTCCCTGGCTCCGGCGCCTCGGCGAGACCTGGTTGTGGGGTGTATTTAGCTGAGAGAAAAGTCCTGAATAATAAAAAAACAGCGTCTAAGGCAAAGGGGAAAAAACCTGCGCGGAGGGCCAAAAATGCGCAAGGCAAAAAAAAACTGTTATATTTGATTAACTAAACGTGTTTGGTAGAGATAATCTAAGAGGAGACCTATCAATTCAGGGTAACTATCACCTAACAGTGTTTGAAGATTTAATGTGATTCGATTTTGTTGTGTGTAATTAATAATGTTCTGTCGTTTATCGTTGTGTACTGGGCAAGTAATAAGTAAGTGCTTAATTGTGTAGCGCGGTTGGCAATGTTGCAATAGGCAATGTTGGCAATTTGGTGGCGGGAGATTCTCCATAATATAATAATGAGTAATTTTTGTATGACCGAGGCGGAGGCGCGCCAATATCACCTCCTTCTCTCTACAATTCTGGTGACTAGATATAAAATGTTGGACTTTTGGCTTGATTGGATAAAGATGAAAATGCGGAGCAGCGTCCCACTCGCGCTGGCGCAGTATGCTAAGTTGAGAATTAATATAATTTAACACGTCTGATACAGGGCTTGGAAGATGGTTTACTGAAGGTAATTCTAGGCTCAATTTCGCTAGTCTGTCGGCTTCCTCTTTTCCCGGGATACCGGCGTGTCCTGGGATCCAGAGGAATTTAATACTATTGTTTTTACTGTTTAAATACTTGATTAGCTGTCTGATTTTAAATACTATCGGGTTTCTACAGTCACTAATCGCGGAAATGGCCGTGAGCGAGGCGGACGAGTCTGTGCAAATGACTACTTCCTTAAGTTTTTATTTTCTGACATATATTAATGCTAATAAAATGGATGACAATTCCGCTGTGTATACGCTATTTATATCCGGAAGTCTAAAGTTGTTGCTAGCTGTGTTTGTGAAGTATGCACCACCGGTTCGGCCGTCGCCTCGAGAGCCGTCTGTGTATATGTATGTGTATGTGTTGTGGTGTGCTTTGTGTTCGTGGAAGAGTGTGTGTGTCTCTGCCGCCGTGACTGTGTTTTTGTTGTGTGTGAAGAGGCGGTGTGTGTCTGGTGCTGTGTCGAGCCAGTGAGGTGTGAGTGGTGGCGTTGGCATTGTGGTGATGTGTGGAATGTTGAATAGTGCGAGTGTTTGTCTGATTCTGTGGCTGATGAGTGGGTGTCGTTTTTGTAGTAGTGTTTGTCGTCTTGTGGGTGCGGGGTGGTTTAAG
Organism: Chirona hameri; assembly: GCA_036785665.1. Taxonomy (NCBI): domain Eukaryota; kingdom Metazoa; phylum Arthropoda; class Thecostraca; order Balanomorpha; family Balanidae; genus Chirona; species Chirona hameri. The sequence goes on from JAXIVJ010000626.1 coordinate 73,555, forward strand.
ATGTGGAATGTTGGGCGTGTGGGGTGTGAACTTGCTCTGGCGTAGTATCTGAGTAGTGTGTATTTGCGTCGGCGGCAGAGTGTGGGGATGTTTGTGTCGATGTGTAAGTTGGTGGTGTTGGTGGTGCGACAGGCCCCAGCCACGATCCGCAAGGCAGTGTTCTGGACAGTTTGCAGTTTTTTGATTTGTTTAGAACATATATCGTCAAATAAGAATGCGTTATAGTCCAGGACTGGACGTATTAGGGAAGTATATAACTGGAGGAGAGTGGAACGATCTGCGCCCCACTCTCGTCCAGCCAATGACTTCATAATATTAATTCGCCGCGTACATCTCTGCACTAAATCATTAAAGTGTGGAATGAACGAGAGACGAGTGTCTAACGTTATTCCCAGGTACTTGAATGATTTGACGAAAGGGATATTTTGATTGTTATATTTTAATGGAATGTAGGGTTCCACATATGCAGTTTTTTTTCTCTCGAAAAAATGAGGGATGCCGATTTGCTTGGTGAAATTTCCAGACCCCATAGGTCGCACCATACCTTTTATCAATAAGTACTAGTTGTAAAATTGTACTGGCTTGATCGACGCTGGGGTGGGAGAACCACACCGCTAGATCATCAGCATACATTTAAAATTGGAGACCTTTGTCGATCTTATTAATATTACTGAAAATGTCGTTAATCATTATTAAAAATAGGGTTGGGGAGAGGACCGATCCCTGTGGGTCACCGTGGTCCTGATTTTGATTTGGAGAATATGTGTTGCCGCACCTTACATTAAAAGTTCTGTTGTCTAAAAAGTTTTTGATAAATTTGGCGAGTCTTCCTCGGACTCCGGCCTTATGGACCTTTACTAAAAGAGCAGTCTTATTGACTCTGTCAAACGCAGCTCTCAAATCAAGGAAGAGGGCAACTGTGACCTCTCTCTCTCGAAAGCCGCGCTGGACAGAGTCGATAAGACCAACTAAATTGTCCGCAGTGGAGCGACCAGGTCGAAAACCACTTTGGTGTGGGGAAAGTATTTTTTTTATATTCAATGTATGTCCTGATACGTCCGTTAACCATGCGTTCGAATAGTTACATGCACAACTAGTTAGCGAAATAGGGCGATAGCTAGCGGGGGAAGATTTAGGTTTGCGAGGTTTAAGTATAGGAATTAGCGTGCTACTATGCCAAGATTCAGGGAAACTGCCATCAAACCACATGGTATTGAAGGCTGCTAGCAAGTTAGTGAGACCAGTCTCCGTCAAGTTTTTGAAGAAGGAGTAGTCAATTTGATCTGGCCCTACAGAAGTTTTACCACATTTGCCAATAGCGTATGTTAACTCTGAGTTAGTGAAAAGAGAGTTATAGATTTCTACGTTGTCAGAGTCAAAGTTAAGAGATTGAAATTGATTGTTAAAGGGAAATAATGACCTTTGTCCACTAAAATGGAGTTAGCACTTGAAATCGCCAGACGAGATCAAAATATATTGTAAATTCATCACATTTTGCATGAAAACTTTCCTACCGAAAGATATTTCAAGTTAAAGTTGATAAGCGTTCCACACTTTTAACGACCGGTACTTGCACTATTTCTGACCTTTTGTCAAGTACTTTTGGTCCTCATCAAACTGCGGGCTTTTCCCGTATTATTTTTTTACGCAATGGAGTGGAAAATATATTGTGCGTTCTGCTTGTTGTGATTATATGCCCGGCGATCTTCTAAAACTAACAGCGATTGGAAAAAGTGGCAATAAAATCGGAAGCTCATCGATGCACATCAACGCGGCATAGTTAGTGGTTGCGACCCTCAATTTTTGCAATTCGATTCATTTGTTTTCAATATTAGGAGTTGTGTATAGTTTGTCTGTGGCTGTATATAACACTATGCTTTATTTTATCATGAAAAATAATAATTTTTCCCAAAAAAACTAACGAACAATAACACAAAACTGGCAATTAAATCAGAAGCTCATCGATGCACATCGACGGCGACCTATTTAGCGTCGGCGATTTGTTTACAAAGTCATTGTCATGCTTCTCGGCGCACTTAACCATCTCGGCGCACTTGGCGAGTTGTTCCTGATTAGTATACCCAAGTCCTGTAGCAGGCTTTGTTAATGACGTCTTTGGTGCCATTCTTGTGTAGCATTGCAAAATATATCTGATTTAGAGTTGAAAGCTAATTAAAGACTTATTCAAATGATTGTTAAGTTTGAATTTTCTTGTTAATAATTATTAAAGGTATTTTATCACTGTATTTCATAGTAGTTGACACTTCAGAAACTTGTGACGTAATAATATTGTATCCAATATGCATTTCCCTCACCTTTTGCCATTGTGGCGCAGTGCCGAGTGCTTTGCGAATACTAGCTTGCCTGGGGTTCAATTCATTCCGCTCTTATTTTATTCGAGTTGGTATAGTTTGCATGTTGTTGTTATTCATGACTTATACTGATAGTCAGTCATGCATCACGGATGCTTCACGGATTGCTTCACGGATCAGAGCGCTGCTCTAACGCACGCTAGTAGCGCTTTCGTTCTCCATGGCAACCAGGCGTGAGCCAATGAAAAGCCAGAACGTATTCCCTTTCTGGCTTTTGATTGGCTGACGCCTGGTTGCCATGGAGAACGAAAGCGCTACTAGCGGGTGTCCGAGCAGCGCTCAGTTTGATCGGAAATGTCACAGAGGCTCCACAAATGCCGCACTCGATGTTAACAATGGTAGGGAAGGACGAATTTGTCAATGACCTTCATGATGTACACAAGGTACTTGTTTTGTATTTCTTCCAAACTTACAACTTTGAATTTGGGAATAATTTTATTTAATTCTTAAATTTAAATAAAATAATTTTAAAAATATAACGGGAGCCTAAGAAATTGTTGCTAACAAAATCAAAAGGTCATTATTTCCCTTTAAGCTGGTTAGTGAAGGTTGGTGTACATTGTTGTGTCGATGATATGTTAGCGTAGTGTTGAGCAAATTGTGTTGCCACCTCTAGGGGAAGCGTGTAAGATGTGTTGTGTAGTTGTAAGTGTGTGATTTTGTATGACGGTGGTCTTTTATTTGAAAATGATTTAATTAATGTCCAAATTTTTGAAAGAAAGGTAAATTGATTAAAGGTAGATGAGAATTCCTGCCAAGATTCTTTTTTTGCTTTGTCAATGATTGTTTTAGCCAGAGAGCGGATCCTCCGTACTTCGTGTTCGTTTTCTGCAGTTATACAAGCTTGAAATTTCCGAAATGCTCTTTTCCGGAGGGCAACAGCTCTCTGACATTCTGTGTTCCACCACGGGGCAGTGCGCTGCCTCGGGTGGTGTTGTGTGTGTGTGCGTGTGTGTGGAATGTGTTGGTGAGCTGATGCGAGAATAGTGTTGAAAAATGTGTTAATGTCGGTCTGGGAGTCTGCGGGGTGACTAGTGTCAATGTGTTTTTGAAAGGAGGACCAGTCGGCTTTGCGAAGGTTCCATCTAGGCAGGGAGTAAAAATTTGTCTGTCCTGAAGGGACTTGTAGTTCTAAGTGAATTGGGAAATGATCGCTAAAAAGAGCGTCAGATTGTGCGTTAAATGTAAAAAGAGTCGCGATGCGTGGTGTGACGAAGGCGAGATCAATGGCACTGTAAGTCACCTCGCCTCCTGAGTGGTGTATGTGTGTGGGTGACTGATCGTTAAGGAAGACCAAATTATGCCGGTCCAGTAAGTCCAGCATAATTTGGCCTCTGCGGGTGTTCCGGCTGCAACCCCATGTCCGACTTTGCGCGTTGAAATCGCCCATAATCAGACACGGGGTGTTAATATTTGTAATAAGCTGGGAAAAAGAGTCAATGTCTATGTCCTCAGTCGGACGAAAATAAATTGAGATTAAAGTAAGTTATAGCTGAGCGATTTTAATATTACCGCCGACTGCGTCTAAGGTTGTTTGAAGGTCGATTTGGTGATGCAAAAGTTGGTTTGAAATAAGCAAAGCCGAGCCGCCTCGGCGCGGTGATGCGTTTACGTTATTTGTGTAAAGGCTATAGCCCGATATTTTGAAAGTGTAGTTATTAAAGTCGGCGTCAATAAAGTGGGTTTCCTGAACGGCGGCTACTAACGGATTATTATTTAAGATATAATGTTTGAATTGCCCCCAATGGGATATTAAAGATCTAACATTCCATTGGAGGACGAATTCTGATTGGTTGTTATTCATCGTGAGTTACTTTCCAAACCACGCCTCGCGGTCGCCCGTGTACGCCTGCGGCGGGTGACGGCTCGGATCAGGGAGGTGTCCGACTCGCCTGCGGACGAGTCGTCGGAGTCTTCCTCCGTGGACGGGGCCGTGGTCTGGGGACCTGAGTCCCGGGACCCGGCTGGGGACTCCGCCAGAGGTTCGGCGGGGGTGGGCGTGGGTGCCACTGGGGCACGGCCAGAGTCCGTGGGGGACTCGGCTTGGGAGGGGCGAGACTCTGTCGGGTCTGCCTTTGGCGGCCGCTCGCGGGGGCGCTCTGGCTGAGCAGCCGGCGGCACCGGTGGGGAGGACCCGCGTGGGGTCCGACGGGGAGAGGGCGTGGTTCGGGTGGGCGTTGGCAGCAGTGGCCATACGCTGGGATGGGAGGCGGCGCGATCGGGGTCGCTCGTCGGGCCTTGGTCTCTTCGACCACAGCCTGTCGGGCCGGGCAGTCCCGGGACCACGCGGCGTGGGGTCCGCCGCACGACACGCAGCACATCGCTGCGGTGTCGCCACCGTCGCAGTGGGCCGTCTCGTGAGACGAGGCGCACTTCCCACAGGTGGGGAGACGGGCGTGGCAGGTCCGCTGGTGGTGCCCGCAGCGCCAGCAGAATCGGCACTGCTGGGGCCCTGGGGTCCACTCTTTTACTACGGCTCTGATATAGCCGCAGTAAATCTGGTCAGGCAGGTCAAGCCCCCGGAACCGGAGCCTGACCATCGGATTAGGTCCCGGCCTCTGGGACCTCATCCGCACGACCTCTGTGACCCCTTGGGTCACGAGCTCCTGCAGGAGCACGGCCTCGGTAAGGCCGCTCACATCGGGGCAGTAGATGAACCCCTGGCGGGAGTTCAACCTGTCAGAGGCGGTCACCTCACAGGCCACGTCTAGAAAGGACGTAAGGCCTGTCTGCTGGTCAGACAGCGTCTGGACCAGCAGACCGCCGTTGCGGATGGTTTTGGCGAAGGCCACCTCTCCGCAGAGGGTGACCAGCCGTCGGCGGATCGCGAAGGGGTTCGCGTGGCGGAAGCTGACCCCGTCCTGCCTCTGGATGAGGAGGAGAGCCGGTCCGTCGGGTGGAGAGGTGTCTGGCGGGACCCAGGCACCGGGACGGTCAGGGCGGGGCTCCTGATGGGAGCCGGGGGATCGGGGGCGCGCGCCGGTACGGGAGGGAGACCCCTGAGGGGGGGCGGGAGCCAGGCCCCTGGACGGGGCGGGCGGGGCCCCTGAAGGGGGCTGGGAGGGGGACCGTCCAGGGGGGCACGCGGTCGCGCACCGGGAGACCCCAGAGGGGGGTCGGAAGGGTCGGAGGGGCGGGGGGGTCGCCATGACCCGGGGAGAGGTGTTGGAGGAAACTACGTTAAGTTTGGCCCACACGGCAGAACGTGTTGCCAACTGCAAAACAAAAAGGCTCGAAGACTGGAGGGGACCTACTGCCGAGTGTAAATTTGTTTCTAATGAGTCTACCTACTTAAAAATATATAAAGTCTACCTATATAAGGGTCTACAACCCTGCCACACGCACGTGGTCAGGGTTCCGCACCCGGAAGCGGTGGAGGGCTGGAGCAGGCTGGCTGGTAGGCGTCCGAGGTCCGATGTCGAAGAAAGGATGCTGAGCAGGTATTTTTTTCCCCCCGGACCGGCCTATAGCCATTTTCCGGGGAGGGGAAATTACCTCTGGCAATTTGCCAGGCAAAAAATTACGTTAACCGGTTTATGTGAACCCGGAGCAAACTAGGGACTAGGGTAGCTATTTTACGTTACTAATTACGTTAACCGGTTTTTGTGAACCCGGAGAATTTATTGTTCAAAGTAAATATAATATCTAACATTACGTTAAGTATTTCGTTCAAGGTCAAATATAATATCTAGCATTACGTTAAGTATTTCGTTCAAGGTCAAAAATAAGTAAAACACGAGACACCCATACATACATATTTTATTACATACACTTGAACACAGTGTCAGTGTTGATGGAGCCGGGGGGTGCCATCATTGCAACAACGGGAGACTGTTACCAGTCTCCCTGGCTCCGGCGCCTCGGCGAGACCTGGTTGTGGGGTGTATTTAGCTGGGGGAAAAGTCCTGAATAATTAAAAAAAACAGCGTCTAAGGCAAAGGGGAAAAACCTGCGCGGTGGGCCAAAAAACCTGTTATATTTGATTAGCTAAACGTGTTTGGTAGAGAGGAGACCTATCAATTCAGGGTAATTATCACCTAACAGTGTTTGAAGATTTAATGTGATGCGATTTTGTTGTGTGTAATTAATACTGTTCTGTCGTTTATCGTTGCGTACTGGGCAAGTAATTAGTAAGTGCTTGATTGTGTAGCGCGGATAACCTGGGCAATGTTGGCAATTTGGTGGCGGGAGATTCTCCATAATATAATAATGAGTAATTTTTGTATGACCGAGACAGAGGCGCGCCAATATCACCTCCTTCTCTCTACAATTCTGGTGACTAGATATAAAATGTTGGACTTTTGGCTTGATCGGATAAAGATAAAAATGCGGAGCAGCGTCCCACTCGCGCTGGCGCAATATGCTAAGTTGAGAATTAATATAATTTAAAACGTCTGATACAGGACTTGGTAATTTATTTTCTGAAGGTAATTCTAGGCTCAATTTCGCTAGTATGTCGGCTTCCTCGTTTCCGGGGATACCGGCGTGTCCTGGGATCCAGAGAAATTTAATACTACTGTTTCTGCGGTTAAAATACTTAATTAGCTGTCTAATTTTAAATACTATCGGATTTCTACAGTCACTAATCGAGGAAATGGCAGAGAGCGAGGCGGAAGAGTCTGTGCAAATGACTACTTCCTTAAGTTTTTCTTTTCTGACATATATTAATGCTAATAAAATGGATGACAATTCCGCTGTGTATACGCTATTTATGTCCGGAAGCCTAAAGTTGTTGCTAGCTGTGTTTGTGAAGTATGCACCACCGGTTCGGCCGTCGCCTCGAGAGCCGTCTGTGTATATGTATGTGTATGTGTTGTGGTGTGCTTTGTGTTCGTGGAAGAGTGTGTGTGTCTCTGACGCGGTGACTGTGTTTTTGTTGTGTGTGAAGAGGCAGTGTGTGTCTGGTGTTGTGTCGAGCCAGGGAGATGTGAGCGGTGGCGTTGGCATTGTGTTGATGTGAGCGATGTTGAATAGTGTGAGTGTTTGTCTGATTCTGTGACTGATAAACGGGTGTCGTTTTTGTAGTAGTGTTTGTCATCTTGTGGGTGCGGGGTGATTTAAGATGTGGAATGTTGGGCGTGTGGGGTGTGAACTTGCTCTGGCGTAGAATCTAAGTAATGTGTATTTGCGTCGGCGGCAGAGTGTGGGAATGTTTGTGTCGATGTGTAAGTTTGTGGTGTTGGTGGTGCGTCAGGCTCCAGTCACGATGCGCAAGGCAGCGTTTTGGACAGTTTGCAATTTTGTAATTTGTTTGGAACATATGTCATCAAATAAGAATGCGTTATAGTCCAGTACTGGGCGTATCAGGGAAGTATATATCTGGAGGAGAGTGGCACGATCAGCGCCCCACTCTCGACCAGCCAATGACTTCATAATATTAATTCGTCGCGTACATCTCTGCACTAAATCATTGAAGTGTGGGATGAACGAGAGACGTGTGTCTAGCGTTATTCCCAGATACTTGAATGATTTGACGAAAGGGATAATTTGATTGTTATATTTTAATGGAATGTAGGGTTCCACATATGCATGTTTCTTTGAAAAAATTAGAGATGCAGATTTACTTGGAGAAATTTTCAGACCCCATTGGTCGCACCATATCTTTATATCAATGAGTACTAGTTGTAACATTTTGCTGGCTTGATCGACACTCGGGTGCGAGAACCACACCGCCAGGTCATCAGCGTACATTGCAAATTTTAGACCTTTGTCGATCTTGTTAATATTACTGAAAATGTCGTTAATCATAATTAAAAATAGGGTCGGGGAGAGGACCGATCCCTGTGGGACACCGTGGTCCTGATTTTGATTTGGAGAATATGTGTTGCCGCACCTTACATTAGAAGTTCTATTTTCCAAAAAGTTTTTGATAAATTTGGCGAGTCGACCTCGAATTCCGGCCTTATGGACCTTTACTAGAAGTGCGGTTTTGTTGACTGTCAAACGCAGCTCTCAAATCAAGAAAGAGGGCAACTGTGACCTCTCTCCCTTGAAAGCCGCGCTGGACAGAGTCGATAAGACCAACTAAATTGTCCGCAGTGGAGCGACCATGTCGAAAACCACTTTGGTGTGGGGTAAGTAAATTATTTGATTAAATGTATGTCCTGATGCATCCATTAACCATGCGTTCGAATAGTTTACATGCACAACTAGTTAGAGAAATAGGGCGATAGCTAGCGGGAGAAGATTTAGGTTTGCGAGGTTTAAGTATAGGAATTAGCGTACTATTATGCCAAGATTCAGGGAAAGTGCCATCAAACCACATGGTATTGAAGACTGCTAGTAAGTTGGTGAGACCAGTTTCTGTCGAGTTTTTAAAGAAGGAGTAGTCAATTTGATCTGGCCCTACAGAAGTTTTACCACATTTACCAATAGCGTACGTTAACTCTGAGTTGGTAAAAAGAGAGTTGTAGATTTCTACGTTATTAGAGTCAAAGCTAATAGATTGAAATTGATCGTTAAGTTGGTTAGTAAAAGTTGGTGTACATTGTTGTGTTGATGATATGTTAGCGTAGTGTTGTGCAAATTGTGTTGCCACCTGTAGGGGAAGCGTGTAATATGTGTTGTGTATTTGTAAGTGTGGGATTTTGTATGACGGTGGTCTTTTATTTGAAAACGGTCTAATTAATGTCCAAATTTTTGAGAGGGAGGTAAATCGATTAAAGGTAGATGAGAATTCCTGCCAAGATTCTTTTTTTTGCTTTGTCAATGATTGTTTTAGCCAAAGAGCGAGTTTTCCGTACTTCGTGTTCGTTTTCTGCAGTAATACAAGCTTGAAATTTCCGAAATGCTCTTTTCCGGAGGGCAACAGCTCTCTGGCATTCTGTGTTCCACCACGGGGCAGTACGCTGCCTCGGGTGGTGTTGTGTGTGTGTGCGTGTGTGTGGAATGTGCTGATGAGCTGATGCGAGAATAGTGTTTAAAAAGTGTTGATGTCGGTCAGGGAGTCTGCGGGGTGATTAGTGTCAATGTGTTTTTGAAAGGAGGACCAGTCTGCTTTGCGAAGGTTCCATCTAGGCAAGGAGTAAAAATTTGTCTGCCCTGAAGGGACTTGTAGTTCTAAGTGAATTGGGAAATGATCGCTAAAAAGAGAGTCAGATTGTGCATTAAATGTAAAAAGTGTCGCGATGCGTGGTGTGGCGAAGGCGAGATCAATGGCGCTGTAAGTCACCTCGCCTCCTGAGTGGTGTATGTGTGTGGGTGATTGATCGTTAAGGAAGACCAAATTATGCCGGTCCAGTAGGTCCAGCATAATTTTGCCTCGGCGAGAGTTCCGGAGGCATCCCCACGCCCGACTATGCGCGTTGAAATCGCCCATAATCGAGTTAGTTCTAGCTGAGCGATTTTAATATTAACGCCGACTGCGTCTAAGGTTGTTTGAAGGTCGATTTGGTGATGCAAAGGTTGGTTTGAAATAAGCAAAGCCGAGCGGCCTCGGCGCGGTGATGCATTTACGTTATTTGTATAAAGGTTATAGCCGAGGATTTTAAAAGTATAGTTATTAAAGTCGGCGTCAATAAAATGGGTTTCCTGAACAGCGGCTACTAGCGGATTATTATTTAAGACATAATGTTTGAATTGCCCCCAATAGGATATTAAAGATCTAACATTCCATTGGAGGACGAATTCTGATTTTTTTTTTACCCGGACCGGCCTATAGCCATTTCCCGGGTTTGGGAAAATTACTTCTGGCAATTTGCCAGGAACAAGAATTACGTTAACCGGTTTATGTGGACCCGGAGCAAGCTAGGGAGTAGGGTAGCTATTTTACGTTACTAATTACTTAAACCGGTTTATGTGAACCCGGAGAGTTTATTGTTCAAAGTAAATATAATTTCTAACATTACGTTAAGTATTTCGTTCAAGGTCAAATATAATATCTATCATTACGTTAAGTATTTCGTTCAAAGTAAAAAATAAGTAAAACACGAAACACACATGCATACATATGTTATTACATACACTCAATACACTTGAACAGTGTCAGTGTTGATGGAGCCGTGGGGGTGCCATCATTGCAACAACGGGAGACTGTTGCCAGTCTCGCTGGCTCCGGCGCCTCGGCGAGACCTGGTTGTGGGGTGTATTTAGCTGGGAGAAAAGTCCTGAATAATAAAAAAAAACAGCGTCTAAGGCAAAGGGGAAAAAACCTGCGCGGTGGGTCAAAAATGCGCAAGGCCAAAAACCCCTGTTATATTTGATTAGCTAAACGTGTTTGGTAGAGATAATCTAAGAGGAGACCTATCAATTCAGGGTAACTATCACCTAACAGTGTTTGAAGATTTAATGTGATGCGATTTTGTTGTGTGTAATTAATAATGTTCTGTCGTTTATCGTTGTGTACTGGGCAAGTAATAAGTAAGTGCTTGATTGTGTAGCGCGGATAACCTGGGCAATGTTGGCAATTTGGTGGCGGGAGATTCTCCATAATATAATCATGAGTAATTTTTGTATGACCGAGACGGAGGCGTGCCAATATCACCTCCTTCTCTCTACAATTCTGGTGACTAGATATAAAATGTTGGACTTTTGGCTTGATTGGATAAAGATGAAAATGCGGAGCAGCGTCCCACTCGCGCTGGCGCAGTATGCTAAGTTGAGAATTAATTGTATTTAACACGTCTGATACTGGGCTTGGAAGATGGTTTACTGAAGGTAATTCTAGGCTCAATTTCGCAAGTCTGTCAGCTTCCTCGTTTCCCGGGATACCGGCGTGTCCTGGGATCCAGAGGAATTTAATACTATTGTTTTTACTGTTTAAATACTTGATTAGCTGTCTGATTTTAAATACTATCGGGTTTCTACAGTCACTAATCGAGAAAATGGCGGTGAGCGAGGCGGACAAGTCTGTGCAAATTACTACTTCCTTAAGTTTTTATTTTCTGACATATATTAATGCTAATAAAATGGATGACAATTCCGCTGTGTACACGCTATTTATGTCCGGAAGTCTAAAGTTGTTTCTAGCTGTGTTTGTGAAGTATGCACCACCAGTTCGGCCGTCGCTTCGAGAGCCGTCTGTGTATATGTATGTGTATGTGTTGTGTTGTGCTTTGTGTTCGTTGAAGAGTGTGTGTGTGTGTGTCTGCCGCCGTGACTGTGTTTTTGTTGTGTGTGAAGAGGCGGTGTGTGTCTGGTGTTGTGTCAAGCCAGTGAGGTGTGAGTGGTGGCGTTGGCATTGTGTTGGTGTGTGGAATGTTGAATAGTGCGAGTGTTTGTCTGATTCTGTGACTGATGAGTGGGTGTCGTTTTTGTAGTAGTGTTTGTCGTCTTGTTGGTGCGGGGTGGTTTAAGATGTGGAATGTTGGGCGTGTGGGGATGTGAACTTGCTCTGGCGTAGAATATAAGTAGTGTGTATTTGCGTCGGCGGCAGAGTGTGGGAATGTTTGTGTCGATGTGTAAGTTTGTGGTGTTGGTGGTGCGGCAGGCCCCAGTCACGATCCGCAAGGCAGCGTTTTGGACAGTTTTCAATTTTTGTATTTGTTTGGAACATATGTCATCAAATAAGAATGCGTTATAGTCCAGTACTGGGCGTATCAGGGAAGTATATAGTTGGAGAAGAGTGGCACGATCTGCGCCCCACTCTCGACCAGCCAATGACTTCATAATATTAATTCGTCGCGTACATCTCTGCACTAAATCATTGAAGTGTGAGATGAACGAGAGACGTGTGTCTAGCGTTATTCCCAGATACTTGAATGATTTGACGAAAGGAATAATTTGATTGTTATATTTTAAAGGAATGTAGGGTTCCACATATGCAGTTTTTTTTGAAAAAATTAGGGATGCAGATTTACTTGGAGAAATTTCCAGACCCCATTGTTCGCACCATACCTTTATATCAATGAGTACTAGTTGTAAAATTTTGCTGGCTTGATCGACGCTCGGGTGCGAGAACCACACCGCCAGGTCATCAGCGAACATTTAAAATTTGAGACCCTTGTCCATCTTGTTAATATTACTGAAAATGTCGTTAATCATAATTAAAAATAGGGTTGGGGAGAGGACCGATCCCTGTGGGACACCGTGGTCCTGATTTTGATTTGGAGAATATGTGTTGCCGCACCTTACATTAAAAGTTCTGTTGTTTAAAAAGTTTTGGATAAATTTAGCGAGTCGACCTCGAATTCCGGCCTTATGGACCTTTACTAGAAGTGCAGTCTTATTGACTCTGTCAAACGCAGCTCTCAAATCAAGGAAGAGGGCAACTGTGACCTCTCTCTCTCTCGAAAAGCTAATAGATTGATATTGATCGTTAAGTTGGTTAGTAAAAGTTGGTGTACATTGTTGTGTTGATGATATGTTAGCGTAGTGTTGTGCAAATTGTGTTGCCACCTCTAGGGGAAGCGTGTAAGATGTGTTGTGTATTTGTAAGTGTGGGATTTTGTATGACGGTGGTCTTTTATTTGAAAACGATGTAATTAATGTCCAAATTTTTGAGAGGGAGGTAAATCGATTAAAGGTAGATGAGAATTCCTGCCAAGATTCTTGTTTTGCTTTGTCAATGATTGTTTTAGCCAAAGAGCGAGTTTTCCGTACTTTGTGTTCGTTTTCTGCAGTAATACAAGCTCGAAATTTCCGAAATGCTCTTTTCCGGAGGGCAACAGCTCTCTGGCATTCTGTGTTCCACCACGGGGCGGACCGGGGCAGCGTATAGCTGTTTCACCCCTCAGCCAGACCGGTGCAGAGTATGGCCGTCTCAACTCTCAGCCAAATCGGGGTAGCGTATAACCGTTTCACCCTTCAGCGAGACCAGGGAAGCGTATGGCCGTCCCATTCCTCAGTCCGACCGGTGCAGTGTATGGCCGTCTCGCCAGTTGCCCATCACATAGACAGGGGCAGCGTATGGCCATCTCCCCCTTAGCGTGAATTAAGAGAGGGATAGTTATCCGCGGTTAACGTAATCTTAAATAGGATCGTAGGCGTAACTATGCGTGTCCCGTTCGAAATATTCGCACCGCACCGAGCTGTGTGCGGCGATAGCCGAGTCGGACCAGAGCACCAGTGACGTCAGGCTAATATGGAGATTGGGAGGCTAAAATCTCCGGAGGACTCTACCTCTTTTATATGGGCTTGTATTTCTCATCCATGACCGTGGTTTATCTCAGGGGTGACCGATGCCCAGTGATTTAGATAATGTTAGGGACATGAAATAAAGGTAAGCGCACAAGTATATCATCTACATGTCGATATGTTTCTTTACTTTCTTATTGCCTCATTAAAAGCTATGTATGCCAGAGAGTTGTTACTTTATGCAGTGGCGCAGCTGCGATGAATATTGCGCAGCAGAAGGCGTGAAACAATATTGCATCAGATCGCGCATTTCATCATTCCCAATTTGGATGACATTTTCGGTTGAGGACGATCGAACCGTGAGGAAAATAAAAACAACACCCATTTACCTTTGTAATATTTCAACCAAAACAAATCACCACTCGATCCAGCCTAAATGAGATTGCAGTAAAGAAAGCTGCTTTGACTAAATTGTTTTTGCTTTGCATTGTATCTTGATCTTGGTCTGCAGTCATCACATAAAACGCATGAATCATGAATGAAACTGAAATTATTGGGTATTCAGAATATAATGGAAGAGAAGATCCCCAGAAACATTACCTCTTAACACACACACACACACACACACACACACACACACACACACACACACACACTGGAGGGCCTCTGATGATTACACACACTGGAGGGGGTTTTGCCCTCCCCCCCCCTAAGATCTTGGGGCCCCATAAGAGCCACAAGAACAAAACTTGTAGGGTAGAGAGGTACTGTGGGGATCTCTGTTTTGTGAAAATTTCATGACCCAGGGTCAAACCCTCAGGGTCAAAGGAGGTCTTCAGGGTCAAATGAGGTCAAATATGCTAAATTATACTTGTGTTATGCATTCCTTGGCTTGACATTGTTATCAAACGTAGTGATTGCATGTATATACCCCCCCCCCCCCCCCCAGATGGATTTAATTATTTGTTGGAAAGTCTAATGATACAATATGTATGATATAAGTTGCATTTGACCTCAGGTCATTTACATATCAACATTTCACTGCTGTCATTTTGGAGACATTTGTATTTTTTTTGGTAAAATTCGATGGCCTATAACTCAAAAAGTGTTTGGCTGATTTTTGTTTGTCTTACTTTTAACAACAGGACATTCATTTGTTAGCAGGTACACTATAAATGATGGATATTGACCAGTAAAATCAGGAGATATTTACAAAACACAGAAGGGGTGGTCAGATTTCAGTGTGCATTTCAGTGAGTCCCAGTGTACATGGTAAACATCTTTTGCCTGTTAGTGTCTAATTATATTTATACCAAGACTTTCTTGTTACTTCGATAAAAATGCACTGAGTGGTAGGGGTATGATTTTCCTCAATCAGTCAATCAGTCTCAGCCATGGCAGTCTCCTGAATCTGGGCGCTTGATAGCCTCAACGCGCTGAAGCGCCCCTTAAAAACCCCAATCACACACACAGTCTCCTGAATCCTGATGTACAGTTTTATTTTGGTATAACCTGCTACTCACCCAAAATTTGATGTCATCGCAATGCCATTTTGTTTCAGGTTAAGGATCGCTGTTTCAGGAAAACATTAAATTGTTTACCTGGCACCTGCACTGTCTTTTGCTATCTATCATGCTGTGGTATTCTGCATTTTTATACAGTAAGTACCTCTTTCATCAACTTAGTAGTCAATCTGCTTTGTTATTTTGGATGGGCAACCTAGGTGTTTTGGAGAGAAAAAATCATTGTTCTGTCAAAAGCTTGTCTTGTGACTGGCCAAATTTCCATATGTTGGTTGCTTATATGATTTTTACATTTTAATTTGGTAAGAGATGTGGAGTTGGTAGCAGAGCAGTAGCTATGCTGCACTTTGGAACTGACTATATTTTTCATTGTCTTTGGCTGCTTGCAGTCGAGGGAAGACCATAAGAAATTGTTTGATGACCCAGATTAATTCAATTTCCATTAGCACTTGTTTTCCATCACTAATGCTACATTGCCCTTTCAAAATATATTTATCAATGATTGTTTATTTCACTTAAAGCTGGTTTTCACACAATTGTTTTTATTTCATTATGTGAGGTTCAATGCTGTGTTGCACGTCATTTGTCTATATAAGGTTCTATATTGATATTTGCAGTGTTTGTTCTTTTCTTCAGAACGGTTGTCCGTTGTCATACCAGGAGCAACACAAGATGTGGCTGCTGCCAGCAGACTAGTCTAGGCCAAAGTTTTCCTGTGGCTTAGACATAGATATTCAGTATATTCCTGCAGCTTAGACAAAGCTAGGAATATGTGACATTGTCCACTTGACAACCTTGCACTAGGTACAATGTTTACCAATGCTGATGTGTGTGCAACAGAAGGAAGCAGATATGTTTATGACAATGGATATTATTGATTACATTAATATCATGGTTATCCCCTAATAGCATGTGTGCCAGGGCAGGCGAGGCAGTGTGTAGTCACATGCTTTTATGCTTGATGACAGGGTGGTGAGCAGTTGGGGATCAGGCTTGCACTGGTGTATACAGCAAGTCTGCCCCTCTTGCTGGTGTTGCTGAGTATGATCTCAATTTTCCTTTGTTTGATATGTTGGATCTTCAAAGGTAATTGCACTGTGGTGATATGTTGCTTCTGGTTTAGTGGGAGAAAGAGAAATGACTGAGGCGGCATAGGACACTGCAATACTACAGGAAGTCATAGTGTAAAGAGCTGTCTGCAGATGTTCATAACACTATAACACTATTTTACACACTTGTGTAAAATGCCATTTTATTTCAGGTATAATTCGGTGGGGCTCTGCAGGAGCTCTTGTATGTACTGGACATGGTAAGCATGCAAGTGGCAATATTAAGCTTGCTGATTCATTGAAATAACACATTTCTTCCTAAGTATTATACAGTGCAAAATAATGGAACTCTTAGACAATACTAATGGAACTTGCTATTCATCTGATGTCTATTCATCTCCGACTTCAATTTCCGGCGTTAGAACGTCTCGCTCTGCCCTGTGCTGTAGATGTCTCCTGTGACGGCGGCAGCCAGTGCCTGGCGCCGCGGCGGCTGTGTGACGGCTCGGCCGACTGCGCCGACGGCAGTGATGAGGCGTCCTGTGCTGGCGGCTCGCGCGTCTGTCCGGCCGGCCAGACGCCCTGCCGCGACCACCGCATCTGCGTGCACCTCGACTGGCGCTGTGACGGCCTGGCCGACTGCCCGGACGGCTCGGACGAGCTCCACTGCGGCCAACACCGGCACAGGTACCGAGCTCGGCGCTATATGACGTTGGCGGTTGGGGTCCCGTGAGCCCCAGTCGTCATAGCTACTGTGCCAGTGTCAATTGGCCCACTGTTGAAGTGCGCGATCTCTCGCCACTAGCTCTGACGAATGTTGCTGATCTGGATACTGTCCACAGTTCTGACGTGTGACATTCTGTAGACGGGTGACCCGAGCGGGAAGCCTGCTCTCGTATACTGTCCACAGTTCTGACGTGTGACATTCTGTAGACGGGTGACCCGAGCGGGAAGCCTGCTCTCGTATACTGTCCACAGTTCTGACGTGTGACATTCTGTAGACGGGTGACCCGAGTGGGAAGCCTGCTCTCGTATACTGTCCACAGTTCTGACGTGTGACATTCTGTAGCCTGGTGACCCGAGCGGGAAGCCTGCTCTCGTATACTGTCCACAGTTCTGACGTGTGACATGCTGTAGCCTGGTGACCCGAGCGGGAAGCCTGCTCTCGTATACTGTCCACAGTTCTGACGTGTGACATTCTGTAGACTGGCGACCCGAGCGGGAAGCCTGCTCTCGTATACTGTCCACAGTTCTGACGTGTGACATTCTGTAGACTGGTGACCCGAGCGGGAAGCCTGCTCTCGTATACTGTCCACAGTTCTGACGTGTGACATTCTGTAGACTGGCGACCCGAGCGGGAAGCCTGCTCTCGTATACTGTCCACAGTTCTGACGTGTGACATTCTGTAGACTGGCGACCCGAGCGGGAAGCCTGCTCTCGTATACTGTCCACAGTTCTGACGTGTGACATTCTGTAGACGGGTGACCCGAGCGGGAAGCCTGCTCTCGTATACTGTCCACAGTTCTGACGTGTGACATTCTGTAGACTGGTGACCCGAGCGGGAAGCCTGCTCTCGTATACTGTCCATAGTTCTGACGTGTGACATTCTGTAGACTGGTGACCCGAGCGGGAAGCCTGCTCTCGCATACTGTCCACAGTTCTGACGTGTGACATTCTGTAGACTGGTGACCCGAGCGGGAAGCCTGCTCTCGTATACTGTCCACAGTTCTGACGTGTGACATTCTGTAGACGGGTGACCCGAGCGGGAAGCCTGCTCTCGTATACTGTCCACAGTTCTGACGTGACATTCTGTAGACTGGTGACCCGAGCGGGAAGCCTGCTCTCGTATACTGTCCACAGTTCTGACGTGTGACATTCTGTAGACTGGTGACCCGAGCGGGAAGCCTGCTCGTATACTGTCCACAGTTCTGACGTGTGACATTCTGTAGACTGGCGACCCGAGCGGGAAGCCTGCTCTCGTATACTGTCCACAGTTCTGACGTGTGACATTCTGTAGACTGGCGACCCGAGCGGGAAGCCTGCTCTCGTATACTGTCCACAGTTCTAACGTGTGACATTCTGTAGACTGGCGACCCGAGCGGGAAGCCTGCTCTCGTATACTATCCACAGTTCTGACGTGTGACATTCTGTAGACGGGTGACCCGAGCGGGAAGCCTGCTCTCGTATACTGTCCACAGTTCTGACGTGTGACATTCTGTAGACTGGTGACCCGAGCGGGAAGCCTGCTCTCGTATACTGTCCACAGTTCTGACGTGTGACATTCTGTAGACTGGCGACCCGAGCGGGAAGCCTGCTCTCGTATACTGTCCACAGTTCTGACGTGTGACATTCTGTAGACTGGCGACCCGAGCGGGAAGCCTGCTCTCGTATACTGTCCACAGTTCTGACGTGACATTCTGTAGACTGGTGACCCGAGCGGGAAGCCTGCTCTCGTATACTGTCCACAGTTCTGACGTGTGACATTCTGTAGCCTGGTGACCCGAGTGGGAAGCCTGCTCTCGTATACTGTCCACAGTTCTGACGTGTGACATTCTGTAGCCTGGTGACCCGAGCGGGAAGCCTGCTCTCGTATACTGTCCACAGTTCTGACGTGTGACATGCTGTAGCCTGGTGACCCGAGCGGGAAGCCTGCTCTCGTATACTGTCCACAGTTCTGACGTGTGACATTCTGTAGACTGGCGACCCGAGCGGGAAGCCTGCTCTCGTATACTGTCCACAGTTCTGACGTGTGACATTCTGTAGACTGGTGACCCGAGCGGGAAGCCTGCTCTCGTATACTGTCCACAGTTCTGACGTGTGACATTCTGTAGACTGGCGACCCGAGCGGGAAGCCTGCTCTCGTATACTGTCCACAGTTCTGACGTGTGACATTCTGTAGACTGGCGACCCGAGCAGGAAGCCTGCTCTCGTATACTGTCCACAGTTCTGACGTGTGACATTCTGTAGACTGGCGACCCGAGCGGGAAGCCTGCTCTCGTATACTGTCCACAGTTCTGACGTGTGACATTCTGTAGACGGGTGACCCGAGCGGGAAGCCTGCTCTCGTATACTGTCCACAGTTCTGACGTGTGACATTCTGTAGACTGGTGACCCGAGCGGGAAGCCTGCTCTCGTATACTGTCCATAGTTCTGACGTGTGACATTCTGTAGACTGGTGACCCGAGCGGGAAGCCTGCTCTCGCATACTGTCCACAGTTCTGACGTGTGACATTCTGTAGACTGGTGACCCGAGCGGGAAGCCTGCTCTCGTATACTGTCCACAGTTCTGACGTGTGACATTCTGTAGACGGGTGACCCGAGCGGGAAGCCTGCTCTCGTATACTGTCCACAGTTCTGACGTGACATTCTGTAGACTGGTGACCCGAGCGGGAAGCCTGCTCTCGTATACTGTCCACAGTTCTGACGTGTGACATTCTGTAGACTGGTGACCCGAGCGGGAAGCCTGCTCGTATACTGTCCACAGTTCTGACGTGTGACATTCTGTAGACTGGCGACCCGAGCGGGAAGCCTGCTCTCGTATACTGTCCACAGTTCTGACGTGTGACATTCTGTAGACTGGCGACCCGAGCGGGAAGCCTGCTCTCGTATACTGTCCACAGTTCTGACGTGTGACATTCTGTAGACTGGCGACCCGAGCGGGAAGCCTGCTCTCGTATACTATCCACAGTTCTGACGTGTGACATTCTGTAGACGGGTGACCCGAGCGGGAAGCCTGCTCTCGTATACTGTCCACAGTTCTGACGTGTGACATTCTGTAGACTGGTGACCCGAGCGGGAAGCCTGCTCTCGTATACTGTCCACAGTTCTGACGTGTGACATTCTGTAGACTGGCGACCCGAGCGGGAAGCCTGCTCTCGTATACTGTCCACAGTTCTGACGTGTGACATTCTGTAGACTGGCGACCCGAGCGGGAAGCCTGCTCTCGTATACTGTCCACAGTTCTGACGTAACATTCTGTAGACTGGTGACCCGAGCGGGAAGCCTGCTCTCGTATACTGTCCACAGTTCTGACGTGTGACATTCTGTAGACTGGTGACCCGAGCGGGAAGCCTGCTCTCGTATACCGTCCACAGTTCTGACGTGTGACATTCTGTAGACTGGCGACCCGAGCGGGAAGCCTGCTCGTATACTGTCCACAGTTCTGACGTGTGACATTCTGTAGACTGGTGACCCGAGCGGGAAGCCTGCTCTCGTATACTGTCCACAGTTCTGACGTGTGGCATTCTGTAGACGGGTGACCCGAGCGGGAAGCCTGCTCTCGTATACTGTCCGCAGTTCTGACGTGTGCCATTCTGTAGACTGGCGACCCGAGCGGGAAGCCTGCTCTCGTATACTGTCCACAGTTCTGACGTGTGACATTTTGTAGACTGGTGACCCGAGCGGGAAGCCTGCTCTCGTGTTTGCTTCCTGTTACACTTACACACTACTGGCTGTTGTCCGGCGAGTTGTAGGCTCTTTTAGCCATAACACCAGTGACTTAGCTGTTGTGTTCGGCACGCTCCTGTAGCATTTCGACCACAACGCACGTACAGCTGCTGCCTGCGTCCGTGTGCGTCCATTGACCGTGTCTGTGTGTCCGTGACTGCGTCTGTGTCCGTGACTGCGTCTGTGTCCGTGACTGTGTATGTGTGTCCGTGACTGTGTCCGTGACTGTATGTGTGTCCGTGACTGTCTCTGTGTCCGTGACTGTGTGTATGTGACTGTCTATGTGTCCGTGAATGTGTGTTCGTGACTGTCTGTGTGTCCGTGACTGTCTGTGTGTCCGTGACTGTCTGTGTGTCCGTGACTGTGTGTCCGTGACTGTGTGTTTCCGTGACAGTATGTGTGTCCGTGACTGTGTATGTGTGTCTGTGACTGACTGTGTCTGTGTGTCTGTGACTGTGTGTGTCTGTGATTGTGTGTGTCCGTGACTGTTTGTGTGTCCGTGAATGTGTGTTTGTGACTGTGTGTCCGTGACTGTGTGTCCGTGACTGTGTGTCCGTGACTGTGTGTGGGTCCGTGACTGTGTGTGTGTGTCCGGGACTGTGTGTGCCCGTGACTGTCTGTGTCCGTGACTGTCTGTCCGTGACTGTCTGTCCGTGACTGTCTGTCCGTGACTGTCTGTCCGTGACTGTCTGTGTCCGTGACTGTGTCCGTGAATCCGTGACCTGTGTCCGTGACTGTGTCCGTGACTGTGTCCGTGACTCCGTGACCTGTGTCCGTGACTGTGTCCGTGACTGTGTCTGTGTGTGTCCGTGACTGTGTCCGTGACTGTGTCTGTGTGTGTCCGTGACTGTGTCTGTGTGTGTCCGTGACTGTGTCTGTGTGTGTCCGTGACTGTGTCTGTGTGTGTCCGTGACTGTGTCTGTGTGTGTCCGTGACTGTGTCTGTGTGTGTCCGTGACTGTGTCTGTGTGTGTCCGTGACTGTGTCTGTGTGTGTCCGTGACTGTGTCTGTGTGTGTCCGTGACTGTGTCTGTGTGTGTCCGTGACTGTGTCTGTGTGTGTCCGTGACTGTGTCTGTGTGTGTCCGTGACTGTGTCTGCGTCTGTGTGTCCGTGACTAAGTATGTGTGTTCGTGACTGTGTCTGTGTGTCCGTGACTGTGTATGCGTATGTTCGTGACTGTGTCTGTGTCTGTGTGTCCGTGGCTGTGTTTGTGTGTCCGTGATCGTGTCTGTGTCTGTCCTTGACTGTGTCTGTGTCTGTGTGTCCGTGACTGTCCGTGACTGTCCGTGACTGTGTCTGTGTGTCCGTGACTGTGTCTGTTCCGTGACTGTGTCTGTGTGTCCGTGATCGTGTCTGTGTCTGTTCTGGACTGTGTCTGTGTTTGTGTGTCCGTGATCGTGTCTGTGTCTGTCCTTGACTGTGTCTGTGTCTGTGTGTCCGTGACTGTCCGTGACTGTGTCTGTGTGTCCGTGACTGTGTCTGTTCCGTGACTGTGTTTGTGTGTCCGTGATCGTGTCTGTGTCTGTCCTTGACTGTGTCTGTGTCTGTGTGTCCGTGACTGTCCGTGACTGTCCGTGACTGTGTCTGTGTGTCCGTGACTGTGTCTGTGTGTCCGTGACTGTGTCTGTGTGTCCGTGACTGTGTTTGTGTGTCCGTGATCGTGTCTGTGTCTGTCCTGGACTGTGTCTGTGTGTCCGTGACTGTGTTTGTGTGTCCGTGATCGTGTCTGTGTCTGTCCTGGACTGTGTCTGTGTGTCCGTGACTGTGTTTGTGTGTCCGTGATCGTGTCTGTGTCTGTCCTTGACTGTCCATGGCTACGTCTGTCTGTGCCCATGCCTGTCTCTGTGTTTGACTGCGTGACTGTGTCTCTGTCTTTGACTGCGTGACTGTGTCTCTGTGTTTGACTGCGTGACTGTGTCTCTGTCTGTGTGACTGTGTCTCTGTGTTTGACTGCGTGACTGTGTCTGTCTGTGTGACTGTGTCTCTGTGTTTGACTGCGTACTGTGTCTGTCTTTGACTGCGTGACTGTGTCTCTGTCTGTGACTGCGTGACTGTGTCTCTGTGTTTGACTGCGTGACTGTGTCTCTGTGTTTGACTGCGTGACTGTGTCTCTGTTTGTAACTGCGTGACTGTGTCTCTGTCTGTGTGACTGTGTCTCTGTGTTTGACTGCGTGACTGTGTCTGTCTGTGACTGCGTGACTGTGTCTCTGTGTTTGACTGCGTGACTGTGTCTCTGTGTTTGACTGCGTGACTGTGTCTCTGTTTGTGACTGCGTAACTGTGTCTCTGTCTGTGTGACTGTGTCTCTGTGTTTGACTGCGTGACTGTGTTTGTCTTTGACTGCGTGACTGTGTCTCTGTCTGTGACTGCGTGACTGTGTCTCTGTGTTTGACTGCGTGACTGTGTCTCTGTGTTTGACTGCGTGACTGTGTCTCTGTTTGTGACTGCGTGACTGTGTCTCTGTCTGTGACTGTGTCTCTGTGTTTGACTGCGTGACTGTGTCTCTGTCTGTGACTGCGTGACTGTCCCTCTGTGTTTGACTGTGTGACTGTGTCTGTGTTTGACTGCGTGACTGTGTCTATGTCTGTGACTGCGTGACTGTGTCTGTCTTTGACTGCGTGACTGTGTCTCTATCTGTGACTGCGTGACTGTTCCTCTGTGTTTGACTGCGTGACTGTGACTGCGTGACTGTGTCTGTGTCTGTGTTTGACTGCGTGACTGTGTCTCTGTCTGTGACTGCGTGACTGTGCCTCTGTGTTTGACTGCGTGACTGTGTCTCTGTCTTTTACTGCGTGACTGTGTCTCTGTCTGTGACTGCGTGACTGTGTCTGTCTTTGACTGCGTGACTGTGTCTCTGTCTGTGACTGCGTGACTGTGTCTCTGTGTTTGACTGCGTGCCTGTGTCTCTGTGTTTGACTGCGTGACTGTGTCTGTCTGTGACTGCGTGACTGTGTCTCTGTGTTTGACTGCGTGACTGTGTATCTGTGTTTGACTGCGTGACTGTGTCTGTCTGTGACTGCGTGACTGTGTCTCTGTGTTTGACTGCGTGACTGTGTCTCTGTCTGTGACTGCGTGACTGTGTCTCTGTGTTTGACTGCGTGACTGTGTCTCTGTGTTTGACTGCGTGACTGTGTCTCTGTCTGTGACTGCGTGACTGTGTCTCTGTCTGTGACTGCGTGACTGTGTCTCTGTGTTTGACTGCGTGACTGTGTCTCTGTGTTTGACTGCGTGACTGTGTCTCTGTGTTTGACTGCGTGACTGTGTCTGTCTGTGACTGCGTGACTGTGTCTCTGTCTGTGACTGCGTGACTGTGTCTCTGTGTTTGACTGCGTGACTGTGTCTCTGTGTTTGACTGCGTGACTGTGTCTCTGTCTGTGACTGCGTGACTGTGTCTCTGTCTGTGACTGCGTGACTGTGTCTGTGTTTGACTGCGTGACTGTTTCTCTGTCTGTGACTGCGTGACTGTGTCTCTATCTGTGACTGCGTGACTGTGTCTCTGTGTTTGACTGCGTGAATGTGTCTCTGTGTTTGACTGCGTGACTGTGTCTCTGTGTTTGACTGCGTGACTGTGTCTCTGTCTGTGACTGCGTGACTGTGTCTCTGTGTTTGACTGCGTGACTGTGTCTCTGTCTGTGACTGCGTGACTGTGTCTCTGTCTGTGACTGCGTGACTATGTCTCTGTGTTTGACTGCGTGACTGTGTCTCTGTCTGTGACTGCGTGACTGTGTCTCTGTCTGTTACTGCGTGACTGTGTCTCTGTGTTTGACTGCGTGAATGTGTCTCTGTGTTTGACTGCATGACTGTGTCTCTGTGTTTGACTGCGTGACTGTGTCTGTCTGTGACTGCGTGACTGTGTCTCTGTGTTTGACTGCGTGACTGTGTCTCTGTCTGTGACTGCGTGACTGTGTCTCTGTGTTTGACTGCGTGAATGTGTCTCTGTGTTTGACTGCATGACTGTGTCTCTGTCTTTTACTGCGTGACTGTGTCTCTGTCTGTGACTGCGTGACTGTGTCTGTCTTTGACTGCGTGACTGTGTCTCAGTCTGTGACTGCGTGACTGCGTCTCTGTGTTTGACTGCGTGCCTGTGTCTCTGTGTTTGACTGCGTGACTGTGTCTGTCTGTGACTGCGTGATTGTGTCTCTGTGTTTGACTGCGTGACTGTGTCTCTGTGTTTGACTGCGTGACTGTGTCTCTGTGTTTGACTGCGTGACTGTGTCTGTCTGTGACTGCGTGACTGTGTCTCTGTCTGTGACTGCGTGACTGTGTCTCTGTGTTTGACTGCGTGACTGTGTCTCTGTGTTTGACTGCGTGACTGTGTCTCTGTGTTTGACTGCGTGACTGTGTCTCTGTCTGTGACTGCGTGACTGTGTCTCTGTCTGTGACTGCGTGTCTGTGTCTCTGTCTGTGACTGCGTGACTGTGTCTCTGTGTTTGACTGCGTGACTGTGTCTCTGTGTTTGACTGCGTGACTGTGTCTCTGTGTTTGACTGCGTGACTGTGTCTGTCTGTGATTGCGTGACTGTGTCTCTGTCTGTGACTGTGTCTCTGTGTTTGACTGCGTGACTGTGTCTCTGTGTTTGACTGCGTGACTGTCTCTGTTTGACTGCGTGACTGTGTCTCTGTCTGTGACTGCGTGACTGTGTCTCTGTCTGTGACTGCGTGACTGTGTCTGTGTTTGACTGCGTGACTGTGTCTCTGTATGTGACTGCGTGACTGTGTCTCTGTCTGTGACTGCGTGACTGTGTCTCTGTGTTTGACTGCGTGAATGTGTCTGTGTTTGACTGCGTGACTGTGTCTCTGTGTTTGACTGCGTGACTGTGTCTCTGTCTGTGACTGCGTGACTGTGTCTCTGTGTTTGACTGCGTGACTGTGTCTCTGTCTGTGACTGCGTGACTGTGTCTCTGTTTGTTACTGCGTGACTGTGTCTCTGTGTTTGACTGCGTGAATGTGTCTCTGTGTTTGACTGCGTGACTGTGTCTCTGTGTTTGACTGCGTGACTGTGTCTGTCTGTGACTGCGTGACTGTGTCTCTGTGTTTGACTGCGTGACTGTGTCTCTGTCTGTGACTGCGTGACTGTGTCTCTGTCTGCGTGACTGTGTCTGTCTGTGACTGCGTGACTGTGTCTCTGTGTTTGACTGCGTGACTGTGTCTCTGTCTGTGACTGCGTGACTGTGTCTCTGTCTGTGACTGCGTGACTGTGTCTCTGTCTGCGTGACTGTGTCTGTCTGTGACTGCGTGACTGTGTCTCTGTGTTTGACTGCGTGACTGTGTCTCTGTCTGTGACTGCGTGACTGTGTCTCTGTCTGTGACTGCGTGACTGTGTCTCTGTCTGTGACTGCGTGACTGTGTCTCTGTGTTTGACTGCGTGAATGTGTCTCTGTGTTTGACTGCGTGACTGTGTCTCTGTGTTTGACTGCGTGACTGTGTCTGTCTGTGACTGCGTGACTGTGTCTGTCTGTGACTGCGTGACTGTGTCTCTGTGTTTGACTGCGTGACTGTGTCTCTGTCTGTGACTGCGTGACTGTGTCTCTGTCTCCTCAGGCGGTGCGGGCCGGGTCAGCTGCAGTGTCGCGGTGAAGGCCTGTGTCTGGACGTGCTGTACCGCTGTGACGGGATCGCCAGCTGCGAGGACGGCTCGGACGAGATTGGCTGTGCCGGTGAGTCGGACCCTGGATACACATACTAAGATATACAGAATATCCACCAAGCTGTTCCGGCTGGGACCGTGGGACAACCCAGTCGGGCGCGGTGTCCACGTGGAAATGGGCCGGCCACTGCAGCGGGCAGTCTTTGTATCCTGGACAGCGACAGGTTGCCCAGAATGCCAGGGAGCCGCGCGACCGCGGCTGCAGGACCTTGAAAGGGGATTTGGTAGTTTACTCCGTGCAGGGCTGCACCTAACATCCCTGACTGAGTCGATAGAAACACCGAGGAAGCTCGAAACAGGTCCGTCACGATTGGATGGACCTGCTTCGAACCAAGAAGCTAGGTCCGCTTCTGCTTGCTTCGAACCTCCAGGCAGGTCCGCCACCTGGGGAGGCTCGAATCAGTTGGAAGCAGCTCCTCCACGATGGGGAGGGGGTAGACTTGTTGACGGCATTGGGTCCGTTTGGCGCACCGTGCCGGTATGAGTGCCAGCTCCGGCGCCCGCCACTGCAGCGCTGCCGTAAAAAGTCAAACCCCATCACGTCAGCTTTCTAGCAAAAATACAATTTTACAGGAGAGCCATTTGTGTGTAGGGAGTTTTGCGGATCACTTTGCGGATCGATATAAAAATATATGGGGAGATGTGCAATCACAAATATGTACATGCTATATTTTGATATATTTCAATGTATCATATATTTCGAGATATCACCGAAATTGGGTTCTGTCAAGCCAATTTTTTGAAAGCACTCAAAGTAAAAAACCAATACGTCTTCAGACGCTGTCAAAATCCATCACGTAGTATCACCGCAACGTAACCAAAAGCCACTACGTCATTGTTAGGCAGGCAAAACCCCATACGTAGGCACTATGTGATTTGATAATGCAGCAAAATTAGCACGTGATGGATTTTGTCTGCAAAAGGTTATATAAATTAATGGAATATTTAGTGAAAATTAATGAACCTAGTATCTATATTACTATTTGACTAGCCTGTCACCCCGGCTTGTCTCTCCAATGCAAATGTAGGTACTGGTTGTTAATATCAAGATTATTAGACCCTGGGTGACGTCTGTCTCTCCAGTGTACCTATGTTTAACCCAATGTATGTTTAACTGCACTGTGGACTATGATGTCCGTCTCCCTAATGTATATTGAAGTAGCCTATTCCCGGGCCACACATTTTAAGGGACTCCGCGGATTAACAGTTGACGGATTAACATTTCGACAGGATAACTGGTCAATTAGGGGACAACGGGTTAACAGGTCACTGATCCTCCAGTATGTTTTTTTTTCTCAACGAAATCATACGTATCATTTAACAACACATTTTTGGCATTGCATATTATCTATTCTGCTGAATTAAAATCATATGTTCAATATACTCATCAATGAGAGGCACATGTTTCAATGTTCTCTCTCATCCAGTTTGACATTTATATTTGTATGCCCTTACTAAGTTTAGAAGTTACTGTGAGTTTGATAAATTTCCCCATTCAGGGAGTCGGTATGTCATTTTTAAGTTTCCTTGAAAGTTATGCTAGCGAAATCCATATACTCGTACATGTGCCTCATTGATGTGTATTGCATTCAATGCACACCTCCCGTATCATATATGACATTGGTCACTCATTGCCAAACTCGGATGGCTAGTCGGTGAAAGTGGAAAGAACAAATTAACGAAACGTTCACAGCAGCATAACACACTTCCCTTTGATTCCCTACGCGGGAGTTTTCCTTCCTACAGGCGCCGCTTATTGGTCTGTTTGGTTGTGGCACAGCTTTGTGACCTCGTTCTTTCCTCCGGAAAATCCTCTCTTTCAAAATCCTCCGGAAAATGGACGGTGGAGTGCAGTCGGTGGCTCCCGGCCAAGCCGTAAACGGGGATCACGGCCGCGAGGCCGTGGCGGACCGTGATAAGGCGGAGGCCTTCGTCGCCACTTACGCCGCCGTCAGCGATCATCCGTTGTAAAACAAATGGGACAGGATCGCCAAAGCCGAGTCCAAACGACTCCACCGCTCGAGTTGCTCCTGCGGGGGCGACCGGTCAGACGCCTGCCAGCCCTTCTCCCTACAGGAGCTCGCCCTCCAGCTGCGGAAGATGAAGCCAAGAAAGGCCCCCGTCCCCGACGGAGTATGCGCCGAGCATCTTCGGCACCTGGGCCCGCGCGCCAAGGACGCGCTGCTCCGTCTGGTCAACCGCACCCGGCTCCGCGGCGAGATCCCTGCAGACTGGAGGAGGGCTGTAATCATCCCGATCATGAAGTCCGGAAAAGACCCGAAACACGTCTCCTGCTATCGCCCCATCACCCTCACAAGCACTGTCGCTACACTGGCGGAACGTATGGTGGCAGCACGTCTCTGCCACCTGAGCGGCAAGATGGACCTCATCCCGCCTGAGCAGGTCGGCTTCCGCCGGGGCCGTGCCGTGGAGGAAAACCTGGCGAGGCTGGTCCAATCCGTCCAAGACGGATGGAACAGACCGAAGGCCCGCGGCCGCCCGGTGGACGGTGTGACGGCGGACAAATTCATGACATTCCTGACAGCATACGACTTCGCCAGAGCCTACGACACCATTGCTCACAAGATGCTACACGTCAAGCTCCTGCGCCACCTCCCAAGATGCCTCTCGACATGGATTCACCGTTTCCTGCGCGACCGATCGGCCTGCGTTGAGGGCAATGGGACCAGCAGCAGAGAACGGCCCTTCAGAGCGGGTCTGCCGCAAGGATCCGTCATCGCTCCAACGCTCTACACGCTGTGGGCAGCGGACCAGGTGTTGGAGCTCCGTGCGGTGGACCGCACACCGGTATATATGTACGACGACGACACGGCTACCGTCAGCGCGGGCGCCACCATCGATCAGGCCAAGTCCCGCGCCCAACAAACGGCAGACATCATGGCGAGGTGGGCTGCCAGGAACAAGATGCGTATCGCGGGTCAGAAAACCCAGCTCCTTGTGCTGTCCCAGTCGGCCAGGGACGCCAAGAACATGAGCATCAAAGTGGCTGGCGCGGAGGTGACCGGTGCCGCATCGGTGAAGCTGCTGGGCGTGACCTTCGACCGTCTCCTGCACTTCGGACAACACTGCGCCGAGCTGCGCCGGAAAGTCCGACCCCGAACGGCGCAGCTGCGCAAACTCACTGGACATTCCTGGTGGCTCCGCGAGGCGCAGCTTAGAACTGTCGCCGACGGGTACGTCCGCGGAGCTCTGGAGTTCGCCGCAGCAGCGTGGCTCCCTGCAGCTTCCCCCTCCCATGTGGAGCTGGTGGAGCGCGAGCTGCGTGCGACCGCCAGGGCCGTGACCGGGTGTACCCGGTGGACCCACGGTCACACGCCCTCCTGGCGGAGGCTGGCCTCCCCACCGCACGAGAGCGACGCACCGTCTTAGCCACCAAGATGGTAACGCTGGCGTCCTCGCGGCCGGAGGGGGACCCACTCAGGGCGCTGACTACGTCAGACGTCCCCCGCCGCCTCTCTGTCACGACGGGCTGGCGCGACGTCGGCGGGGAGACTCTGGCTGCGCTCGGGATTCTGGAAGCCCCCATCGAGCCTCTACTAAGAGTGACCCTGCCTCCATGGACGGCGACCGACGGGATCCCCTTCTGCGCTTCGCTGCCCCCGCCCTGCGGCAGGAGCTCCTCAGCGGAAACCCGACGAGCGGCGGCGGAGAGCCACCTGAGCACCCTACCAGCCGAAGACGAGGCCATCTGGGTGTGGTCGGACGGTTCAGCGGACGCGGGCGTGACCTGCGGTGGCGGAGGAGCCATCGTCCTCCTCCCTCCCCCTAACCAGGAGGTGAGGGAGGTCAGAGTCCCCGCCGGCCGCCTGTGCTCGAGCACCCGGGCTGAGCTGGTCGCTGTCAGAGCCGCTCTGACCGCGGTGACCGAGATCGTGGGGTCCGCGGCGGAGCGTCCCGTCGTGATCTGCCTGGACTCGCAGGCGGCCCTGCTGTCCCTCGAGAGCGGTCCGTCCGCTCAGATCTCGGAGATCGGAGCGGCCATCTGGACGCTGCTCGGCTCGCTGACTGCTCGTGGCCAGACCGTGCACCTCCAATGGGCGCCGGCCCACAGCGGTATAGCGGGCAACGAGCGGGCGGACACGCTCGCCAAGGAGGCAGCAAGCCTTGAACAAGCACCTGTTCCGATTGATATCCTCCGGAGCCTCACTCGCGCCGCCGCCAGGGCCGCTCGCCGCTCGCAGCAGCGGTCCTGGCCGGACGGATGGTACAAAACCATCTTCCGCGACCCGACTCCCTGGCCCGGTACGCGGCGACGATCGCCAAGCAGCGGTCGACATACACCAGCTGCGTGCCGGCCACTGGAGCGGCTCCGACCAGTACATGCACCGGATCGGCCGCCGCCCAACTGAAACCTGTCCAGGGTGCAACGACACCGCGTGCCCAGCGGCCCGGTGCCGGATCTGCCAAGAGGAGGCGGGCACACCACGACACATCCTCCTGCAGTGCCCCTGCCTGTGCGGGGCCCGCCTCCTCTCGTTGGGGAACATCCACGGCCAGCCTGACCATCTGCAGCGGGCTGCCGGCTACCGCTCATACCAGAGCCGATCGGCTACACCTCGGCTGTAGCCGAGGCTGGGGGGTCCAACAACAACACAACATCTGGCGGGAGACTTCAACTAGACGTCTCAAACTGGCGCGTAGCTTTAAAATATCTTAAAGAAGTGATGTTTGAATGGACACGTTGCACGTGCTGTGACATTTTCTGGATCCTCCAACGCAGCCAAACCAAATAAAAATGGCGAAATCACCTACGTTAAGCGATCTGAGTGACAGGGAACCCGTCAAAAACCCACACGTCGCTACGTAGTGGCTTTTGACATCACTGAATTATCAGGCATTACAAAGTCAAAATCCATTATGTCCTTAATCTGGACTCTTTCCGTTTGTTATCGTAAATGGCAAAAAACAGCATACGCTGAATATTATGAACGTGATGGGTTTCCCGCTGGGAAAGTAATAGCCAAACACACATTTTTCCTCTTACGTAATAGATTTTGCCACAAAATTTGACGTGATGGATTTTGCCACAAAATTTGACGTGATGGATTTTGCTTCTGTAAATGCGTAGTGCAATGATTACGTAGTAATTCCAAAAATACATTTTTTTTGGATTTTGGCGATAACTGCATGATATGTTCATACAAATATGTGCGAGCAATGCATCAGGTTATGACGAACCTAATGATATAAAAAAAAAATGACGTAATGGGGTTTGACTTTTTACGGCAGAGCGATACTCCTACCACTCGAGGGCGGACCCGTCGTGGAAGCGTGATGTGCTCTTCGTCTGCCTCTGTCTGTCCCTGCCTACCCCCGCCTACCCCCGCCTACCCCCGCCTACCCCCGCCTACCCCCGCCTACCCCCGCCTACCCCCGCCTACCCCCGCCTGTCCCTGTCCGCCCCTGTCCGCCCCTGTCCGCCCCTGTCCGCCCCTGTCCGCCCCTGTCCGCCCCTGTTTGTCCCTGTCTGTCCCTGTCTGTCCCTGTCTGTCCCTGTCTGTCCCTGTCTGTCCCTGTCTGTCCCTGTCTGTCTCTGTCTGTCTCTGTCTGTCTCTGTCTGTCTCTGTCTGTCTCTGTCTGTCTCTGTCTGTCCCTGTCTGTCCCTGTCTGTCTCTGTCTTCCCCTGTCTGCCCCTGTCTGCCCCTGTCTGCCCCTGTCTGCCCCTGTCTGCCCCTGTCTGCCCCTGTCTGCCCCTGTCTGTCTCTGTCCGCCCCCGCCTACCCCCGCCTACCCCCGCCTACCCCCGCCTACCCCCACCTACCCCGCCTACCCCCGCCTACCCCCACCTACCCCGCCTACCCCCGCCTACCCCCGCCTACCCCACCTACCCCGCCCTACCCCGCCTACCCCCGCATACCCCTGTCTGCCCCTGTCTGCCCCTGTCTGCCCCTGTCTGCCCCTGTCTGCCCCTGTCTGCCTGACGCCTGCGTTTGTCCGCCTCAGCTCCGTCCTCTCCGTGCGGCTCGGACGGCTTCTGGTGTCCGCACCGCTCCTTCTGTATCGCCGCCTCCCAGCACTGCAACGGTCGCGACGACTGCGGAGACGGCTACGACGAATTCGGCTGCAACACCACCTGCGCGCCCGGCAAGATGAGGTGAGCACGCCCTGCGAGATGAGGTGAGACCGCGTGATGAGATGAGAACGCTCGGCGAGAGATGACGTGAGACCGTCTGGCGAAATGAGGTGAGAATGCCGCCTGGCCAGCAGCCTCACCTGGCCAGAATTATGTGAACTCAGCTCAGTCTTGTTGATGGAGATCGTGGTCTATGTATCGCCTGTCTGCCTGGCCCCTGTGTGCTGTCTATGTCTATGTATCGCCTGTCTGCCTGGCCGCTGTGTGCTGTCTGCCTATGTATCGCCTGTCTGCCTGGTCGCTGTGTGCTGTCTGTGTCTATGTATCGCCTGTCTGCCTGGCCGATGTGTGCTGTCTGTCCATGTATCGCCTGTATGCCTGGCCGCTGTGTGCTGTCTATGTCTATGTATCGCCTGTCTGCCTGGCCGCTGTGCGCTGTCTGTGTATATGTATCGCCTGCCTGCCTGGCCGCTGTATGTTGTCTGTCTATGTATCGCCTGTCTGACTGGCCGCTGTGTGCTGTCTATGTCTATGTATCGCCTGTCTGCCTGGCCGCTGTATGCTGTCTATGTCTGTATCGTCTGTCTGCCTGGCCGCTGTGTGCTGTCTATGTCTATGTATCGCCTTTCTGCCTGGCCGCTGTGTGCTGTCTGTGTCTATGTATCGCCTGTCTGCCTGGCTGTGTGCTGTCTGTCTATGTATCGCCTGTCTGCCTGGCCACTGTATGCTGTCTATGTCTATGTATCGCCTGTCTGCCTGGCCGCTGTGTGCTGTCTGTCTATGTATCGCCTGTCTGCCTGGCCACTGTGTGCTGTCTATGTCTGTATCGCCTGTCTCCCTGGCCGCTGTGTGCTGTATATGTATCGCCTGTCTGCCTGGCCGCTGTGTGCTGTCTGTGTCTATGTATTGCCTGTCTGCCTGGCCGCTGTGCGCTGTCTGTGTCTATGTATCGCCTGCCTGCCTGGCCGCTGTGTGCTGTCTATGTCTATGTATTGCCTAGCCGCTGTGTGCTGTCTATGTCTGTATCGTCTGTCTGCCTGGCCGCTGTGTGCTGTCTATGTCTATGTATCACCTGTCTGCCTGGTCGCTGTGTGCTGTCTATGTCTATGTATCGCCTGTCTGCCTGGCCGCTGTGTGCTGTCTATGTCTATGTATCGCCTGGCCGCTGTGTGCTGTCTATGTCTATGTATCGCCTGTCTGCCTGGCCGCTGTGTGCTGTCTATGTCTATGTATCGCCTGTCTGGCTGGCCGCTGTGTGCTGTCTATGTCTATGTATCGCTTGGCCGCTGTGTGCTGTCTATGTATTGCCTGGCCGCTGGGTGCTGTCTATGTCTATGTATCGCCTGGCCTCTGTGTGCTGTCTATGTCTATGTATTGCCTGGCCGCTGTGTGCTGTCTATGTCTATGTATCGCCTGTCTGCCTGGTCGCTGTGTGCTGTCTATGTATGTATTGCCTGGCCACTGTGTGCTGTCTATGTCTATGTATCGTCTGTCTGCCTGGCCGCTGTGTGCTGATGGTGACCGGCGTGTATCTCACGTCCACACTGTGTATGCAGTTTGTATGCATTGTGTATGTACGAATGTATGTGCGTCTTTGATCATCAGGTGTGATTCGAATACGTGTATCGATGCCAGCTGGGAGTGTGACGGCAACCCGGACTGCGCGGACGGCCGCGACGAGGTCGACTGCCCGACACCGGAGCCGCCGGAGCCCTGCTCAGCAGACCAGTTCTCCTGCGACAGCGGACTCTGCATTCCGGTACGCACGGTGCTGCCGGTATAGGGAAGAACATTTAACTCGAAAAACACTATAGTCAAGTCTGCTATATAATATATTGTTCATTTTAAGTCCTAGCCTCCGAACAAATGATGGCGGTTGCGTGAAGTTATGCCCCTGTTCGTGAAAATTACTCGTAGAGTTCCGGAGGACCATCGGCGGCGATTGAGTTGAAAGGCTTGTTGAAGAGTGAAGTATTCGATTGCGATACAGCTGCGAAAGAAGACATGAAAGCGTTGAGTGGCGGCGCCGAACGTCTCGCCGCACACTCCGGGTACGTCGGCGACTGTCTCGCCGCACACTCCGGGTACGTCGGCGACTGTCTCGCCGCACACTCCGGGTACGTCGGCGACTGTCTCGCCGCACACTCCGGATACGTCGGTGACTGTCTCGCCGCACACTCCGGGTACGTCGGGACTGTCTCGCCGCACACTCCGGGTACGTCGGCGACTGTCTCGCCGCACACTCCGGGTACGTCGGCGACTGTCTCGCCGCACACTCCGGGCACGTCGGGACTGTTTCGCCGCACACTCCGGGTACGTCGGCGACTGTCTCGCCGCACACTCCGGGTACGTCGGCGACTGTCTCGCCGCACACTCCGGGTACGTCGGCGACTGCTGCGTAGTCGGTGGTTCGAGACGGCGTCCAAGTCTCGTCGGCGGAGTCTGAAAGCTGATTGCCCGCGTGTTGCGGCGAACGGCACCACGTGTTGCGGCGCCGTTCGGCCCTCGTGCGCGACATCGCACGTGGTCGTGGGAAGCGGGACATCGTACACGTGGGCGTGACAGTCGAAGTATCGCACACGTGGTGCCATAAAACCACGACTGGGAGAGGATCCAGCGGCTGGGCGGCAGGGCGCTTTTGCTCGCTAATAGACCCTACGCAGCTGTTTACTGACCCCTGTGAATTTAATTATTGACCAAATTACCCAATGAATACCCAATTATTGACCCAATAGTTTGAAGAAGGCTAGCCAATTCCAGGCAATGCGACGATGACATTTGTTAGATTGTAGGTGATGTTTTGACTGCCCGTTAGATTGTAGGTGATGTTTTGACTGCCCGTTAGATTGTAGGTGATGTTTTGACTGCCCGTTAGATTGTAGGTGATGTTTTGACTGCCCGTTAGATTGTAGGTGATGTTTTGACTGCCCGTTAGATTGTAGGTGATGTTTTGACTGCCGTTAGATTGTAGGTGATGTTTTGACTGCCCGTTAGATTGTAGGTGATGTTTTGACTGCCCGTTAGATTGTAGGTGATGTTTTGACTGCCCGTTAGATTGTAGGTGATGTTTTGACTGCCCGTTAGATTGTAGGTGATGTTTTGACTGCCCGTTAGATTGTAGGTGATGTTTTGACTGCCCGTTAGATTGTAGGTGATGTTTTGACTGCCCGTTAGATTGTAGGTGATGTTTTGACTGCCCGTTAGATTGTAGGTGATGTTTTGACTGCCCGTTAGATTGTAGGTGATGTTTTGACTGCCGTTAGATTGTAGGTGATGTTTTGACTGCCGTTAGATTGTAGATGATGTTTTGACTGCCCGTTAGATTGTAGGTGATGTTTTGACTGCCCGTTAGATTGTAGGTGATGTTTTGACTGCCCGTTAGATTGTAGGTGATGTTTTGACTGCCCGTTAGATTGTAGGTGATGTTTTGACTGCCCGTTAGATTGTAGATGATGTTTTGACTGCCCGTTAGATTGTAGGTGATGTTTTGACTGCCCGTTAGATTGTAGGTGATGTTTTGACTGCCCGTTAGATTGTAGGTGATGTTTTGACTGCCCGTTAGATTGTAGTTGATGTTTTGACTGCCCGTTAGATTGTAGGTGATGTTTTGACTGCCCGTTAGATTGTAGGTGATGTTTTGACTGCCCGTTAGATTGTAGGTCCGTGCCCGTGATGTTTTGACTGCCCGTAACTTTCATAACTTTCAAGATTGTAGATGATGTTTTGACTGCCCGTTAGATTGTAGGTGATGTTTTGACTGCCCGTTAGATTGTAGGTGATGTTTTGACTGCCCGTTAGATTGTAGTTGATGTTTTGACTGCCCGTTAGATTGTAGGTGATGTTTTGACTGCCCGTTAGATTGTAGTTGATGTTTTGACTGCCCGTTAGATTGTAGGTGGTGTTTTGACTGCCCGTTAGATTGTAGGTGATGTTTTGACTGCCCGTTAGATTGTAGGTGATGTTTTGACTGCCCGTTAGATTGTAGGTGATGTTTTGACTGCCCGTTAGATTGTAGGTGATGTTTTGACTGCCCGTTAGGTTGTAGGTGATGTTTTGACTGCCGCACCTGCCTGTAAAAGTAAACGTATTTAAGTACTCAAGTGGCGCGGGCGCCACGGGTTACTAGTCCAGCAGCTGTGCGGGCCACTTGAATTGGGGCATTGACCAATGTCCTGCCCTCCGCTTTTCCACAGGAGGAGGACCACTGTGACGGTCACCAGGACTGTGAGGCGGGGGAGGACGAGCGGGACTGTGAGCCGCGCTGCGCGCCGGAGCTGTTCCGCTGCCCGGACGGCACCTGCCTGCCTCAGCAGCAGGTCTGCGACGGAGTGCGACAGTGCGCCTGGGGGCACGGTGAGAGCACGCCACGTGAGACACCGGACGCGACAGACGCGACTGGCGTCCAGTGTGGTCTGTCCGTACCTAACAAAGCTGGGCCGCAAAACGAGCACGGACAACCTGTCGGTGGAGCGCTGGACTCTGAATCCGTGGGTTCCTGGTTCGAGTCTGGCTATCGGTAAAGTTTTCCGGTCTGCCCGCTTCAGTCGGCATGAGTGACCCGGGCGAATCATGACCAATAGCCACTATAGTTGGAAACCACCAACAACATCGCCATCTGCACCGATACAGTCTAACAGTGCCACTCGGCTGTGTCGGGAGCAGCAGCTCAGCAGCGTGCTGTTTTCTTGCCGATGTGCTGCGGCGTCGTATGCAGCCTCTGTACTGTGTGCGATGTGTGCTGTCTGCGGCTTGTCTCCTGTCTCCTGAGCTGTTGTCCCTGTGTGTGCTGTGTCCCCAGATGAGGACGGCTGCGCCCACCTGGCCCAATGTCCTCCGTCGGCGCGGTGTGAGCAGCTCTGTCTCGGTCTGGCCTCCGACACGGCTCCCAACTGCACCTGTCGGCCGGGCTACGCACTGCAGCCGGACCGAATCAGGTCAGTGGGGACCGGGTTAGGTCAGTGGGGACATGGTCAGGTCAGTGGGGACCGGGTCAGGTCAGTGGGGACATGGTCAGGTCAGTGGGGACCGGGTCAGGTCAGTGGGGACCGGGTCAGGTCTGGGGACTGGGTCAGGTCAGTGGGGACCGGGTCAGGTCAGTGGGGACCGGGTCAGGTCAGTGGGGACCGGGTCAGGTCAGTGGGGACCGGGTCAGGTCAGTGGGGACCGGGTCAGGTCTGGGGACCGAGTCAGGTCAGTGGGGACCGAGTCAGGTCAGTGGGGACCGGGCCAGGTCAGTGGGGACCGGGTTAGGTCAGTGGGGACCGGGTCAGGTCAGTGGGGACCGGGTCAGGTCAGTGGGGACCGGGTCAGGCCAGTGGGGACCGGGTCAGGTCAGTGGGGACCGGGTCAGGTCAGTGGGGACCGGGTCAGGTCAGTGGTGACCGCGTCAGGTCAGTGGGGACCGCGTCAGGTCAGTGGGGACCGGGTCAGATCAGTGGGGACCGGGTCAGGTCAGTGGGGACCGGGTCAGGTCAGTGGGGACCGGGTCATGTCGTTTGACTGAACGGTGTCGGACTTGGAAAGCTGCTCGCTTTCTGCCTGCCCCAGCGCATGACCTCCGTCTGTTGTCCGTGTCTGCGCCGTGTGACCTCGGTCCCTGGCCTCCGTCAGCTGTGAAGACGTGGACGAGTGCCGGCTATCCCAGCCTTGCAGTCACCAGTGCCAGAACCTGAACGGCAGCTACGAGTGCAGCTGTGCGGCTGGCTACGAGCTGAGGTCGGACGGCCAGGCGTGTCGCGCTGGTCCGCCGCCAGCGTCACTCCTCCTGGCAGACAGGCACGCCATAGAGCAGGTGAGGCCATGGGACAGACAGGCACGCCATAGAGCAGGTGAGGCCATGGGACAGACAGGCACACCATAGAGCAGGTGAGGTCACTGGACAGACAGGCACGCCCTAGAGCAGGTGAGGCCACATAACGGACAGGCACGCCATAGAGCAGGTGAGGCCATAGAACAGGCAGGCACACCATAGAGCAGGTGAGGCCATGGGACAGACAGGCACGCCATAGAGCAGGTGAGGCCACATGACAGACAGGCACGCCATAGAGCAGGTGAGGCCACATAACAGACAGGCACGCCATATAGCAGGTGAGGCCACAGGACAGACAGGCACGCCATATAGCAGGTGAGGCCACAGGACAGACAGGCACGCCATAGAGCAGGTAAGGGCCACAGAACAGACAGGCACGCCATAGAGCAGGTGAGGCCACAGAACAGACAGGCACGCCATAGAGCAGGTGAGGCCATGGGACAGACAGGCACGCCATAGAGCAGGTGAGGTCACTGGACAGACAGGCACGCCATAGAGCAGGTGAGGCCATGGGACAGACAGGCACACCATAGAGCAGGTGAGGCCACATAACAGACAGGCACGCCATAGAGCAGGTGAGGCCATGGGACAGACAGGCACGCCATAGAGCAGGTGAGGTCACAGAACAGACAGGCACGCCATAGAGCAGGTGAGGCCATGGGACAGACAGGCACGCCATAGAGCAGGTGAGGCCATGGGACAGACAGGCACACCATAGAGCAGGTGAGGCCACAGAACAGACAGGCACGCCATAGAGCAGGTGAGGCCATGGGACAGACAGGCACGCCATAGAGCAGGTGAGGCCACATAACAGACAGGCACACCATAGAGCAGGTGAGGCCACAGAACAGACAGCACGCCATAGAGCAGGTGAGGCCACATAACAGACAGGCACACCATAGAGCAGGTGAGGCCACATAACAGACAGGCACACCATAGAGCAGGTGAGGCCACAGAACAGACAGGCACGCCATAGAGCAGGTGAGGCCATGGGACAGACAGGCACGCCATAGAGCAGGTGAGGCCATGGAACAGACAGGCACGCCATAGAGCAGGTGAGGCCATGGGACAGACAGGCACGCCATAGAGCAGGTGAGGTCACAGGACAGACAGGCACGCCATAGAGCAGGTGAGGTCACAGGACAGACAGGCACGCCATAGAGCAGGTGAGGCCACATAACAGACAGGCACGCCATAGAGCAGGTGAGACCATTGAACAGGCACGCCACAGAGCAGGTGAGGCCACAGAACAGACAGGCACACCATAGAGCAGGTGAGGTCACATGACAGACAGGCACGCCATAGAGCAGGTGAGGCCACAGGACAGACAGGCACGCCATAGAGCAGGTGAGGCCACATAACAGACAGGCACGCCATAGAGCAGGTGAGGCCATGGGACAGACAGGCACGCCATAGAGCAGGTGAGGCCACTACCAAACCATATGCATTAGGGATCGGCGTATTCGGAAGTGGGTTTGAGGTAGCCGACTCCTGGACGTGTATCGCTGATGCGCAGACCCCCGAGCACATTACGCTATTGATGCCAATAGGGCACTTGTCTTAACCCTATTCGTAACAGGGGGGGGGGGGGAGATTCCGCCCCCCCTCATGTTTTTCGCAGTTATCTCCAGAACGGCTGGGAGCAGGCCCATTAAATTTAGGACTTTTCCTAGAATTGAATTCTGCATTTGGAGTCAAAATTTTGAGTTCTTAACCTGAACAGAGGCGGTTCCAGGACACGGTTTTGGGAGGGTCCTGCGGCGACATTTGGCGATAATACGGAAATGCGATCTTCACGGTTTCTTCCTAACTGCCTGTAGTGTTTAGTTATTCAGTTCAGTTATGTTAAAAGCCGTACGGGAAATGTTACATGTTAACCGTAGCGGCGCTCGCTCTCCCCTGGCGGTAGCGTTGTAAGCTATAGTTAATGGGGCTTCCGTATGTCAAGACTGTGTCAAGGTCGCGGCGAGGTCGGCCGGCAGTCAGTCGAGTGGGAGTCGAGTCGTGCGTCGGACTGTAGCGCGGAGGTGCGCTGGCTGTGTGCCAAGGGTGGCTGGATGTGGGCCAAGTGGCAAGTACTTTAAGTTTAAGTTTTTGCAGTTACCATTGAGTTTAAATACTCACAAGAGTGGAGCGCTTCTGTGTCAGTGGTGACTGAAGGAACGGCGAACAGAACAAGTGGCGACGAGCGAGTGAACCGCGTGGCAGCCGCCATGGACGGGTTCAGGGCACCGACGCCATTTTTGATGGCGCCCGGACGACCTCAGATGCCATGGTGTCAGTGGTATCGCGAATTTAAAATATTCGCAGTGGCGAGTGGTTGGGACGCCTGGAGTGAAGAACGAAAAGAAGCACTTCTATTGCACTGTGTGGGCCAGGAGGCCCGGCGGTTGTATTTCGCTGCGGCGGAACCGGCGCAGGGCGTGGCAGATGTGACGTCAGTGCGGCCGGGGGCGGACCCAGACTCGAAGGACGAGGTCGAGGACAGTGAAGTGAGGTCACTGCAGGAGGATCGTGTTGAAGAAGCAGCTGCTGTCCTCCAAAGACTGTTCCCTGACAGAAGGTCTCAACACACTGAACGTGTTCTGTTCAGGCGATGTGTTCAAAAGGAGCACCAGTCTGCAGCAGTGTACATCACTGAACTCCAGGAGAAGAGTGCCAGGTGTGGTTTTAGCGACCTTCAAGAGCAGCTTCTGTGTGAACAGTTTGTAGAGGGTTGCAGAGACGACAAACTCAGAGAGCGTCTTTGTAGAGAAACTACCCTCACTGTGATGAAGATCATTGATGTTGCGGAAGCTCAAGAGATGGCTGCAGAACGACAGCGGATGGTGGGTGGAGCAGCAGGAAGAACAGCTTCAGCATCTCAGAAACTGGAGATCGCTGCTGTGACGACTCAGCGGCCAGGTGGAGGAACCACACGTTGCTTCCACTGTGGTGGGCCTCACAGGGCTGCTGACTCCTGCTGCCCAGCTCGCTGGAGAAAGTGTCGCAGCTGTAACAAGAACGGACACTATGCCCAGTTCTGCAAGGAGCCTCCAAAGCAGCAGAAGAAGCCCAAGAAGGTGAGAACCGTGGAAGTGATGGCAGTGAATTCCACTGACAAGAGGAGCCTGTGGACAGAGGTGAAAGTGGACAACCAGCAACTGAGGATGCTGGCTGACACTGGCTCTGCGGTCAGCATTCTGCCACTGCACATCTACAAGAAGCAGTACCAGCACCTACCTCTACTGCCAACAGCTGTGCACCTGGAGGCATATGGAGGCTCACCACTTCCAGTGGAGGGAGTGGTGAAGGTCATGGTACAGGCTCAGAACGGCAAGTGCTCTCACGTGTCACTGTACGTGGTGGATGCTAGTGTGCCTCTGATGGGAAGAGACTTGCAGGAGAAACTGAAGTTGTCAGTGGTACATGGTGTGGCAGTGTGTGCTGTCCAGGAGCAGAGCCCTGAGGAGCTGCCAAGCCTCAGTGGCTTTGTACATCGAGTGCGTGTGAAGCCAGACGTAGCACCTGTGCAGCAACGTCTCCGGCCTCTACCCTTCGCTGTGAGGGAGGAGGTGAGAGAGCATCTGGAGAAACTACAACAGGCTGGCATCATCGAACCAGTTGACTCAGCGTCATGGATCTCACCCATAGTGGTGTCAAGAAGAAGGAATGGGGCTCTGCGACTCTGTGTGGATCTCAGGGAGGTCAACAAGGCGGTGGAAGCAAGTGGACATCCACTTCCGGACATGCAGGACATCCTGGAGCAGCTGCAGGGAGCCACTCTGTTCAGCAGCTTGGATCTGAAGTCAGCATACCACCAGCTGGACCTCCACCCTGACTCGAGGTCGCTGACAACGTTCGTCACTCATCAAGGTCTCATGCGGTACAAGAGGTGCCCATATGGGCTGAAGAGCCTGCCGCAAGCCTTCCAGAAGGTCATGGAGCGAGTGCTGTTCGGTCTGCCCGGAGTGCAGGTCTACTTAGATGATGTGATCATCTTCGGCAAGTCGACCAGTGAGCACGACCACAGACTCACCGCGGTCATGGAGCGGATGAAGCAGCACAACATCACTCAACATGGAGAAGAGCAAGATGAGACAGCAGGAAGTGGAGTTCCTGGGCTTCGTCATCTCCAAGCAGGGGGTGGCAGTCAACCCAGACCGGGTCCAGGCGCTGAGGGATCTGCCACCACCGGCTGGGCTGAAGGAGCTGCAGGCCATGCTGGGCCTGTTTGGCTTCTACAGCAAGTTCGTACCTGGCTACAGCACTCTGGTCGAGCCGCTGCGACAGCTGCTGCGGAAGGGGGCGCCACCCTACCTGTGGACCCCTGACCTGCAGGCAGTGATGGACGCAGCGCGGCAGAGCATCCTGAGGAGCCACGCTCTGGCGATGTACGACCCGTCTCTGCCGACACTGGTCACCACGGACGCCAGTGACGTGGGAATCGGCGCCGTACTCGCCCAGATTCATCCGCAGGGGGAGAGAGTGGTGAGTTTCGCATCATGCAGCCTCACGCCGGCCCAGAGACGCTATAGTGTAACGGAGCGGGAAGCTCTTGCTTGTGTATGGGCTGTCGAGAAATGGAGAAAATACCTGTGGGGTAAATCGTTCTGTCTCAGAGTGGATCACGCCGCTCTTAGAACTCTGATGACGTCACCAGGGGTGGGCCGAGCGGGCCTCAGAATCGCTCGGTGGGCGTCACGTCTGATGGCGTATGACTTTACTGTGGAGTATGTGAAGGGCTGTGACAACCCAGCTGATGGCCTGTCGAGACTTCCAGTTGGTGTAGAAGAGGGACTGGAAGATGACGTCGTGGCTGTGGCTGCGGTGACGGCTCAGCTCGAGAGTGTGCAGCGTGACGAGCTGCTGACGGCAACACGACGTGATCCGGTGCTCAGGCAGCTGATGCTGCAGATCCCCCAGCGGTGGCCACGTCGGCGCCGAGACTGTCCGGAGGAGCTGCAGCCGTTCTTCAACTGCCGAGAGGAGCTGAGTCTGGTGGGTGACCTGGTGGTTCGCGGCCAGCGGGTGGTGGTGCCGGCTGAGCTGCGGCCGAGGATGGTGGCGCTAGCTCATGAGGGACACCAGGGAATCGTGAGGTCAAAGCAGCGCGCCAGAGACCTCTACTGGTGGCCAAGAATGGACAGTGAAGTTGAAGATGCTGTCAAGAGCTGTGAAGTGTGTTCCGTGCTCGACAAGACAGCCAGGACGCGCAGCACGCCGCTGCAACCTGTGCCTCTGCCGACGGCAGCGTGGGATAAAGTCGGGATCGACTTTATCGGGCCAATGGAGGCGCCGCGGCAGCACCGCTTCGCAGTAGTTCTGATCGACTACTACTCCAAGTGGGTCGAGGTGGGGTTCTGCTCGGAGCCCAGCACGGAGGCTGCCATCCAGTTCCTGGAGACGCTGTCGTCTCGGGAAGGATATCCGAGAGAACTGGTGTCAGACAACGGCACTCACTTCACTTCTGACGCTTTCAGAGTGTACCTGAGGAGCGTGGGAACGCGGCACATTCGCGTCACACTGTATCACCCGGCGGGGTCGGGAGCGGTGGAGCGCGCTAACCGCACTGTGAAGGCGGCTCTCCAGGCGGCGGACCGGAGCGGCGAGGACAGAGCTCGCTACCTGCAGAAGTTCCTGCAACAGTACCGGAGCACGCCGCACGCCACTACCGGTGTCAGCCCGTCCGAGCTGCTACATGGGAGGCAGCTACGGACAAAACTGCACGCGGGAGCACTGGAGACAACACAAGAGAAGAACCAGCAAGTACGAAGCCGCGTACAGAGGCGACAGGCGTACCAGAAGAAGTACGCTGACAGCAAACGGGGTGCCAGACCACCGAAGTTCGAAGTCGGTGACTCAGTTCGGTTCCGACTGGTACCGAGACCAAGAAAAGGACGTCAGTGGTACTCAGAACCGAGACGCGTCGAAGCTCGGCTGGGACCTGTCAGCTACCGGCTGGATGACGGCTCACGTGTCCACGGTGAGAGGCTGACGACAGCGTCGGACCACCGACAACGTGAGGAGACCGGTCAGGCTGCGCTGCTGGCGACGCAGCCGGCAACGGCACAGGAGGCCGGCCCGACTGCAGCGACGGCGGAGACGGCGGAGGCGGTCGCAGCAGCGGACATGGACGCTGGTCGTTCTGCATCAGCGGCAGGGCAGCCTGCTGAGGAGACGACTCCCGCACAC
Source organism: Chirona hameri (assembly GCA_036785665.1). Lineage (NCBI taxonomy): Eukaryota > Metazoa > Arthropoda > Thecostraca > Balanomorpha > Balanidae > Chirona > Chirona hameri. Next base: position 117,681 of record JAXIVJ010000626.1, read on the forward strand.
CGTCCGGCAAGTACGTTGGCTGCTGCTGCTGACCAGCCTGAGAGGCCGGCAGCCGTGACTGCGGGTGAGTTAGTTGTCAGTGATGACCATGCAGGTGTAGCTGATGTCGTGAGTGATCTGAGTCCTGGTGGCGCTGTGAGACGTTCGAAACGTGTGCGTAAGGAGCCTGACAGATTTGTTATAACTTAGAGACTGTGAAGATATCTGTCTCGCGTGAGCCGGAGGGAAATGCTTTCAAGGGAGGAGGAATGTAGTGTTTAGTTATTCAGTTCAGTTATGTTAAAAGCCGTACGGGAAATGTTACATGTTAACCGTAGCGGCGCTCGCTCTCCCCTGGCGGTAGCGTTGTAAGCTATAGTTAATGGGGCTTCCGTATGTCAAGACTGTGTCAAGGTCGCGGCGAGGTCGGCCGGCAGTCAGTCGAGTGGGAGTCGAGTCGTGCGTCGGACTGTAGCGCGGAGGTGCGCTGGCTGTGTGCCAAGGGTGGCTGGATGTGGGCCAAGTGGCAAGTACTTTAAGTTTAAGTTTTTGCAGTTACCATTGAGTTTAAATACACACAAGAGTGGAGCGCTTCTGTGTCAGTGGTGACTGAAGGAACGGCGAACAGAACACTGCCTCAAGTATGAAGGAGTTACAACGGTTTACGGTGATTGCAACAAGTGCAAATTGGTTGAAGTTAATGAAATATCATTAAAAATGCATGGCAGAGGCGGTTTCAGGGGCTTGAAAAGGGGGGGGGGGTCCAGTAAGTATTCAATGCTGGGCGGGAAGCCAATAGAGCGATGTAAGAGGCATTTATAGCCATCAAGATGTAAAAGATAGTTTCTCCTTCCATTATTACCATAATTTATTACATATAGGGTTGCAGGGGCATATTCAGGCACATGAAAAGGGGGGTCACTGGCATGGTGATCACGATATGACGATTACGGCGCAATAGACGGTTAGCTTATAATGTTATATGCACATATGAGGCCAGGAGAGGGAATAGTCATTTTTTGCAGAGGCGCGCTCAGGAATAGAAGAAAGGAGGTCATATTATTGCAAAGAAACAAGGATGCATGGGGCTACAATGACATAACATACTGCAGTTTTCGGATAAATACGCACCACAGGGTACTCTACGAACGATTATAAGATAATAGGCGAGTCCAGGTAGGGTAAAAATGGGGATAAGTAATGTGAATTGAAGTTTTAAGTGAAATAGTCACGGTTGACTAGTTAGTATCATACTAGCGGATAATATACTTATAAAAAGGTCTTGCGCCTCCCCAGTTCTGATCCTGGATGCGCCTATGACGAAGTATAACATGCAAAAATGAACTATCTACGATCAGTAACTTATTTATAGTGCTTGGTAGCAACTTGCCTGCGGTTAATATTTTTTCCCTATTTGACCTCCCTTTTTCACTAACCTGGTACCGCCTATGGCGAAAATATGATTTATAACTGTTTTGTCTAATGTCACAATAACAAACCATTTCATTTATCAAAAAAACAACGTAAAAAAATAGTTTTATTACGCATTTACCTCACCCCAATATTAAGTGACCTGCACACGCCTATGATTTTTGAATTTTCCAAAGTCACCGCCATATATCAATTTCCAATTCAATCTCTACCGATTCCCATCGGTTGTGTTAAAATCGGTTGTTAAACATGACAGCTGTGTTGGATCATAAATATCACTAAAATTTGTAGTTTTTTCCCCCCTGTTGTCCCCCTATCAAAAATGTGGATTTGTTTATGTTTTAGAAATGTAGATCGTGTTGAGGGGAACCAAACGCCGTTTCATTTGTGAAAATCGGACGGGTAGATCTCGAGATCTCCGGGGGAGGGCGGAATCCGTCCCCCCCCCCCCCTGTTACAAATAGGGGTAGCCAGGAGCCTGTTACAAATAGGGTTAAAGGGACTGTCCCACCTTTGTGAAAGTTGTCGAATCACACTTAATTGTATGTCTACATGACAGGCGAGGTCAGCTGAACATGTTCGTGAACTTTTTTCCGTTTTTTTTTACCTTTGAAGATATTAAACTTTTAGTTTTAAACGAAAAGTTGGGTTGGTGACGTCATATGATTTTTTTAATAAAAGAGAAATCCTTTGTGCTGCCAAATATATGGCACAATTTTTTGTCGACATCGATTGCGCAGAAAAAGCGAACCACCCGGTGTCTAGATTGGCTTAGATTGCGAACCACCCGGGGATCGAGAAATGAAAGACGAAAATATTCCAAGGCTGACCTTAAAACAAGTCGACTATCATTACCAGTTGGGTAAAGAGACGAGGTTGTCGGTTTAGAGTCTCTATTCAAATACACATGGGCCTTATTTTTACAGATGTCAAAATCAAACTCGAATATCTTTTTGATTATATCATTGTGGTTGTTTCAACTGCTACCATACTTAATTACAATGCCTAGCCATAAAAATGGCTATCTCAACTCAAATATAATGTTAAGGTGGGATAGTCCCTTTAAAGGGAATAGGTCACCTTGAAAGTTTTCTTGAAATTCAACCATACGGTGCATCTTGAGCTCAAAACTACGAATATGACTTTGGTTTGGATAACTGATGATACATGTGGAGAAAGAAGTAAGTTTCTCTTTCTATTTCACGAGAAATCGTACGATAGCAGCTGGCGTTCTGGCTCCGCCCCGCTCCGCCTGACGCCAAGTACAGTCTCTGACAAGGGGCCGCCACGCCGCCCGGGCGGCTGAGCGGATATTGACGAGGCGTCGTGACCAGAGACTACGTGCCAGAGAGTGTACCTGCCTCCGGCGGCGAGCGATCATGTCCCGATCGTGGCCCGGAACAGCAGACATGAAACCGGGCCCACTAGTCCTGTGTCGAAATTACAATTACTTAGATAGACATAGACATAGACATATATTGAGACCATCCACAATAAACTTGTGGCTCTTACGGCCTCTCGTCAAAAAGATAAAACATACGAGGAGGGTGGTCCAAAACATGCTCACAAACAGATACACACGCACACATTCCATACATGCCTGTCGTATAAGATATAAGAAGACAAGCTCAACGCCGGCAGAACAGGTTCTCAGCCCAGGTCCCGGCACAGGTGGCGCCTGAGGTGTCTGCTGAACACGGGTACCGGGAGCCGTGTCAAGTCCGGTGGTAGCTGGTTGTACTGCTGCGGCGCACGGCTAAGGAAGCGCCGGCGGCCCATCTCCGTTCGGGACCTGGGCACATACAGACTACCGTCCTGCCTAGTGTGACGGTCACGGGTGTCCGACACGCGGACGAGGCCGCTGGCCAGCGCCTCCGGCTCGCCCAGGCGGCGTGCCTTATGTACCAGGCACAGTGTGTGGTACTGCACCAGGTCGCCAGCACTGAGCCAACCGAGTTTCTCTAACAGATCCGATACATGATCAAATTTTTTGCGGCCGAAAATAACTTTTGCTGCATAGTTAATAATTTGTTTGGATCCGGGATAAGTTTTTCCGTGTACCATTGCCGTACACTGATATACAGTAACGGATCTGTGAGAGAACCAAGGCGCTGACCAGTTCGGAGACAACAGAGAGTGGCAGGTAGCTCCTAAGATGTGATAGACCGATGAGAGTGCCAACGCAGTGCCTAGTGACTGCAGATACGTGGTTGTCCCAGCTGAGAGTGCGATCAAAGAGTAAACCAAGGTTTTAACGTAGGGAGATAATTCTTTCCCACAACACATTTGTATATCTGCTCTACAAATCTGCTACCTCAGTCAAAAAACCCATGTTAAAGGTGAACCCAAGTAAGTATTCCCTTTAGCCCTCGCCAGTGCAGGGGGGGTGGATGCCCCCCCGGTTTTTCGGGAATAACTCGCGTAAATATCAACCGATTATGATGAAACTTTCAGTACGCTACTTGTGAACAATTTTACACATATTCTGACATTTTTAAGTTGTAGGTCACATGACCTGTGACCCTTGACCTGTTTTTCAAGGTCATGCCAGGCGCAACTGGCGTCCCGTAGTATTGATCCTTGCAACTTGTGCAGTTGCATAGTGTTTGTTGTTCAGGAGCATATGCACAGGTGTTTCCAGGTGACATTTGTGGTTTCCATTGAGATTGTGACCTCGATTGCCCTTGTTAGAGGTCAACCGAGGTCACTGACCTCCGATGACCTCATATTACCTTTTTTGGCTTCTGGCAGTTTCTAGGACATTTTGTGATGCTGATTTTAAATATGGGATCCATTTTACATAATTATATGTTCCACTTGGGGCATGCGCCCCCACAGGTCAACCAAGTTCACTGACCTCAAATGACCTGACATGACCGGACATGACCTTTTTGGCATTTGGCAGTTTCTAGGACATTTTGTGACGCTGATTTCAAATTTGGCACCCATTTAGCATAATGATATGCTCATTCGCGATTCTAGCTTGATTAAATTAAATTTATGCGCATTTACAATTTGGTAGAATTTTGGGTCATTGACATGACCTCAGAGGTCACCTAATGACATAGGACCTTCACATCGGGTATCAATGGCTTCCTCTCGTGACACACAACACGCTCGTTTTTTAATCGAAGGTCTAGCCCAATTAGGGGCGAACGCTAGGGGGTTGTATCCCCCCCCCCCGCTGCACGGTCACGAACTGATCGGACGCTGCACGGGCGAGGGTTAACCCGGCCAGGCCGACATCAGGGTGGAAATACGAGGGTTGAGTCCTAGATTTACACTGGGCTAGCGTCATGTGGATATAATACTGTTGCGGTTTACGGTCACCGCTGTTAACACTGGTCGTCTATTTTGTAGCGTTCTCTGTTTTGTTGCGTTATCTGTTTTGTTGCGTTGTCTGGTTTGTTGCGTTATCTGTTTTGTTGCGTTGTCTGGTTTGTTGCGTTATCTGTTTTGTTGCGTTGTCTGGTTTGTTGCGTTATCTGTTTTGTTGCGTTATCTGTTTTGTTGCGTTACCTGTTTTGTTGCGTTGTCTGTGTTGTTGCGTTATCTGTTTTGTTGCGTTGTCTGTTTTGTTGCGTTGTCTGTTTTGTTGCGTTGTCTGTTTTGTTGCGTTACCTGTTTTGTTGCGTTACCTGTTTTGTTGCGTTGTCTGTTTTGTTGCGTTACCTGTTTTGTTGCGTTGTCTGTTTTGTTGCGTTGTCTGTTTTGTTGCGTTACCTGTTTTGTTGCGTTGTCTGTTTTGTTGCGTTGTCTGTTTTGTTGCGTTGTCTGTTTTGTTGCGTTACCTGTTTTGTTGCGTTACCTGTTTTGTTGTGTTACCTGTTTTGTTGCTTTGTCTGTTTTGTTGCGTTACCTGTTTTGTTGCGTTGTCTGTTTTGTTGCGTTGTTTGTTTTGTTGCGTTACCTGTTTTGTTGCGTTGTCTGTTTTGTTGCGTTACCTGTTTTGTTGCGTTGTCTGTTTTGTTGCGTTACCTGTTTTGTTGCATTGTCTGTTTTGTTGCGTTACCTGTTTTGTTGCACTGTCTTTGCTGATATTTGTCGTCGTCTGGTGGGCATTGGGTGCAAATACAGGTGCCAGACGAGGTCAGCTTTATTGTTTTCCTTAAAAAGTTAATTTGATGCGCACGCGGTACAAATGACCAGCGACAACATCAATTATTACGAGCCAGCGCGAAGCGCTCGCTCGTCCTTCCGTGGTGTATGATAAAACTCTGATTATGAGCGGCCCGGCCCGACCCGACCCGACCCGACCCGACCCGACCTGTGACGACGCTTTTGAGAAGATTATATCTCTGCAACCGCACGTCCGATTAACAACCGGACTTCTTTGCTGAGCAGCCCCATCTAACCTACCCTGTTTGAGACCAGTGCCGACTCATATGGGTGACTACCACTGCGCGTGGCGTGTGCCGCGTGAGGGGTGCTGAAAAGTGTTTTCTCGCAATAACTCCGCAACGGCTGGGCATATTATATGACAATTTCGTGTGTGGTTAAGGACCTCTCAGCCGCCACTTTCACACAACTCAGGGGTGACTGCACGTGCGCACGTGCACACCCCTAGTCTATAATATCTTGGGAACGGCTGAGCCGATTGTGTTCAAATTTGGTGTGAGGTTAGGCTCAGCCCCCACTTTCCCACGAGTCAAAGGTGGGTGTCTCTGCACGTGCGCACTTTTTTGTGTATCTCAAACTACTTGCCCGATCGATTTGAAATTCTCCATACATTTCCTTCGCGCTCGCTCGTTCATCTCCAACTACGGCGCCTTACTGGTCGATAACGCATTCTTACACTCCGGCACTGCGACGTTAACGCCCCCCCCCCCCCCTCTGTGTCTGCCGTGTCTGACAGCTGACCGTGAACGGCGCCCCGGCGGCGGTGTCGCACAAGGGACTGGCCAACGCCGTCTACCTGGACTTCCACTTTTCGCGGGGCCTGCTCTTCTGGATGGACACAGCGCAAAACGCCATCTACCGGTCGCTGATCACGGGCTCCTCTCCGCCGGCCGGTACGTTTCCGACCAGGGCCGGGCGTCCATAGCGAAGACCCACAAACCACAGACAGCTCCACATCACTTGCGGGCAATGTAGCAGCCTGTTTTCTCACTAATCACGACAGGGTGGCTCGGAAAGCGTGTACTAGGCCGGTGGCTTTGCTCAGTGCGTGTCGCTACTCGGCGTATGTTGACGTTAACGCACCATTCGTGACTGTGGCTCAGTTGATAACCGTGTGTTGTCAGGTTTGGGAATACTGAACTGTGTGGATCAGGTGCAGCCTTGTAATTTGGGCCATTTTCTGGACTTTTCGGGTCCAACGAATTTTGCTCTCTTCATATTTGTTCAGGAAATTTGCTCTCTTTTCGCCTGATCTTACCGACATTGTAGTTAAAATATAATTGAATTTTCCTCACAAGGATTTAATATCTATTACAAATCAGGATTTTTTTTACTTTCCAAGTAAAATAATTAAAACAAAAATGAAAATCTTAACTTGCCTGACAATACAATTTTACTCTCCACTTATGGATTTTTACTCTACGGGACCGGGGCATGAAATGAAAAAATCCAACACTGATCAGGTGACTGCCGTATTGATGGGTCTGTGGGTGGCGAGACGTGTGTACGGTAAGTTGGTGATGACAGATCGTGTGATGTGTGCCGGCAGCGGTGGTGTACGCCGGCCTGTTCCACCCGGCCGGTCTGGCCGTGGACTGGCTGCACGACCTGCTCTACTGGGCCGACGAGCGGCAGGGCGTGATTGAGGTCAGCCAGCTGGACGGCGGACGGCGGCGAGCCGTCGTCACCGAGCGGATCGACGGGCCGCGCGCCCTCTGCCTCCATCCGCAGCGGGCGCTGCTCTTCTGGACCGACATCAGTGAGTGGCTCCTCGACATCAGTGAGTGGCTCCTCGACATCAGTGAGTGGCTCCTCGACATCAGTGAGTGGCTCCTCGACATCAGTGAGTGGCTCCTCGACATCAGTAAGTGGCTCCTCGACCTCAGTGAGTGGCTCCTCGACATCAGTGAGTGGTTCCTCGACATCAGTGAGTGGCTCCTCGACATCAGCGAGTGGTTCCTCGACATCAGTGAGTGGCTCTGACATCAGTGAGTGGCTCTCTGACATCAGTGAGTTGCTCTCTGACATCAGTGAGTGGCTCCGATATCAGTGAGTGGCTCTCTGACATCAGTGAGTGGCTCCGATATCAGTGAGTGGCTCTCTGACATCAGTGAGTTGCTCTCTGATATCAGTGAGTGGCTCTCTGACATCAGTGAGTGGCTCTCTGACATCAGTGAGTGGCTCTGACATCAGTGAGTGGTTCCTCGACATCAGTCAGTGGTTCCTCGACATCAGTCAGTGGTTCCTCGACATCAGTGAGTGGCTCCTCGACATCAGTGAGTGGCTCCTCGACATCAGTGAGTGGTTCCTCGACATCAGTGAGTGGCTCTCTGACATCAGTGAGTGGCTCTGACATCAGTGAGTGGCTCTCTGACATCAGTGAGTGGTTCCTCGACATCAGTGAGTGGCTCTCTGACATCAGTGAGTGGCTCTCTGACATCAGTGAGTGGCTCTGACACCAGTGAGTGGCTCTCTGACATCAGTGAGTGGTTCCTCGACATCAGTCAGTGGTTCCTCGACATCAGTCAGTGGTTCCTCGACATCAGTGAGTGGCTCCTCGACATCAGTGAGTTGCTCCTCGACATCAGTGAGTGGTTCCTCGACATCAGTGAGTGGCTCTCTGACATCAGTGAGTGGTTCCTCGACATCAGTGAGTGGCCGATCTGCGCCGCTCAGCACGAGTCAGCCGCGGTCCGGTCGGCACAGCGGCTGGCATTGTAGTGGGAAAAGACCTTCCAGAAATTCGCGTACCAGAATTGCATTGTCGTGCTGTCTTGCTTGAGGTGTAGGTATCAGCTTCACTGGTTGCCACCGAGTACTGCGGGACCACAGGTGCTTGCTTCGGTGTCCCGTCTGCCGTCATATGTCTCCCGGGTACCCTGGAGACACCTGTGCAGTACCCTGTGCGTGTGTGCGCGGCAGCCGTGCGGCTCGGTCGGTCTCGGGTGCCGTGTCCGTTCGTTTGTGACGGCCGGTCCCGTCCGGCGCTCGGCAGGCTCGGAGGCGAGGATAGAGCGGGTGCACGGCGACGGCGGCGGCCGGCGGCGGATTGTCAGCAAGGAGCTGGTCTGGCCGAACGGACTAACCATCGACTACCCGACCGACCGGCTGTACTGGAACGACGCGAAGCTGAACAGCATCTCCAGCTGCCAGCTGGACGGCAGTGACCGGCGACAGGTGAGCACGGTGGTGGTGGTGATGATGGTGGTGATGGTGGTGATGGTGGTGATGGTGGTGGTAATGGTGGTGATGGTAACGGTAACTCGCGGTATCTCCAGTCATGGCAGCAGCGGTGGTTGGTGGTAGTTGCGGTGCTGCGGCTGCGGCGGCGGCGGGTTGGCAGCTAGTCGTGTGACGTCTGGCCGCTCGGTCCGTCTGTGACGTCTGGCCGCGCGGTCCGTCTGTGACGTCTGGCAGCTAGTCGTGTGACGTCTGGTAGCTAGTCGTGTGACGTCTGGCCGCTCGGTCCGTCTGTGACGTCTGGCCGCTCGGTCCGTCCGTGACGTCTGACTGCTCGGTCCGTCCGTGACGTCTGGCAGCTAGTCGTGTGACGACTGGCAGCTCGGTCCGTCTGTGACGTCTGGCCGCTCGGTCCGTCCGTGACGTCTGGCCGCTCGGTCCGTCTGTGACGTCTGGCAGCTAGTCGTGTGACGTCTGGCCGCTCGGTCCGTCTGTGACGTCTGGCCGCTCGGTCCGTCCGTGACGTCTGGCCGCTCGGTCCGTCTGTGACGTCTGGCAGCTAGTCGTGTGACGTCTGGCCGCTCGGTCCGTCCGTGACGTCTGGCCGCTCGGTCCGTCCGTGACGTCTGGCCGCTCGGTCCGTCTGTGACGTCTGGCCGCTCGGTCCGTCCGTGACGTCTGGCCGCTCGGTCCGTCTGTGACGTCTGGCCGCTCGGTCCGTCTGTGACGTCTGGCCGCTCGGTCCGTCTGTGACGTCTGGCCGCTCGGTCCGTCTGTGACGTCTGACAGCTAGTCGTGTGACGTCTGGCCGCTCGGTCCGTCTGTGACGTCTGGCCGCTCGGTCCGTCTGTGACGTCTGGCCGCTCGGTCCGTCCGTGACGTCTGGCCGCTCGGTCCGTCTGTGACGTCTGGCCGCTCGGTCCGTCTGTGACGTCTGACCGCTCGGTCCGTCCGTGACGTTTGGCCGCTCGGTCCGTCTGTGACGTCTGACCGCTCGGTCCGTCCGTGACGTCTGGCCGCTCGGTCCGTCTGTGACGTCTGGCCGCTCGGTCCGTCTGTGGCGTCTGGCAGCTAGTCGTGTGACGTCTGGCAGCTAGTCGTGTGACGTCTGGCCGCTCAGTCCGTCTGTGACGTCTGGCTGCTCGGTCCGTCTGTGACGTCTGGCCGCTCGGTCCGTCTGTGACGTCTGGCAGCTAGTCGTGTGACGTCTGGCAGCTCGGTCCGTCTGTGACGTCTGGCCGCTCGGTCCGTCTGTGACGTCTGGCTGCTCGGTCCGTCTGTGACGTCTGGCCGCTCGGTCCGTCTGTGACGTCTGGCAGCTAGTCGTGTGACGTCTGGCACCTCGGTCCGTCTGTGACGTCTGGCCGCTCGGTCCGTCTGTGACGTCTGGCCGCTCGGTCCGTCCGTGACGTCTGGCCGCTCGGTCCGTCTGTGACGTCTGGCCGCTCGGTCCGTCCGTGACGTCTGGCCGCTCGGTCCGTCTGTGACGTCTGGCCGCTCGGTCCGTCCGTGACGTCTGGCCGCTCGGTCCGTCTGTGACGTCTGGCCGCTCGGTCCGTCTGTAACGTCTGGCCGCTCGGTCCGTCCGTGACGTCTGGCCGCTCGGTCCGTCTGTGACGTCTGACCGCTCGGTCTGTCTGTGACGTCTGGCCGCTCGGTCCGTCTGTGACGTCTGACCGCTCGGTCCGTCCGTGACGTCTGGCCGCTCGGTCCGTCTGTGACGTCTGGCCGCTCGGTCCGTCCGTGACGTCTGGCCGCTCGGTCCGTCTGTGACGTCTGGCCGCTCGGTCCGTCCGTGACGTCTGGCCGCTCGGTCCGTCTGTGACGTCTGGCCGCTCGGTCCGTCCGTGACGTCTGGCCGCTCGGTCCGTCCGTGACGTCTGGCCGCTCGGTCCGTCCGTGACGTCTGGCCGCTCGGTCCGTCCTTGACGTTGCAGGTGTTGCGGCGCGGCGCGCCCCACCCGTACGGTCTGACGCTGTTCGAGGACACACTCTTCTGGACCGACTGGAAGACACACGCCCTGCACGCTGCCGACAAGCGACACGGTACACGGACGCCGCCGCCCTCTCTGTTCGACGGCCAGCATGCATTTGGGCTGCATGGTGCCCTGGCCTGCATGCATTTGGGCTGCATGGTGCCCTGGCCTGCATGCATTTGGGCTGCATGGTGCCCTGGCCTGCATGCATTTGGGCTGCATGGTGCCCTGGCCTGCATGCATTTGGGCTGCATGGTGCCCTGGCCTGCATGCATTTGGGCTGCATGGTGCCCTGGCCTGCATGCATTTGGGCTGTATGGTGCCCTGGCCTGCATGCATTTGGGCTGCATGGCTTGCATTTTTTGGTGCATTGTGTGCTGGCCGATTATATATTTACATCGTATATTTGTGTTGGTATACGGTCCTCTTAGATGGCAGGCTCACAATGCGTTCACATTTGCTTTTTGGGCTGAAACCGCCAACGATCCGTTTGGTGTGAATAACCCAGCTGGACAAGATCATTGTTACGTGAAATCTTCCCAGCTTTGTGGTGGCACTATCATTCATTGATCGTTTTGGAGTAGCCAACACAGCGGCTGGAACAGCTGATAATAACACAGTTTTCCCTTTGTTCTGAAGCTTTGTTCTTTGTTTTGTTGCGAAGTTTCTTGCTCGTTACTGCTGTCTGAAGCTTAGGATAATGCTTTGTCGTTCAGCTCATTATGATAGGTATCGCCGGGCCTCCGGTAGTCTTTGCTAGCATATTGCGAATCAGGTTATCCAAAGTGCGATCCTGGCGCAGTTGGGATATATCACCTGATTCGACACTATTTTGATCACTAGAATAGCATAGTTTTACCTTGACCCTCGCTGTCGATTATATGTACCGGCATGATATTTACATCGAGGTTGAAATTATTGGAGGCTTCGAAGTTTGTGTCGCTTTTTCGTCGTTCTCTTCGTTTGTTCTCGTTGTGTTAGGTTCTTGTTTACACTTTCGTCTGCTCCTGCGTTCCACCGCTGTCGTTTTTTTCTTCTTAAAAATGTGTTGTATACTTTGCAAACCTTGTATTTAGTAATTGAACGCAGCAATGCAATAGTTGATACTCGATTGCCAGTTGTCTCCCCAGTAACTGGGGCTCGATGCGTGGCTGCTTGTGCATGACTGCTGAGCTCTGGTCCAACTTGAAGAGCCGCCAAATTTCCCCTGCGGTCAGCCTACTCGACATACTGTTAACATCAGTGATTAGCCATTATTATGGTAAAAGCAGTTGGCCACAATGTTAACGCTTTGCATATTCCTGCCTACAGTGTATGATCGACTCTTGTTTTTTTCTTCTCGAATATATGACGAGGGTTTCGGACGTTGGACCGGTTTCGCGACCAAAACCAGTCCGAATCAGTGTTTTTGTCTCACTGCAAAAAACCTATCTGGATCAGTTTTTCATGAGGAATTCGCATCTGGAATCGAAAATAGCATGGCATCTATTATCATTTTTTATTCCCGTGAAGATATTCCCTGATCACTTCGCGTCTGCGTGCGGTTGCCTTGTAAAAAAAAACGTTTTTACAAAACGCGTTAAATCGGCAGGCAAACCAATAGGATCTGTAGACAAGATGTTCAGGTACAATAGCTATTGTTTTTCTAATCGATGCAGGCCTTTTTAAAGAAAAAAACTGTTTTTGTTTACAAGAGGGTGATTTTGTTTTACAAGGTGAGGTCAACAACAACACGCGAGCACGAAACCATTGATTGCACCGTCAATATAGCTCGCAGAAGATTGTCAATGGCACCATTTTGTTCCTAAGGCTTTGCTCAATCGATCCATCTCCGATGTTTACTATTTAGAACCGGATAAGTGTTGTAGAAGAATGGTTTTTATGGGAAATCGTTACTAAATTGGCCTATTTGAATATAGTTTTACTCTGGTCGGTTCGGCTAAGATCCAACGCAGCGGCTAAATAAAATATGAGGAACTAATTGAACTCGATATGCTCTGAGAGCAAATTGAATGAACAAGAGAATGAGCAAAGCGCGAACTCCGCCAAGCATATATGGTTGTGGTGCTACGGCTCTTCGAAGTCGGACGACCAATACATTTTTTTATCTTGAAAAAACGCGTTTTTCATTTTTTTTCTCGTTTTACGCTAAACTATTCATACTTAGAGTAAATATATTTAACTTTTGAGGATAGCAAATGAAAGTCCACTTAATTTCCAACATTTTGACGCCAAGCTTGTCAAGATTGGTTTAAAACTGACGCGTCTATATTTGTGTACACCCGTGTCCACAAACCGGTCCAGAGTCCGAAATCCTGTCACATGCAGCTGTAATCTTGGTAAAACGTGCGTGAGCCGAACGAGAAACTCGGTTTGACTCTCTCTCTCTCTCTCGCTCCTCTCTCTCTCTCCTCTCTCTCTCTCTCTCTCTCTCTCTCTCTCTCTCTCTCTCTCTCTCTCTCTCTCTCTCTCTCTCTCTCTCTCTCTCTCTCTCTCTCTCTCTCTCTCTCGCTCTCTCTCTCTCTCTCTCTCTCTCTCTCTCTCTCTCTCTCTCTCTCTCTCTCGCTCTCGCTCTCGCTCTCGCTCTCGCTCTCGCTCTCTGCCGGATCTGCCGCGTTGCCACCTCTGTTGTCTGGACGTGGTAAAATATGTCGGTGTGCCGCCACTCTGATTCTGACTGACAGCTCGGTCCGGCTGTTGTGGGCGTAGGGGGGGGGGGGGGCGTGCGGCTGCTACTGTAGTCTGTATATGATTCTGTCGGTGTGGTATGTTGACCGCCGACCCCCGGCCGGTGTGTGTAGGTGAGGACGCGCGGATGCTCCGCTCCGGCCTGGAGCAGCCGATGGACGTGCGCGCGGTGCACCCGCTGCGCCAGCCGGGCGAGCGGTCGCCAGTGTCTGCCCTCCAGCGGCTGTTCCGACCTCTGTCTGCCGCGGCCCGACGGCCAGACGTGCGCCTGCCCCAGTGGACTGCGCCTCGTCCCCGGCAGGTCAGTCAAACGGACCCCGTGGGCGTGCCATGGTGCCACTGAGTGCTGCTCGACACTGGGGTTTCTTTTCTTGTGGGAAGTTATATCTTAACATGTTTTGTCACCAGCTTCAACTTCAATACATTAAAAATAACCGTTTTATATTGGATGAGTATTTTACAGAACATATATGCAAACATACACAGTGGACCGCCAGGGTGCTTCCAGAATATTGTGTGAACAATTTTAGTGTTATGTCTATAAATATGACGAGAATTAGCCTGTCTTCAACTATGCTCAGCTAACACGGCCAAGCCACACCGGAACTGAACACCACTCCGTACCTCCATACGTGATGGGCAGAGAATCAAACTTGTTGCCTGGTGACCTGTTGTGACCGGCCGGTGTGCGTCGTGTTACAACTGCGTACCGTGCGTCTCCGACAGCGACTCCCGCTGCGAGTCCGAGCCGGCCGGCGGCCTGGTCGTGGCAGCTAACGGCAGTGTACAGGTGGCGCCTCTGTCGGGCGGCCGCTGGCACCTGGTACCGCTGCGGGGGGCAGGCCGGCCCACCGCCGCCTCCGCTGACCGCCGCCACACACTGTTCTGGGCCGACGTCGACGGCGGCTGTCTGCGCAGCGCCCTCTGGAACGGCACCCAGCACCGCTGCGTGGTCGACGCCAATCTCGGTGGGTGCGATGTGGAGGGGACGGCTGAGGAAGGTCAGTTGTAGGTATTGGTGCTGGTGCCATTCTCTGGTGCTGGCCGGTCGGTGGCTGGTCGCCGGTGTGGTACGCCTGGGTGTGAGGCTAATGGTGGTGATAGGGGAAGATGACATGTACGTGTTCGTGGCCCAGTTCTGCGTGTGTGCCTGCCGTGAAAGGAATGTCTGGTGAACTATTCTGGTTTACGCGTGAATGAATCTCGCACTCTGTGTCATAAATATGTTCCATTCTGGGTCGCCAACCTCAGCAACGCGAATATCACACAACGCGAGCATCACACAACGCGAACATCACACAACGCGAGCATCACACAACACGAACATCACTCAAACGCGAGTATCACACAACGCGAGCATCACACAACGCGAGCATCACACAACGCGAACATCACACAACGCGAGCATCACACAACGCGAACATCACTCAAACGCGAGTATCACACAACGCGAGCATCACACAACACGAACATCACTCAAACGCGAGTATCACACAACGCGAGCATCACACAACGCGAGCATCACACAACACGAACATCACTCAAACGCGAGTATCACACAACGCGAGCATCACACAACGCGAGCATCACACAACACGAACATCACTCAAACGCGAGTATCACACAACGCGAGCATCACACAACGCGAACATCACACAACGCGAACATCACACAACGCGAACATCACACAACACGAACATCACACAACGCGAGCATCACACAACACGAACATCACTCAAACGCGAGCATCACACAACGCGAACATCACACAACGCGAGCATCACACAACGCGAGCATCACACAACGCGAGCATCACACAACGCGAGCATCACACAACGCGAGCATCACACAACGCGAACATCACACAACGCGAACATCACACAACACGAACATCACTCAAACGCGAGTATCACACAACGCGAGCATCACACAACGCGAACATCACACAACGCGAACATCACACAACGCGAACATCACAACGCGAACATCACAACGCGAACATCACAACGCGAGCATCACACAACGCGAGCATCACACAACGCGAACATCACACAACGCGAGCATCACACAACGCGAACATCACTCAAACGCGAGTATCACACAACGCGAGCATCACACAACACGAACATCACTCAAACGCGAGTATCACACAACGCGAGCATCACACAACGCGAGCATCACACAACACGAACATCACTCAAACGCGAGTATCACACAACGCGAGCATCACACAACGCGAGCATCACACAACACGAACATCACTCAAACGCGAGTATCACACAACGCGAGCATCACACAACGCGAACATCACACAACGCGAACATCACACAACGCGAACATCACACAACACGAACATCACACAACGCGAGCATCACACAACACGAACATCACTCAAACGCGAGCATCACACAACGCGAACATCACACAACGCGAGCATCACACAACGCGAGCATCACACAACGCGAGCATCACACAACGCGAGCATCACACAACGCGAGCATCACACAACGCGAACATCACACAACGCGAACATCACACAACACGAACATCACTCAAACGCGAGTATCACACAACGCGAGCATCACACAACGCGAACATCACACAACGCGAACATCACACAACGCGAACATCACCTGTTATGTGTGTGTAGTAATAAGGCACCATACGCTGTGAAAGTTTGCTATGGTGGCCTGTATTGTCTCAGGTAACGTGACGGCTGTGGCGGTGGACTGGCTCTCTGGTCTGCTGTACTGGACGGACGCCGACCTGCGGCGGCTGGAGGTGGTCAGGACAGACGGCCGGTACCGTCGCCTGCTGCTGTCCGACGGGATAGACAGCCCGGCCGCGCTGCAGCTGCACCCAACAGGTCAGCTGACTGACGGATAGTTCTGCAGTTCTATTCACCATGTCAGCCACACACCTTCACTCATACACATGGCACATGTCAGCCACAGTTGCTTCACCCAGCAAGACGTCGGCGTACTGTGGTGTCCGCTGATCGGCTGCAGTCAGATTGGCTATTCGCTGTTCTGCTGCAGTCGGTGTGATGTTCTGTTCACTGGTTTGCGGCCGGTGTGATGTTCTGGTCCCTGTCCTGCAGTCGGTGTGATGTTCTGTTCACTGGTTTGCGGCCGGTGTGATGTTCTGGTCCCTGTCCTGCAGCCGGTGTGATGTTCTGGTCCCTGTCCTGCAGCCGGTGTGATGTTCTGGTCCCTGTCCTGCAGCCGGTGTGATGTTCTGGTCCCTGTCCTGCAGCCAGTGTGATGTTCTGGTCCCTGTCCTGCAGCCGGTGTGATGTTCTGGTCCCTGTCCTGCAGTCGGTGTGATGTTCTGTTCACTGGTTTGCGGCCGGTGTGATGTTCTGGTCCCTGTCCTCCAGTCGGTGTGATGTTCTGGTCCCTGTCCTGCAGCCAGTGTGATGTTCTGGTCCCTGTCCGCAGCCGGTGTGATGTTATGGTCCCTGTCCTGCAGCTGGTGTGATGTTCTGGTCCCTGTCCTGCAGCCGGTGTGATGTTCTGGTCCCTGTCCTGCAGCCGGTGCGATGTTCTGGTCCCTGTCCTGCAGCCGGTGTGATGTTCTGGTCCCTGTCCTGCAGCCGGTGTGATGCTCTGGTCCCTGTCCTGCAGCCGGTGTGATGTTCTGGTCCCTGTCCTGCAGTCGGTGTGATGTTGTGTTCCCTGTCCTGCAGCCGGTGTGATGTTCTGGTCCCTGTCCTGCAGCCGGTGTGATGTTCTGGTCCCTGTCCTGCAGCCGGTGTGATGTTCTGGTCCCTGTCCTGCAGCCGGTGTGATGTTATGGTCCCTGTCCTGCAGCCGGTGTGATGTTATGGTCCCTGTCCTGCAGCCAGTGTGATGTTCTGGTCCCTGTCCTGCAGCCGGTGTGATGTTATGGTCCCTGTCCTGCAGCCGGTGTGATGTTCTTGTCCCTGTCCTGCAGCCGGTGTGATGCTCTGGTCCCTGTCCTGCAGCCGGTGTGATGTTCTGGTCCCTGTCCTGCAGCCGGTGTGATGTTCTGGTCCCTGTCCTGCCGCAGCCGGTGCGATGTTCTGGTCGGACCTGGGCGGCGTGTCCGGCTCCTCGGCTCGTATAGAGCGTGCTGCCATGGACGGCTCTGGCCGCTCTGTTCTGCTCAGCGGCCAGCTCGGGGCGCCCACAGGACTGGTATTGGACGCCGACGCCAGCACCATCTTCTGGTGTGACGCCAAACTAGGTACGCCTTGACAGACCCTACATATCTGCTTATCTGTGATTTTTAATCGCTAGTTTTGATATTGGTTTCGCACTAGTCAATGAACGATTATACGCTGTTGCGCTACTCAAACGTATTTGTCTTCTTGGGTTTCACCAGTGTCGCAGTCGACCAATATTAAGGTTGAACTGACCAGGAGCGTCACCACAAAAGTTTGAGTGTGGGGGGGGGGGGGGGGGCAGGTGGTTGGCCCTCCCACTCCCATAAGGTCAATGTTAAAATCCCGCTAACCCGGTGGATCCTGGTGGTGTCCCCCAAGGCCTCGCTGGTGGCGACGCCCATGGAACTGACTAACCTATCACAACCATAGCATCTGAGTTTTAGACGTGGGGTGTTTTTTCGTCCGCCTTTAGAGGAGACCAGTGCTGTCTGATCTCGATCTCTCAGAGTACCGCCACGGCACGCGGTGCAGTGACGCCTCCTGCTCATCTCCTATGGTGCTGCGGCGGACTCTGCGATCACCACTCTGTTCCGTCTGACTGACCGCCGGCCTGCTCCCCCAGGCACGGTCAGCGTGGCCTGTCTGACTGACCGCCGGCCTGCTCCCCCAGGCACGGTCAGCTCGGCCCGTCTGACTCTCTGACCGCCGGCCTGCTCCCCCAGGCACGGTCAGCTCGGCCCGTCTGACTCTCTGACCGCCGGCCTGCTCCCCCAGGCACGGTCAGCGTGGCCTGTCTGACTGACTGCCGGCCTGCTCCCCCAGGCACGGTCAGCTCGGCCCGTCTGACTCTCTGACCGCCGGCCTGCTCCCCCAGACACGGTCAGCGTGGCCTGTCTGACTGACCGCCGGCCTGCTCCCCCAGGCACGGTCAGCTCGGCCCGTCTGACTCTTTGACCGCTGGCCTGCTCCCCCAGGCACGGTCAGCGTGACCTGTCTGACTGACTGCCGGCCTGCTCCCCAGGCACGGTCAGCTCGGCCCGTCTGACTCTCTGACCGCCGGCCTGCTCCCCCAGGCACGGTCAGCTCGGCCCGTCTCACTGACCGCCGGCCTGCTCCCCCAGGCACGGTCAGCCCGGCCTGTCTGACTCTCTGACCGCCGGCCTGCTCCCCCAGGCACGGTCAGCTTGGCCCGTCTGACTCTCTGACCGCCGGCCTGCTCCCCCAGGCACGGTCAGCGCGGCCCGTCTGACTCTCTGACCGCCGGCCTGCTCCCCCAGGCACGGTCAGCTCGGCCCGTCTGACGTCCTCGGGCGAGGCGGGGCCGGTGCGGATCCTGTACTCTGACCAGGACAGGCCGACGGCACTGGTGGCCGCCGCTGGCCGGCTGTACTGGCTGCTGTCCGGCTCCGAGACGGTGCTGAACGGCAGCGCGAGCGGTGCCGGCCCGCCGCCCGCCACGCTGGCCACGGCGCTGGGCCCGCCGCTGGCGCTGGCCGTGCTGGGAGCTGGGGACGGCACGGCAGACCGGCCGGCCGCCCCTTGCGGCAGCAACAATGGCCAGTGCTCCCACCTCTGCCTGCCGACCCCGGACGGGCCCGTCTGCCGCTGTCCCACGGGTGAGTCCTGCTGTCCCACGGGTGAGTCTTGCTGTCCCACAGGTGAGTCCTGCTATCTCACAAGTGAGTCTTGCTGTCCCACGGGTGAGTCCTGCTGTCTCACAGGTGAGTCCTGCTGTCCCACGGGTGAGTCCTGCTGTCTCACGGGTGAGTCCTGCTGTCTCACGGGTGAGTCCTGCTGTCTCACGGGTGAGTCCTGCTGTCCCACGGGTGAGCCCTGCTGTCCCACAGGTGAGTCGTGCTGTCCCACGGGTGAGTCCTGCTGTCCCACGGGTGAGTCCTGCTGTCCCACGGGTGAGGCCTGCTGTCTCACGGGTGAGTCCTGCTGTCCCACGGGTGAGTCCAGCTGTCTCACGGGTGAGTCCAGCTGTCTCACGGGTGAGCCCTGCTGTCCCACGGGTGAGTCGTGCTGTCCCACGGGTGAGTCCTGCTGTCCCACGGGTGAGTCCTGCTGTCCCACGGGTGAGGCCTGCTGTCTCACGGTTGAGTCCTGCTGTCCCACGGGTGAGTCCTGCTGTCCCACGGGTGAGTCCTGCTGTCACACGGGTGAGTCCTGCTGTCCCACGGGTGAGTCCTGTCCTACAGGTGAGTCCTGTCCCACGGGTGAGTCCTTCCCCACGGGTGAGTCTTGTCCCACGGGTGAGTCCTGTCCCACGGGTGAGTCCTGCTGTCCCACGGGTGAGTCCTGCTGTCCCACGGGTGAGTCCTGCTGTCCCACGGGTGAGTCCTGCTGTCTCACGTGTAAGTCCTGCTGTCCCACTGGTGAGTCCTGCTGTCCCATGGGTGAGTCCTGCTGTCCCACGGGTGAGTCCTGCTGTCCCACGGGTGAGTCCTGCTGTCACACAGGTGAGTCCTGCTGTCTCACGGGTGAGTCCTGCTGTCCCACGGGTGAGTCCTGCTGTCCCACGGGTGAGTTCTGCTGTCCCACGGGTGAGTCCTGCTGTCCCCCGGGTGAGACCTGCTGTCCTACGGGTGAGTCCTGCTGGCCCACGGGTGAGTCCTGCTGGCCCACGGGTGAGTCCTGCTGGCCCACGGGTGAGTCCTTTCCGACATGTGAGTCATGCAGCTGTCCCACGGGTGAGTTCTGCTGTCCCACTGGTGGGTCCTGCTGTCCCACGGGTGAGTAGGGCCTCGGGCCAGAGTAGTGTCCTAGCATTGGACAAATTTGGTGGACAACGACACCCCATTGATACTATTTCCCACTATTTTTCCTGAGTTTTACTGTTATTTCCACTCCTTATTTTAAAATGTATTGGATAATTGGAAGGAACTCTGATGCTGATTTATGGACGTAATGATAGGGACAGCCTATGCTGTGGAGGGAAAGACGGATAAGAATTGGCATAGGTAATAACCTAATTATGGTGAGTGGGTAATTGAGTATTGATAAAGCCAGATACATGTGTTTTTTGGTTGAATTTTCCACTCTTTATGCTTATTTTAGCCAGTATTTGCACTCCGCACCCCAGCTCTAAAGCAGTCATAGGACCCTGGGCTTCAGTATGCAGCTGGGCTACAGTAAGCAGCGGCTGCCGCTCACAGTTACTCTACAGTCTACACACAGTGACTGTCTGCGAGGACGTTTTTCTTCTCGGCGATAATTGAAGGTTCATTTGATTTAATTATTATTTATATTTTCCCGTATGGCTGTATTGCTGACTGATGTAACACTTGTGCCCGTATTCACAATCACGGGTTAAGGGTAAAAGTTGAGGATGAGGAGTAGAATTCGGGGTTGATGTACCCTCAACTTTTACCCATATTCACAATACATTTCTACCCCGGAGTAACTGAACCCCGAAAAAATGCGGAAAGAGCGGGTTATTCTCGCCAGTTTTCTTCTACTTACTTGTACTTATAACACGGGACTAGAAGGAGGACTAGATGTTTGTCTTGCCCCCTCTTTACAGCTTTTGATTGTTTTTATGCCTCAGTGGACAATTCATAAGGGTGTGCTTTCCTTGACCATATTTGGCTTCAGTATTGTGTCGCCTATCCCGGAGCATCGTACATGATGTCCGCCCAGTTGTGGTCCAGGCGGTTCTTGAAGAGGTTCGTCGTGGCTGATGAAACGACGTGTTCCGGAAGTGTGTTCCAGTCGCCCACTGCTGTGACAGACCAGAAGTTCCGTCTCACTCTGGTATGCGCTTGCGGTTTGACAACCTTGAGGGAGTGTTCTCGTGTGATCGCCGACGGCGGGTCCTGGAAGAACTTCTGCTTGTCGAGTTCGATGCGGCCGTTCATCAGCTGGTGGATCAGAATGAGGTCGCCGCGCCGTCTTCTGTACTGCATGCAGAGACGGCAGGCGCAGGGCTCTCAGCCGGTCCTCGTACGGAAGCAGCCTGATTGGTCGAACCAGCTTGGTTGCTCGCCGTTTTACTCGCTCCACCAGTCGGACGTCTTCAGCGTTGAACGGGCCCCAGACAGCGTTCCCATATTCTAGCAGCGGTCTGACCAGGGTCTTAAAGAGCAGCGGGAGCGTCTGCTGGTCGATGTGCTCAAACGAGCGCCGGATTGTGCCGAGGATTCGGTTTGCCTTTGCGATCGCCGCCGCCGCCTGCTTACGGAACTTCAGCGAGGTGTCCACGACGACTACCAAGTCCTCTCGTCCTCCACTTGCTCCAACTGGCCTCCCAACATGGAGTAAGTTTGGCGAACGTTCCTCGATAAGAGAAGCAGCGTCTTGCATTTGGTCATGTTAAATGGCATTTGCCACGCTCCAGACCATTTGCCGACTGCGTCAAGGTCCTGCTGAAGTTGGTCACGCCCCCTCCGTTCCTGGACGCTTCCGTAGATTTGGTTGTCGTCCGAAAATAGCTTGATGCCGCTGTTGACGTGTCCGGGGAGGTCGTTGATGAAGAGCAGGAAGAGTGTTGGGCCCAGTACTGATCCCTGTGGTATGCCACTCAGCTCTGGCGCCCAGCTGGACCTGCTGTCTCTGATCGCCACTCTCTGTCTCCGACCCGTGAGGAACGCCTCGATCCAGCGCAAAACCTCCCCCCCATCCCCATGTCTTTCAGCTTCCTCAGCAGACGGCGATGGGGCACCGAATCGAACGCTTGCTGGTAGTCGAGGTAGGCTACATCAACTGGCCGGCCCTCTTCGATCTCTTCGGTCCAATCATCGAGTGTCGTGAGCAGCTGTAAGATGCAGGATCTCTTGGGGCGGAAACCGTACTGGTGGTCGTTCAGCTGTCCACTCTCGGTCACGTGTGCCATGATCTGGTCCCTGATGAGTGTCTCACAGACTTTCGTCAGTACTGATGTTAGGCTCACCGGTCGATAGTTGGACAGCTCTTATTTTGCCCCCTTCTTGAAGATGGGCACAACTTCTCCCTCATTTCAGTCTTCTGGTACTTTGCCTTCATCAAGGAACTTACTGATGATATCGGAGAGTGGCCGACTCAGAGGTGAAGCAAGTTCACGCAAATTCCGTCCGGTCCAGGAGAGGATGTCGGGCGCAGATTACGCAGCTTGCTCTACCTGCACCGGCGTCACGTCCACATTCTCCAGAAGCGCGGCCTCCCACCGTGTTTGGAGACCCGGAATGTTGATAATATTTTATCTGGTGCAGACGCTTGAGAAAAAATTCCCCAACACTTCTGCCTTATCGAGATCGGTCACTGCCATCTCGTCTGAGCCATCTTGGAACTTAAGGTCGCTTATGCCTGATCTTGTTTTCGTCCTTGTGTTTGCATATTGCCGGAAAGCCTTGGGATTCTGTTTGATGTTTGCCGCCAGATTCTGTTCAATTTCCTTTCTGAACTTCTTCGTGAGGCTGCAGAGTTCATTCTTTACTTTGGCGTACGCCCGGTGGTCAGCGGCGCCTTGGGTTCGGGTGTACTTCTTCCACAGTTTCTGCTTCTTCTTCTTCAGGGTCATGGCCTCTGCGTTCACATAGATGTTCCTGCGCTTCCTTCCCACCGTGTATTTGGGCATACACTGCGTCATGGTTGCCTCGAGGTGTAGACGGAGTAACTTATAGTGTGCAATGTACTGTGGCGTCTTGAACCTGCTCCCAGTCTACTTCCTCCAGCAGGTCCGCCATTCTTCTATAGTTTCCTTTGTTCAGTGCAAACTTTTTGGTCTTACTCATGGTTTTAGTGGCGTAACACGTGAGGTTGAATTTCAGTACCACGTTGTCACTGTTTCCGATCCCCGGCAGACTCTGCAGTTCCTGTACCATGTTTTCCTCATTGGTAAGGATCGAATCCAGGATATGTGGATGGTAGCTGTGTCGGAACCTCGTAGGGGATCTCACGTGTTGGAACAGAAAACTGTTCATGATTGCCTGGAGGAATGTGTAGGCGGGATGCGCTGTGGATGCCGTGCAGATACTTTTATCCAAGTCGATTTCCCGTAGTTCAAGTCTCCAACTATCAGCAGGTGGAATGGGCGCGCGTCCGATATTTCTTCCAGTAGTCTGCACAGCTGCATGCTCTCATCCGGTGTTGACGCTGGGCTTCGGTAGATGCACCCAAGCAACAGTCACTGAATCACCTCCTTCCAGTCTGATGCGCACCCATATCTGCTCAGCGAAGACGACCTCGGCTGTGTGCACCATCGCCGACAGTTTGCTTGAGACGTAGACCGCGATTCCGCGTTTTCAGCTAGCTCCGAGTCTCTCTCGTCCCAGGTTGAAGTTCGTATAGACCGTGAAGTTTGGGATGGCGATTAGTGCGGGGTTAATGTGGAGAATCTGGGCTTTTGGGAAAACTTCGGTTATACATATCAGGTCAGGTTCATTGTCTGCTATAATCATGCACAGGTCGTCACGCTTATTTACAAATTGATCGGCGTTGGTGTACATAACCTTCAGCTTTCCTTCTTTCCTTGTTGTCTGCTGCAGTCAGGCCCGCTGAGCCCCAGGGGGAACTGGTGATGGTGGTGTTGCTTCCCTTATGGTTGACTCGTCAGTAGCTTACCTGGTGTCTGCATCCGTGTCCTGAGCTTGGGCAGTGGTTTCCCTCTCCGCCTGGTGTGCACCTGCGCTGGCCTGTTGCTCTCTGCTTGCCACTGCTCTTCGCCTGGCGGAGCCTGCGCCAGTTCCTTCAGACCCATCCTCTTCCTGCTGCCGGGTCCGCCTTCCCTGCTCGTCGTTTGGAGCCGGGCGCTCTGCTGCACCCATTGATGCAGGAGTCGCTGCTGCTGTCGGCCGCTGGTCTGCATTGCCCGTTGTCAAGAGCGCCCCGAGGACCTGCCTTTCCACCACTCTGCCTTGTCTGATCATGATATTAACCTCCCCTGCCCCCGACGCCTCTTGAGCTCTTCACGCAACCTTTTCCTTGCTTCTCTCTCCCCCTGCGTTTGGTCCGGTTTGATGTAAACCATTGGGAATGCATTGGAATTCCTCAGGAGTGGTGCTTGCTTGAGTATGTTCCATTTTATTTCTTCATCAGTCAGTGATACAATTAGAAGTCGAGTTTTCCCTGGGGTTGGTTTCCCAGCTCGGTAACATTTGGTGACTTGTACTTTCATCTTCATTTCCCCTTGGACCAGGTCTGTGAATGCCTTGACGTCTCTTTTCACAGCTTCTGCGTGGGTTGTTTCATTGCTCTCTGGGAGGTTGTAGACTACCACATTCCTCTTCCGCTTGTCCTTTTCCATGTAGTCGTCCAGCATTCCCGCCACTAACTGTGTTGATGTACCTGTACTGGCTTCCCTAGGGATATCATCAATCTTGGAGTTCAGTGTTTTCACCACCTCTGCATAGACTCCCTTAATCAGGTTTGGTGAAGAAATCAGGCTTGCCTGAGTGTTTTGTCGTTCTGTCTGTGCTTGGACTGTCTTGACCAGCTGCTTGTTTGGTCCTGCACAGCCTTTTTCAGTTGTCTGTGGTCTTGCTCCATGACCTCTGCCATGCTTTTTTGCTGCTCTGCAACTTGGCGGAGGCAGCCAGCTTGATCTTTGAGCGCCTTTTTCAGCTGCTCTATTTCCTGATAAGTTCGTCAAGTGACGTGGACTGTTCTACCTTTGGATTGGACACAGTTTGTTTGCAGTCTGCACAGAGCCATGAGAGCTCCTTGTGTTTCTCCAGGGCTCTAAAGGCTGGGGCGGAGACCCCCTGGCATTGTGTATGGAACCATTTTGAGCATTTGTCACATTGGACCCCATTGTCATGGTCAGTCACACAGTTGCCACAAGACTTAGCTGGTCCCAGGTCCCCCTTTGCAAATAGCTGAGTTGCTACCTGTTGAGTCGCTTCCCTCTTCGCTAGGACGTGTGCGAGACCGTGTCCCAAGATCATTTAGTTCCCTAATCGCTTTGCATTTCTTTTTCGATCTTTTTGCAACAACCCACATATCATCAGTTGGGTCATATCCACTGATTGAGGTATCAGATTCGTCATACATACCTCTCCTTTCAATTGAATGCAATTTATAATGTTGTTTTGTTTTTGCCAGATGGATGGACAGATCAACTCGATAATTCAAATATAAAAAGTATAATTCAAATATTGTCCAAGTTTAAAATGAACTAGAATGCCTGCAATTTATATAGCCATTCAATTTATATACCCAGCTAATTTATATAGCCAGCAAATGCGTTCGCTGCCCGTTTCCCGGTCCGAATTAGGTATTTGTTTGAATACAACTGCGCATATATCATTTGGCAGCGTAAAGCCCGCAATTTATATACCCTGCAATTTATACAGCCAGCTAATTTATGCATTGCTAAGGCCTGCATTGCGTGATGCGCAAATGTTTGAAAAGGCAACGAAGAGTTGACTGACACTTTCCTCTAGTTGACCAATCTCAGATCTAGTTGAATTATGTTATTTCATTTTGTGTTGAATTAGTGATTTACGTTCCCGCTACCCGTTTCCCTGTTCCGTTTCCGTATCCTGTTCCGGCGCCCCATGCCCGTTCCTGTGTCCGTTCCCGTGACCATTACAATGCCCGTTAGTGTGCCTGTTGTTCTGCCCGTTTCCGTGTCCAGTCCCGTGCCGCTTCCCGTGCCGCTTCCCGTGCCGCTTCCCGTGCCGCTTCCCGTGCCGCTTCCCGTGCCTGTTCCCGTGCCTGTTCCCGTACACATGCCCGTTCTACTGCCCGTTCCCGCTCCCGTGCCCACTTCCTACAACCTGTTGCCGTACCGGTGCCCGTTTCCGGGCCTATTCTGGTGACGCTCACGATCCCGTTCCCGTTCTCGCTACCGGTTCCCGTAACCCGATTATGTACCCCGTACTATTCCTGTGCCCGTGCCCTGTCCTGTGTTCGTGCCCGTTCCACTGCCCGTTCCTGTGCTCAGTTGCCGTGGCCATTCACATGTCCAGTTCCTGTATTCCGTTTCCGTGTCTGTTTCCGCGTTCGTTCCTGTCCCCGATCCCGTCTCTTGACGTACCAGTTTATGTACCCCGTTCCCGTATCGATGCCCGTTTCCGTGACTTTTCCGGTGCCGTTCACGTTCCCGTGCCCGTGCTGGTCTCCGTGTCCGTTCCTGTGCCTGTTCCCGTGCCTCGTCCCAGTGCCCCGTACCCCATTCTCGTTCCCCATTCCCACACCTTGTTCCATTTGCTTCAACCTTTCCCTTGGTGGCACGCCGCTCGCCGACGCTGGGTGGCGGCGCTCGCCTCCCGTACTGCCCGGACTATCCCGACGTGGCATAACAGCCCAGTTCGGTGAAACAATAACACAACATCATTCACATTGCAACTCACCTCCTTACGCCGTCAACGAACACCTCCCTTTGTCACACTGATGGATGACGGATCATCTGATGTATCATCCCAGGTCAAAAGTGATAACGTTATTGCTTTGTAATGCATGGTTTCGTTTAACACTTTGTAACACCTACATTGGCTTAGCATCTCATGAAAGCGACTTGAACAGCAGCGCTGGACAACATTAAGACACGCACAGTACTAAACATCCGTCACATTACTGCATACAACTTGACATGTGCTAAAGGCGGCCGCACACTACACATTCGACGCCCGATATCACTGCGAAATTCTGCCTCGGAAAATCGCGGCGATACCGCTGAATATCGTCCTTGTTCCGGCGGATTCGGCGCTGTCTGCTCGCGAGATTCCGCCCCGCCGACCTACAGCATGTCGCAACCTGTGCCTCGTTCTGTCCCAAGGTAAATTAATGATGGCCATTTTTCGACGAAGATGTAAGTTTAGAACCACGAAACTTTTACATAATAAATTTCACAGCGGCAAGAGCATGCTGTGCAAAATTTGTACCTCTGTCTTGCATAGATTCGCCACTGTTAGCCTGATCAATTTTGTTGTCCGCGGCTCCGCGGCGTTCAGTCGCGGAAAAAAGCTCGTTCGAATCAGCTTTTTTCTGCCGGTCCGCAGATGGCCGGCCGACGACATTCGTCCGCGATTTTTGACGTTTCGGCTGACGCAAAGGCGGAAAGTCGCTAAAGATGCGCGGAAAGTCGTAGCGATATCGCGACCTCCGCGCGCCGAATGGCCTAGTGTGCGGCCGCCTTAAGGCGGCCGCACACTAGGCCATTCGGCGCGCGATATACTGCGACATTCCGCCTCGGAAAATCGCGTCGATACCGCTGAATATCGTCCTTGTTCCGGCGGATTCGGCGCTGTCAAGGCTATGTAAACCGGCGCTGTCTGCTCGCGAGATTCCGCCCCGCCGACCTACAGCATGTCGCAACCTGTGCCTACAGCCTGTCACAAGGTAAATTAATGATGGCCATTTTTCGACGAAGATGTAAGTTTAGAACCACGAAACTTTTACATAATAAATTTCACAGCGGCAAGAGCATGCTGTGCAAAATGTGCACCTCTGTCTTGCATAGATTCGCCACTGTTAGCATGATCAATTGTGTTGTCCGCGGCTCCGCGGCGTTCAGTCGCGGAAAAAAGCTCGTTCGAATCAGCTTTTTTCCGCCGGTCCGCAGATGGCCGGCCGACGACATTTGTCCGCGATTTTTGACGTTTCGGCTGACGCGAACGCGGAAAGTCGCTAAAGATGCGCGGAAAGTCGTAGCGATATCACGATCTCCGCGCGCCGAATGGCCTAGTGTGCGGCCGCCTTAGGAAAAGTATTATTTTGTTTACGAAACAGATTCGCCGTTTATTGTCACTGCTGAAAAAAACTGGCAATATGCATGCAGAATCATCTCATTGCACTCCCGCCGGGCAGATGCTCTAGATATTTTTGCTCTGACGTCACCGCTCTGCACTTGACATTTGTTTGAAACGCTCAGTTTTGTGAGCGAACAATCTGAGCGGAGAGCACGTGCTGGTCATCCGCAAACGGCCTAGGCCTGCCCCGGACCCCTTTGACGCGTGCTGCGGTCGAGCCCGCTGTCGGATCGATGCCAAATTTTAATACGATGATGGGACTGTACCACCGGACCTGCGTGCCAATTTTCGCGCACCTAACCGAATCGGCGCGGAGTTATTAGGAGATATTAGGGGTGACTTTTTTGTATTAAGTTTCTCGCGCTTTCAAATATCAAAGCAGTTTGTCCGTTCATCGGCATCTCAAGCCCACGGCCATGTTGGCTTTAGTCTAGAGTGTTTCTCAAAGTTTGTTCGCTGTTGCTGCCAGTAGTATCGTTTACAAGTAGATTTATTTTTCGCCTTGAATTTGTTGGTTATTTGACCGGCTGTCTCCGCCACTGACGCCACGCTGCCACGACGTCTCGCTGGCAGACCATCACCTAACGTACACAGCGCGCGAGACGCTCCGCTCGCCTGGCACATGGGTAAATCTATCGCCTGTTCAGGCAAGGTAGCGGAGCGAATGAAGAAGCACTTGGATCACTGGTGGAGTCGCTCGGCTTGGGCCAGGGGACCCCCACCCCACCCCGCACCTTTTTGCGGGGAAAGTTAACAATTTATCGTAAAAATTGTCATTGCAACAGTCAAAATCTAGCTATCCACAGTCAAAAACTGGAAAATTTCGCCGCTTCGCAATAGCGGGGACCAGGCCATCTCCCCAAGCCATCTCGCCCCAGGCTCCTGCAGATCCACAGGGACCATTTATGCGCGGAAAAGTCGTTCTGCCTCTTGTTGCTTTCAAATCATTTGCACTGTCACGAGTTGTTTATTACAGTTCGGTACATATGTAATACAGTTAGTATTATCATATGTACTATTGAGCGCTGACTGCCACCGGTCATCGTGATTTACTATCCGAGGCTAATGTATATGAAAAACTACCTTCATTTCCATATTTTGTATCATACTGAGATGAGCAACCAGGAAAAGGTGTTACCCGAGGCTTGGCTCCACTCACGGTCTGGTTCTAATACTAAAATTTCGTTTTCCACGACCTAAAATTAAAATGTTCACGTCGGTGGCCATCGTCATAACGAAGCCATCGTCATCGTCTTCGGTTCGTCGTAACGCTGAATTGAATGAATAGTATTTTTAGCCTCCTATCCTCTGCAAGGCCACCGCCTATATTTCTGGGTTTTATCAGGTAAATCCGTTGAAAAATTCGCGGCGCTTGGCAGCGCTAAATAACAAGTACATACTATAACATGAAAATCCACATTAAAAATGCTACAAAGGCTTAAATACACGCAGAAAAATGGGGGTACATTTTTTCGTCATTTCACCCGACCCCCACTAAAAAAATGTATCGGCGACGCCCTGGATGTTAGCCAAGATGTTAGCTGTCTGATAGTTGAATGAACTTTGCTTCCATAAAGTCACGTGAATAATGTGTTAAGAGTCTCAACGTGAAGAAACTGATAAATTGCATCCACAACAAGCAAACTATGAATCATGTTCATGTTCATCAAACATCACGTTCTAAGCAAGTTTCTAATAAGAATATAGTCATTATCTGTCCGAGTTTTCAAGCAAGTTGTAGCGACAAACATCTAAATTATTGCTAGAAAACAAAGATGGACAGCAAATAATAAATATTAGTTCCATGGTGTGATAATGAACGAAAGAAACAATTTGTTGCGCCTACAACTGCCTCACACGTCCATATTTACATATTTCTGGCGTGGGTAATTATTTCATTGCACATTTACCCAGCCCTAGAATAGGGTAGACAATCTACCCTGATCCGGCCTCAAGTTGAGGGTAGAATCCGTTTGTGAATACCATTTACCCCTACCCCGAGGTAAGGTAAAAAGTTACCTCGAGTTAGGGGTATATTTTATTGTGAATACGGGTTAACCCTTACCTCGGGGTATTTACCCTCGGGTAAGGGTCGATTGTGATTGCGGGCACCGGTTCTGATTTGTTTGCCAGTCGTGGGAGGAAGTTGAAACATGCCCACTAACCGCTCATCAATTGTGGGACACCTGGTAATGTGGCAAGTGTGAGCAGTGAGAGCGGCCGGTGTATGCTGACGTTCTTCCCGGCGGCTGTGTGCAGGTGTGCCGATATCTGCTGACGGCCGGAGCTGCCAGGCGGGTCCGGCTCTCAGCCTGGTGTTCAGCCGCGGCTGGCAGGTGCGGCGCCTCTCGCTGACCGAGCCGCCTTCAGTCGACACCGTGCTGCCCCTGCCGCGCTCCGCATACGTCACCGCCCTGGCCTGGGACCCGCGCACAGGTAACGACCCAGCGTCACCCCTCCCCTTCCCTAGCCTGGGACCCGTGCACAGGTAACGACCCAACGTCACCCCTCCCCTTCCCTAGCCTGGGACCCGCGCACAGGTAACGACCCAGCGTCACCCCTCCCCTTCCCTAGCCTGGGACCCGCGCACAGGTAACGACCCAACGTCACCCCTCCCCTTCCCTAGCCTGGGACCCGCGCACAGGTAACGACCCAGCGTCACCCCTCCCCTTCCCTGGCCTGGGACCCGCGCACAGGTAACGACCCAGCGTCACCCCTCCCCTTCCCTGGCCTGGGACCCGCGCACAGGTAACGACCCAGCGTCACCCCTCCCCTTCCCTGGCCTGGGACCCGCGCACAGGTAACGACCCAGCGTCACCCCTCCCCTTCCCTGGCCTGGGACCCACGCACAGGTAACGACCCAACGTCACCCCTCCCCTTCCCTAGCCTGGGACCCGCGCACAGGTGACGACCCAGCGTCACCCCTCCCCTTCCCTGGCCTGGGACCCACGCACAGGTAACGACCCAGCGTCACCCCTCCCCTTCCCTGGCCTGGGACCCGCGCACAGGTAACGACCCAGCGTCACACCTCCCCTTCCCTAGCCTGGGACCCGCGCACAGGTAACGACCCAACGTCACCCCTCCCCTTCCCTAGCCTGGGACCCGCGCACAGGTGACGACCCAACGTCACACCTCCCCTTCGCTAGCCTGGGACCCACGCACAGGTAACGACCCAGCGTCACCCCTCCCCTTCCCTAGCCTGGGACCCGTGCACAGGTAACGACCCAACGTCACCCCTCCCCTTCCCTAGCCTGGAACCCACGCACAGGTAACGACCCAACGTCACCCCTCCCCTTCCCTAGCCTGGGACCCGCGCACAGGTAACGACCCAACGTCACACCTCCCCTTCCCTAGCCTGGGACCCACGCACAGGTAACGACCCAGCGTCTCCCCTTCCCTAGCCTGGGACCCACGCACAGGTAACGACCCAACGTCACACCTCCCCTTCCCTAGCCTGGGACCCACGCACAGGTAACGACCTACAATAGCATGTCCACGTCACTGTCCCAGTATCCCAGTATTCAAGTATCCCAGTATGGGCGATTCCGAGCTTTATAAATGCCATCCTTCTTTGATGGTTGCTCTCGCACTAGTTCAGACCGTCCGGAGCTGGTAGCCAGGGGTCTTAGGAAAATGGTAAATAGCGGTATTGTATGCGCGTATCCCGTGTTGTGACGAACAGCTGGCTTTTGTTTGTGCCAGGTCGTCTGGTGTACGCTGACGCGGGCGGCGGCCGGCGGCGCATCATCAGCACCTCAATGGACGGACTGAAGTCCCACGTGGTGATCGCACACGAGCTGGGAAACGTCGCCGACATCGCCATCGACAACATCGGCAGCAAGGTCAGGCTCAGGTCACCTATGAGGCCAAAAGTGCCACCGGTCGGGTAATGTTGGCTGGATGTTTTATAATTGTGTAACAAGAGAGTGCACACGGACCTGGGTAAGTTATTAATGACCTAGTGTCTTCACAGGGTTGGTATTTTGCCCGGACAAAAGGTTTTGCCCTGGCTAGTGGGCAAAACTAGGTTTTAGCCATTTTCTCCCGGGAGAAAGTGGGAGAAACTGTCCAAAACTGGTCAAAATGTAATATATGTGTTTTTTTTTTCTGGTTTCGGGGTTTAAACATGTTTTTACCAATTTGATCATGCCAATATATGACAATTTAATTTTCCATCACACAGTATTTACAACGCTGTCGCAAAAAGAGGCGACATCTCCTACGTCCGAAATACGCAGGTTGTTATGGTAGGTTGTTACGCCCAATGCAGTACTAAAGATTAATGACAAGGATTAATGATATAATGACAAGCAGTACCCTGCTCACTGTTAAGAACACAACAATATAAAATTGTACCGATATGTTTGAACCACGAGTCATTAGCCCGCGCCGTGCCGGTGCCCGGCGCCACCTTCGCGGTGCCGGGGGGGGGGGGGGGGGGGGGCGTTTCGACGCCCCCCCCCCCCTCGAACTCGGCTCATATGGAACATAGGCAAAACCCGAAAATACCGTTCGAAAGCTCGTCAAAAATCTTTTGAAACAATTGCACTCATTTTTTTCTCGCTCAGGTCAGTTTTGAGGTTACCAGAGGTATCAAAGGTCAGATTTGTCAGTTGCAGGACTTCGCTCCAGAAACCCCCAAATATCTCGGGAACTATGATAGCTAGGAAAAAACGAGAAAGAAAAAAAGCATCGAAAGCTCTTGAAAAATGCAATCGGTATGATGTCCTCAGATTTTAGCTCAGGTCAAAATAGGTCATCTCCAGAGACTGAGGTCATCAAACGCAAACAAGTCATTTTTGGCAAAACTGTTTTTCGCAAATAACTTTTTACTTAATAAAGATAAGGCAATAATTTTGACGCCATCGGGTTTGTCTCGTCAAGGTGCTTCGAACCATATTCATGGTGACCAGGTTAGGTCAACTTATAAATTTGACCTCAGGTCAAGGTCAAGTGGTGACCCAAGTAGGTCATGTTGCATATTGGGATACGTGTCTCGACGAGACAGACACATTGGTGCCGGTTTCACTTATCTATCTTCATTATGTCGAGAGTTATTGACAAATAAGTGTTGGTGACTTCGGATAACCTCAGCTGACCCTGTAGGGATCACTGAACACAAAATGCACATGGATCATCAAAAATGGCCTATGATAACATGATGCAGAAGAAGTTGGACTGCTATCATGCATATCCTCGGGATAGGAAACATTTGAATATTTCCCATTTACTTAAGGTTCATAAGTAAATATTGATTTATAGTATTTCCCATTATGTTGAGAGGTCACGAAATTGACCCGACCTTAGGTCACCGATATACAAATATGAGATAAACGAATTGTAGGTCCTTATGACCTTATGCAATCCTGTAAGTTTGATACCGATCGGTCAAAAACTATGGCTGTGGTTCGACCGAACACTTCTTTGGAGGTGGGGTCACGTGAACTGGCGTGGTGACCTGTCCTGAGAAGACTCGAGGTCAATTTTATTCGCAATGTTGGTAATTGATGCCCGAACACTTGTGCCAAAAACGGCGACGCTGCGCGTCGCTGTTTCCCCGCTATCCTCGAACAAACCTTAAGGGGGGTGGGGGGGGGGGGGGGCGTCTAAACGCCCTTCGGGTTAAAACAGTTGACAGCGGCAGGGCTCGAACCCATGTTCAGGCAGTTAGTGGAATAGCATATGGCATGAGTGATGAGGTCCTTTTTTCGGGGAGGAAATGCATGGGTTTCGGCAAACAAGCCCCAGAAACGTCAATGAGACGGGTGTAATTTTTGTTTGAGCTCTCATTGGCACCAGAATCTGACATCAGTGCTCAGAGCTCATACCTGGAGTTGCTCCAAAAAGGTGGTGGGGCAAAATGGTGGGTTCACTACTGGAGAATCATCTTTCCAAGTTAGTGGGTTCACAGCTGGAAACTCCCTTTATAACATTGCAATACCTTTACATCCAGCAAAATTTGATAGGCCAAACACAAAAGTGTGGGGGCGGGGGGGGGGGGGGAGGATGGCCCTACCAAGTGCATAGGGAACTCCCATGAATTAGCTCACAGAGCGGTTACTTTCAAAAGAACCAGTTGACCTGAAGTTTGCGTATAAAGCCTATGACGCCATCGAGCCATCATGACGACCAACGACGGGTGACTCCGAGTAACCCCAAAACGACGGCTACTCCGAGTAACCCCAAAACGACGGGTGACTCCGAGTAACCCCAACACTGCATTTAGTTTCCATAATTTGTTTTAAAATAGTTTTACCTATCTACTTCTGTAAATGGATCCTTGAAGCCAAAGAGTTTTGCCCCCTAGCTGTAAGTTTTGCTTTTAAGTTTTAAGTTAAGTTTGTAGGTTTTAACCGCCCGGTTAAACACTATTTGTAACAGGGGGGGGGGGCGGATTCCGCTCCCCCCCCCCCCCCACCTCATGTTTTTCGCAGATATCTCCAGAATGGCTGAAAGCAGACGCATGCAATTTTGGGACTTTTCCTATAATTGAATTCCGCATTTGGAGTAAAAAATTTGAGTTCTTAACCTGAACAGAGGCGGTTCCAGGGTACGGTTTTGGGAGGGTTCGGCGGCGACATTAGGCGATAATACGAAAATGCGATATTGACGGTTTCTTCCCAACTGCCTCAAGTATGAAGGAGTTACATCGGTTTACGGTGATTGCAACAAGTGCAAATTAGTTCTTGTTAATTAAATAATTGCATGGCAGAGGCGGTTTCAGGGGCTTGAAAGGGGGGGGGGGGGGGGGTAGGGATTCCAAGAAGTATGCAATGCTTGGCGGAAAGCCAATAGAGCGATGTAAGGAGCATTTATAGCTATCAAGATGTAAAAGATAGCTTCTCTTTCCATTATTTTCATAATGTATTACATATAGAGTTGCAGGGGCGTGTTCAAGGACATGAAAGGGGGGGGGGGTGACTGGCATGGTGATGACGATATGCCAGCGATTACGGCGCAATAGATGGTTAGCTTATAATGATATATGCACATATGAAGTCAGGAGAAAGAATAAAGTCATTTTTTTTTTGCAGAGGCGCGCTCAGGAATGGAAGAAAGGGGGTCATATTATTGCAAGGGAACTAAGATGCATGGGCCTACAATGACATAACATACTGCAGTTTTCGGATGAAACATGCACCACAGGGTACTCCACGAACAATTATGAGATAATAGGCGAGTTCAGGTAGGGTAAAAAGGGGGGTAAGCAATGTTAATTGAAGTTGTAAGTGAAATAGTCACTTGACTAGTTAGTATCATAATAGCGGATAATATACTTATAAAAAGGTCTTGCGCCTCCCCAGTTTGAATCCTGGATGCGCCTATGATGAAGTACAATATGCAAAAAGGAACTATCTACGATCAGTAACTTATTTATAGTGCTGGGTAGCAACTTGCCTGCTGTTACAATTTTTTCCCTATTTGACCTCCCTTTTTCACTAACCTGGTACCGGCCTATGCAAAAAATATGATTTATAACTGTTTTGTCTAATGTCACAATAACATATCATTTCATTTATCAAAAAAAAAAACACATGAAAACATAGTTTTTATTCCGCATTTACTTCACCCCCATATTGAGTGACCTGCACACGCCTATGATTTTTTGAATTTTCCAAAGTCACCGCCATATGTCAATCTCCAATTCAATCTCTATCGATTACCATTGGTTGTGTTAAAATCGGTTGATAAACATGACAGCTGTGTTGAATCACATATACCACTAAAATTTGTAGTTTTTGCCCCCCTGTTGCCCCTATCAAAAATTTCGATTTGATTTTGATTTTTTAGAAATGTAGATCGTGTTGAGGGGGAACCAAACGCCGTTTAATTTTTGAAAATCGGACGGGTAGATCTCGATATATCCGGTGGGGGGGCGGAATCCGCCCCCTCCCCCTGTTACAAATAGGGGTAGCCAAGAGCCTGTTACAAATAGGGTTAAACCATACCAACCATTTATTTTTTGTTTTAACCGGGAAAAACTGGTCAGTGGGCAAAGCTATGTCAACCCTGGTCTTATTCAGCTAACTTATTCATCATTGCTTTTTCGTTAGCGCTTGTTTTGTACGGGACTTTTTGTCAATATATTTCACTTAGCCTTGTTTCAATATCAGGTGAATTGAACTACATCATCAATTACAGCTCAGCTGAGCATACAGGTCGGCCTGTGACAATGTCTGCACCATCGCTCAGCTGACGGTGATTAGTCACCATGACGCCGTATGGTGTGCTATGTTACAGCTGTACTTGGACGGATATGTCTCGGGCCAGTATCGAAGTCTGCTCACTGGACGGCCAGCTTCGCCAGCTGGTGGCGCACGCCGTCTGAGGAGTCCCGCGCGCCCTGGCCCTCTCCCACCAGCACGGCCTGCTCTTCTGGACCGACTGGGGCCAACGGCCGCATATAGAGCGCGCCTGGATGGACGGCTCACATCGGTGAGAGGGGGCGGGGATGTAGGGCAGGGGTGTCATAGAGGAGAGAGACACCCCCCTGCTGAGAGGGATGTCTGGGACAGCAGCAGCGGAGGCAGATCAATCCTGCTGAGAGGGATGTCTGGGACGGCAGCAGCGGAGGCAGGACCCCCCCCCCCTCCCTGCTGAGAGAGATTGTCTGGGACAGCAGCAGCGGAGGCAGATCATCCTGCTGAGAGGGATGTCTGGGAACGGCAGCAGCGGAGGATCCTCCCCCCCCCCCCCCCCTGCTGAGAGGGATGTCTGGGACAGCAGCAGCGGAGGCAGATCATCCTGCTGAGAGGGATGTCTGGGACGGCAGCAACGGAGGCAGAGCCCCCCCCCCCCCCCCCCCTGCTAAGAGGGATGTATGGGACAGCAGCGGAGACAGATCCCCTGCTGAGAGGGATGTCTGGGGCAGCAGCGGAGACAGATCCCCTGCTGAGAGGGATGTATGGGGCAGCAGCGGAGACAGATCCCCTGCTGAGAGGGATGTCTGGGACAGCGGAGACAGATCCCTGCTGAGAGGATGTCAGTGGAGACAGATCCCCTGCTGAGAGGGATGTCGCGGAGACAGATCCCCTGCTGAGAGGGATGTCAGCGGAGACAGATCCCCTGCTGAGAGGATGTCAGTGGAGACAGATCCCCTGCTGAGAGGGATGTCAGCGGAGACAGATCCCCTGCTGAGAGGATGTCAGCGGAGACAGATCCCCTGCTGAGAGGATGTCAGTGGAGCCAGATCCCCTGCTGAGAGGGATGCCAG
Organism: Chirona hameri; assembly: GCA_036785665.1. Classification (NCBI taxonomy): domain Eukaryota; kingdom Metazoa; phylum Arthropoda; class Thecostraca; order Balanomorpha; family Balanidae; genus Chirona; species Chirona hameri. The sequence goes on from JAXIVJ010000626.1 coordinate 155,067, forward strand.
CGGAGACAGATCCCCTGCTGAGAGGATGTCAGTGGAGACAGATCCCCTGCTGAGAGGATGTCAATGGAGATAGATCCTCCCTGCTGAGAGGGATGTCAGCGGAGACAGATCCCCTGCTGAGAGGATGTCAGTGGAGACAGATCCCCTGCTGAGAGGGATGTCAGTGGAGACAGATCCCCTGCTGAGACGATGTCAGTGGAGACAGATCCCCTGCTGAGAGGATGTCAGTGGAGGCAGATCCCCTGCTGAGAGGGATGTCAGTGGAGACAGATCCCCTGCTGAGAGGATGTCAGTGGAGACAGATCCCCTGCTGAGAGGGATGTCAGCGGAGACAGATCCCCTGCTGAGAGGATGTCAGTGGAGACAGATCCCCTGCTGAGAGGGATGTCAGCGGAGACAGATCCCCTGCTGAGAGGATGTCAGTGGAGACAGATCCCCTGCTGAGAGGGATGTCAGTGGAGACAGATCCCCCGCTGAGAGGATGTCAGTGGAGACAGATCCCCTGCTGAGAGGATGTCAGTGGAGACAGATCCCCTGCTGAGAGGGATGTCAGTGGAGACAGATCCCCTGCTGAGAGGATGTCAGCGGAGACATCCCCTGCTGAGAGGATGTCAGCGGAGACAGATCCCCTGCTGAGAGGGATGTCAGATCAGAAACGAAGGAGTCACATGGAGCTCGGCGAGTTTTCATATTTGAAGGTAGATTGTAGACCCATGAACTTAAGTGCCTAACGTATCGGGATTAATTTCGAAGCTCTAAACAGATGTGCCCCATGTGAATGAATCAATCGAATGAATGCTGATTGCCGTTCTTTGTTCTCGGCCGTGTGGCCAGCTCTGTGGTGGCCTCGGACCGTATCGGTCGGCCCTGCGGTCTGGTGGTGGACGCCGCCTCTGACCGGCTGTTCTGGGCCGACCACCAGCTAGGGACCATCGAGTCGGCCGCGCTGGACGGCAACCAGCGCTCCACACTGGCCTCAGGTAGGCGTCGCGCTCACACGGCAGCTGGAGCTGCCTGCCGCCTATCGCCGGTCTGACATGCAGTCAGGCCGTCTGCTATGTCAGCTGATGGCTCGACTAGAGAGATAGAGACGTGTTTACACTAGCGAAGAGGTCGGTGTGGCTGTCAGTCGGCTGACTTTTGAGTATGTTTAGTCGTATTATACGTGTGGTATCTTTGGTGATAATTCAAGAGGCTCAGTGTTCATAACCTTCCATGTTCATAACACCGAATTTTCTGTCTGCAGAGCTGTCTGGCCCGGCCGGTCTGGCGTTCCACCACGGCCGTCTGTACTGGACCGAGGAGGAGGGGGCGGCGGCGGACGGGGGACGGACGAGGGCCGGCTCCGTGCGCGCCAGGGACGCCAGCGACAGCTCGGCCCAGCCGGAGACGCTGACCCAGCCGCTGGACAACCTCGGCCACATACTGGTGCTGGAGGTGAGGCGCCGTAACACACTGCTGGGTGTGGACTGAGCTGGTGGGACGACTCGGAACTAGTCCGGTATAGCATGGAGAACGAGGATGTTATCGTATATATATATATATATATATATATATATATATATATATATATATATATATATATATATATATATATATATATATATATATATATATATATATATATATATATATATATATATATATATATATATATATATATATATATATATATATATATATATATATATATATATATATATATATATATATATATATATATATAATATATATATATATATATATATATATATATATATATATATATATATATATATATATATATATATATATATATATATATATATATATATATATATATATATATATATATATATATATATATATATATATATATATATATATATATATATATATATATATATTATATATATATATATATATATATATATATATATATATATATATATATATATATATATATATATATATATATATATATATATATATATATATATATATATATATATATATATATATATATATATATATATATATATATATATATATATATATATATATATATATATATATATATATATATATATATATATATATATATATATATATATATATATATATATATATATATATATATATATATATATATATATATATATATATATATATATATATATATATATATATATATATATATATATATATATATATATATATATATATATATATATATGTATATATATATATATATATATATATATATATATATATATATATACATATATATATATATATATATATATATATATATATATATATATATATATATATATATATATATATATATATATATATATATATATATATATATATATATATATATATAAACGATAACATCCTCGTTATCCGTACTATGCCAGAGGATAGAATGAGGTCGTATACACGATCTCATGCTTCAAATGGGACATATGTAATGTACATGCTGGTGGTGTTTTTGTTTTGTGTGTGGGGGGGGGGGGCAAAAATGTTCATTCACTTATTTCTTTAAATTATTCATGAACATTTGTATGTACAATCCTAATTCCAAACTAATTGCGCATATTGTATACCAACTGGTAGTTTAGAGCATTGAAGACTTGTTCTGGGTGAAAATGTAAACTGATCAAAGTTATAAGCAACTGGTACACCCAGTTTCCAACTCATGCTGACTTTTGATTCGTGTTTGATTCCGCTAATTACCAGATCCGGGGTGTCCGTGTTAATCCCGCCCTGTGGACGTGTGTTGTGTGTATAGCGGGACGCGGCGATGTTACCAGATAAGGGTGTCCGTGTTAATCCCGCCCTGTGGGCCGTGTGTTGTGTGTATAGCGGGACGTGGCGATGTTACCAGATAAGGGTGTCCGTGTTAATCCCGCCCTGTGGACGTGTGTTGTGTGTGTAGCGGGACGCGGCTATGTTACCAGATAAGGGTGTCCGTGTTAATCCCGCCCTGTGGACGTGTGTTGTGTGTATAGCGGGACGCGGCGATGTTACCAGATAAGGGTGTCCGTGTTAATCCTGCCCTGTGGACGTTTGTTGTGTGTGTAGCGGGACGCGGCTATGTTACCAGATAAGGGTGTCCGTGTTAATCCCGCCCTGTGGACGTGTGTTGTGTGTATAGCGGGACGCGGCGATGTTATCAGATAAGGGTGTCCGTGTTAATCCCGCCCTGTGGACGTGTGTTGTGTGTATAGCGGGACGCGGCGATGTTACCAGATAAGGGTGTCCGTGTTAATCCCGCCCTGTGGACGTGTGTGTTGTGTGTGTAGCGGGACGCGGCGATGTTACCAGATAAGGGTGTCCGTGTTAATCCCGCCCTGTGGACGTGTGTTGTGTGTATAGCGGGACGCGGCGATGTTACCAGATAAGGGTGTCCGTGTTAATCCCGCCCTGTGGACGTGTGTTGTGTGTATAGCGGGACGCGGCGATGTTACCAGATAAGGGTGTCCGTGTTAATCCCGCCCTGTGGACGTGTGTTGTGTGTATAGCGGGACGTGGCTATGTTACCAGATAAGGGTGTCCGTGTTAATCCCGCCCTGTGGACGTGTGTTGTGTGTATAGCGGGACGTGGCTATGTTACCAGATAAGGGTATCTGTGTTAATCCTGCCCTGTGGGTCGTGTGTTGTGTGTATAGCGGGACGCGGCTATGTTACGGTACGGGTGTGGCGGCGGCGACAACGGCGGCTGTGCGGGTCTGTGTCTGCGGACACCGACCGGTCGGAGCTGTCGCTGCGGGACGGGACTGCGGCCGGCGGAGGAGGGCGGCGTCTGCCCCGACCGGCCCGACCAGATGCTGCTCTATCTCACACTCAACAGGTCAGCTGCTCTATCTCACACTCAACAGGTCAGCTGTTCTACCTGACACTCAACAGGTCAGCTGCTCTACCTCACACTCAACAGGTCAGCTGCTCTACCTCACACTCAACAGGTCAGCTGTTCTACCTCACACTCAACAGGTCTGCTGTTCTACCTCACACTCAACAGGTCAGCTGCTCTATCTCACACTCAACAGGTCAGCTGTTCTACCTGACACTCAACAGGTCAGCTGCTCTACCTCACACTCAACAGGCCAGCTGCTCTACCTCACACTCAACAGGTCAGCTGTTCTACCTCACACTCAACAGGTCAGCTGCTCTATCTCACACTCAACAGGTCAGCTGTTCTACCTCACACTCAACAGGTCAGCTGCTCTACCTCACACTCAACAGGTCAGCTGTTCTACCTCACACTCAACAGGTCAGCTGCTCTATCTCACACTCAACAGGTCAGCTGCTCTATCTCACACTCAACAGGTCAGCTGCTCCACCTCACACTCAACAGGTCAGCTGCTCTACCTCACACTCAACAGGTCAACTGTTCTACCTCACACTCAACAGGTCAGCTGCTCTACCTCACACTCAACAGGTCAGCTGTTCTACCTCACACTCAACAGGTCAGCTGTTCTACCTCACACTCAACAGGTCAGCTGTTCTACCTCACACTCAACAGGTCAGCTGCTCTATCTCACACTCAACAGGTCAGCTGTTCTACCTCACACTCAACAGGTCAGCTGCTCTATCTCACACTCAACAGGTCAGCTGTTCTACCTCACACTCAACAGGTCAGCTGCTCTATCTCACACCCAACAGGTCAACTGTTCTATCTCACACTCAACAGGTCAGCTGTTCTACCTCACACTCAACAGGTCAGCTGCTCTATCTCACACTCAACAGGTCAGCTGTTCTACCTCACACTCAACAGGTCAGCTGCTCTATCTCACACTCAACAGGTCAGCTGTTCTACCTCACACTCAACAGGTCAGCTGCTCTATCTCACACTCAACAGGTCAGCTGTTCTACCTCACACTCAACAGGTCAGCTGTTCCCTGTCCCCCCGCCCTGCAACCCCTGGCATGACTCACTCTTAACAAGTCATACTCGGATCCCTTTCATCCTTCAGATTTCCGGTTCTCTATCCCGTCACGTCTTGGTTGACCCCGTCTTGGACTCTCGCGGCCATCGAGCCCCCCCCCCCCCCCCGCGGCAGTGGTGGCTGCCGTCATGACTTAAGCCTTCCTGGAAGCTTCACCGTGCTGGAGAGGACACCGTAACCGATAGACGGTCGCCGGGTGAGCGTTTGACTTTATCCCGCTGTATCCCATTTCCTGCATGGCATTGCAGCGCACTGGTAGAAGCAGGTCCAAGTGCCCTTTCCAAACCAAACGGAAACAGGCCAGGTCAGGTCGGCCGACGCAGTGTGGCAGTATCCGGGCGCGAGCGAGGTCGACAGGATGTCCGCCGATCTGTGCTGGCGCCCCATTACAACTCTCGGTCTAGTGAAACGTCACCACTGCTGGAAACACATGTAATTTTCGGACCACGTCATTGCGTCAGTGAACATCGAACAGTGACATATAGTAGATACTTTTATATTGTTCATAGGGACAAAATGTGTCATCAATCACCTTATGCTGCCTTTTGTATTCACATACCTTGTTTTCCGCGATCGACGTGACCTTTTGACTAGTGTACCTAAGGCAGTACCCATGTCAGCGCCTCTGTCGAGTTTGCCAGGCCTGATAACTTGTCGACCCCGTATTCCGTGTGCCTTGTACACTGTCCGTGTCGCGATGTGCCTTAGATACCGTGCTGTGTGTGTCGGCAGCGTGGCGCGCGGTGCCTTGTACACTGTCCGTGTCGTGATGTGCCTTAGACCCCGTGCTGTGTGTGTGTGTCGGCAGCGTGGCGCGCGTCTCCCTGGACGTGAGGCAGCCGTGGGAGGTGACGCTGCCGGTGACGGACGTCCATAACGCCGCCCACCTCGACTTCGTCGCCGCTGAGAACGCTGTGGTCTACACGGATCGGCGGCTGAACGAGATCAGGTCGGTACGGGACGGCGGCTGAACGAGATCAGGTCAGTGCGGGACGGCGGCTGAACGAGATCAGGTCGGTACGGGACGGCGGCTGAAGGAGATCAGGTCGGTACGGGACGTCGGCTGAACGAGATCAGGTCGGTACGGGACGGCGGCTGAACGAGATCAGGTCGGTACGGGACGGCGGCTGAACGAGATCAGGTCGGTACGGGACGGCGGCTGAACGAGATCAGGTCGGTACAGGACGGCGGCTGAACGAGATCAGGTCGGTACGGGACGGCGGCTGAACGAGATCAGGTCGGTACAGGACGGCGGCTGAACGAGATCAGGTCGGTACGGGACTGCCATGCACCGCCCGGCGCCCGGGATACTAGTGTGGACCGCTAGTGGGGACAGGGGTGTGACCACACTCCACTGCTCCACAAAGACCGTATCGGACCGTCAGAGTCTGACTGTTGCTTAGATAAACTGAAGAAAACATGCACCATAATGCATTGATTCACGAAGTGGCATAACACTTTGTAATACTGACATAAAACATAATTATATTTGTTTTCCCCTTTTTTACCTAACTTACGATGATACCGGCGTAAGTTAGGTAAGTTAGGTTAGGTATCGGCTCAGTCTCAGGAAGTGCACATATTGCGTGGCAAAGCCCTCCTTTGGCTGTTTGTTTTCTGTTCATTTCCATCACGTTCGTATCATTAAATGTAATTACCATCTTGTTTAATCATTTAAGTTGGATAATTTCAGTATTCAGGTTTTAAGATTTCAAGACCGAATGCGATCGAAACATGGATAGACATAACAAAACAAACCATTTGATATATTAAACATTTCACAGTAGCGGCATTTTTCACTGTTTTGACCGATTTCGAAATATGATTTGATCCATTCTACGACATCCCAATCCACGAAGAGCTTTGATGCCTATATCGAATGTATTTTGAAGCGAATTTTAAGGTTGTTGCATTGGTTAACTGCATTGCATTGGCTCAGTTTAAATTCATCGTTCGTCTCGCCCGGTCGTGGCCGGGGTTTTCCAGCTCAGCCAGGGAAGCGCATGGTATCGATGCCGGCCGCTGATTGGCTGGTGCTGCAGAGCGTCGCTCGCTGATTGGTGCGGCCGCTGCGCGCCAGGTGCAGCGCGCGCAGAAACTGCATGACCTGATTGCGGGACGGCCGGCACTCGATGTAGGGCTGACTTTGGAACCGGGTCGGCTGGCGGGTGTACTGGGGCTGTTTGGCCCGTTTGACCGCTGTGGCCAGCTGCAGCGCGACCAGTGACCGCGACCGGGGGCAGCCGTGGCAGCCGAGCCAGGCCGCGGCGTCCGCTCGGTCCGCCAGGGAGCCTTCCTCGGCGGCAGACCGGGGGCAGCCGGGGCAGCCGAGCCAGGCCGCGGCGTCCGCTCGGTCCGCCAGGGAGCCTCTCTCGGCGGCGGTGGCCAAGCAGAGCAGGCCCAGACAGACGCAGACGGACGATATCGCCGCTATGTTCAGTGCTGTCCGCTCCATTGCTGCCGCAACTGGGTGGTCTCCTAGACAGTCACGGAGGAGAGGGTCAGCTCACAACAGTCCAGAACGTGCCGAACAGTCAGTAGATCGACAGCAGGTGGAAAATGACGACTGTTCTACACATGTGTAGTGTTCTGATTTACGACACGTCAAGCAAAACCTTAGGACTTTCTTTTGGTCAAAAACTTGTATCCTTGGTTAGCATAGGTTTTCCAGGGACTTGTTTTGTGCCTAAATGTCATTTGGTGTCATTTTCACGCTACAGAAGAAAACAAACGGAATATATCATGTTCTTTAGCACGTGTTGGGGTAGGAAATTAGTTCTCTAATCCGACAGAGAGACCTCTACCCTTCAAGGCTCTATCTTGGATACACTCTTGGATTAATTATGGTGTACAGCTACCTGGATGACGTCTGTCACTGTCTGGGACCGCGCTCGATGTCCCACGCTGGTGGCGCGGACGGGACGAGGCTCTTACCTGGGCCGGCGGGTCTGGAGCTGCCCTGGAGCTGCTCTGGAGCTGCTGGTGGCGACTGGCTGCCCTGGGCTCTGCTGACGGGACTGTGGAGCTCGGTTGTCGGAGTCCCCTTATACCGGCGGTGTCGCGCGATGTGGGCGCTGCGCCGGGCCGGCTCGTACCACGTGCACTGCCCGCTGTCTCCGCCACACCGGCTAGCCCGACCCCGAGCCACGATTAACGACACTCGGATCATCTGTCTCACCGATCTCACAGTCGCCTGGCTGACCGTCGAGTGGGACGCCTCCACTGCCGAAACGACGAGCAAATTACTGTACTAATTGCTCTATTGCTGACAGTACGCCGCAATGTGCGACAAGAATAGACGGAAATATCAGCCAATTGTCGCGATATAGTTTTGCCAGGGTTGAATCGACTACGTTTCAGCTACTTGAGCGTTGTGTCGTCGCATGTGAATGTTCGCGCTCGCTCGTCCTTCCGTGGTGTAGGGGAAAATCTGAATATGAGCGGCCCGGCCCGGCCCGACCCGGCCCGTGGCGACGCTTTTGAGAAGCTCCTATCTCTGCAACCGCACGTCCGATTGACAAGCGGGCTTCTTTGCTGAGTAGCCCCATCCACCCTACCCTGTTTGAGACCAGTGTAGACTCACATGAATGATTACCACTGCGCGTGGCGCGTGCCGCGTGAGGGGCGTTGACAAGTGTTTTCTCGCCAAAACTGCAACGGCTGGGCGGATTGTGTGCAAAGTTGGTGTGTGGTTAGCTACCCGCAGCCGCCGCCTTCCCACAAGTCAGAGGTGGGGTGCCTCTGCACGTGCGCACGTGCGCACCCCTTTTTGTATCTCAGAAACTACTTGCCCGATCGAGTTGAAATGTGGTGTGGTGTCAGGGAACAGTACTAGCAAAGCAGCACCCTTATGCGTGCGCATACCAACCTCACCATACATTTCCTTCGAGCTCGCTCATCGTCAACTACGGCGCCTTACTGGCAAAGGTAAAGCTCGTTGTGTGCTGATACTGAAGTTAGTAAATATTCGAGCACATCTTCCGAGCTGCAGTATCTGATGTTCCATTGTTATGATTTCCGTCGTTTGCCCACACCTGTCCTCATAGTGCTGTCCTCTATTCAGCGGTATATGTCACATATTGGTCGTCCCGCTCTCGTGACCCCTGCTCTGACGTAAACGCTCGGTGTCTGTCTGTCTGTCTGTCTGTCTGTATGTACGTCTGTCTGTCTGTCTGTCTGTCTGTCTGTCTGTCTGTCCTGTCTGTCCTGTCTGTCTGTCTGTCTGTCTGTCTGTCTGTCTGTCTGTCTGTCTGTCTGTCTGTCTGTCTGTCTGTCTGTCTGTCTGTCTGTCTGTCTGTCTGTCTGTCTGTCTGTCTGTCTGTCTGTCTGTCTGTCTGTCTGTCTGTCTGTCTCTCTGTCTGTCTGTATGTCTGTATGTCTGTATGTCTGTATGTCTGTATGTCTGTATGTCTGTATGTCTGTATGTCTGTATGTCTGTATGTCTGTATGTCTGTATGTCTGTATGTCTGTATGTCTGTATGTCTGTATGTCTGTATGTCTGTATGTCTGTATGTCTGTATGTCTGTATGTCTGTATGTCTGTATGTCTGTATGTCTGTATGTCTGTATGTCTGTATGTCTGTATGTCTGTATGTCTGTATGTCTGTATGTCTGTATGTCTGTATGTCTGTATGTCTGTATGTCTGTATGTCTGTATGTCTGTATGTCTGTATGTCTGTATGTCTGTATGTCTGTATGTCTGTATGTCTGTATGTCTGTATGTCTGTATGTCTGTATGTCTGTATGTCTGTATGTCTGTATGTCTGTATGTCTGTATGTATGTATGTCTGTATGTCTGTATGTCTGTATGTCTGTATGTCTGTATGTCTGTATGTCTGTATGTCTGTATGTCTGTATGTCTGTATGTCTGTATGTCTGTATGTATGTATGTCTGTATGTCTGTATGTCTGTATGTCTGTATGTCTGTATGTCTGTATGTCTGTATGTCTGTATGTCTGTCTGTATGTCTGTCTGTCTGTCTGTCTGTCTGTCTGTCTGTCTGTCTGTCTGTCTGTCTGTCTGTCTGTCTGTCTGTCTGTCTGTCTGTCTGTCTGTCTGTCTGTCTGTCTGTCTGTCTGTCTGTCTGTCTGTCTGTCTGTCTGTCTGTTTGCTTGTTTGTTTGTTTGTTTGTTTGTTTGTTTGTGTGTGTGTCTGTCTGTCTGTCTGTCTGTCTGTCTGTCTGTCTGTCTGTCTGTCTGTCTGTCTGTCTGTCTGTCTGTCTGTCTGTCTGTCTGTCTGTCTGTCTGTCTGTCTGTCTGTCTGTCTGTCTGTCTGTCTGTCTGTCTGTCTGTCTGTCTGTCTGTCTGTCTGTCTGTCTGTCTAACTGTCTGTCTGTCTGTATGTATGTATGTATGTCTGCCTGTATGTATGTCTGTCTGTATGTCTGTCTCCCTGACCGACCGACCGACCGTCTGACTGTATATCTGTCCTAGGGTGGCGGACGTCCGCACACCGCCCGTCGTTGCTCCGCGTACCTTGCTGTCGGCGGCCGACATCTGGCCGGAGGGCGTGGCCGTGGACTGGGCGGCGCGGCTCGTCTTCTACACGGAGGCGCGCGGCCCGACCATCTCTGTAGTGGCGTTGAGCGGCTGCTGCCGGCGGCGGCTGGTGGCGGACGGGCTGTCGCGGCCCCGCGCCCTGGCCGTCTGGCCGCCCGCCGGACTGCTCGTCTGGGTGGACCAGGAGGGGCCGCCGCGGATCGAGGCCGCTAGGATGGACGGCACCGATCGGCGCCGGCTGGTGACGGAGAGGCTGACGGCGCCCACTGGACTGGCGCTGGATCAGGACAGGTGAGCAGGCAGGACTGGTGAGCAGGAAGGACAGGTGAGCAGGAAGGACAGGTGAGCAGGCAGGACAGGTGAGCAGGAAGGACAGGTGAGCAGACAGAACAGGTGAGCAGGCAGGACAGGTGAGCAGGAAGGACAGGTGAGCAGGAAGGACAGGTGAGCAGGCAGGACAGGTGAGCAGGCAGGACAGGTGAGCAGGCAGGACAGGTGAGCAGGCAGGACAGGTGAGCAGACAGGACAGGTGAGCAGAAAGGACAGGTGATCAGGAAGGGCAGGTGAGCAGGCAGGACAGGTCAGCAGGAAGGACAGGTGAGCAGGCAGGACAGGTGCTGGATCAGTACAGGTGAGCAGGCAGGACAGGTGAGCAGGCAGGACTGGTGAGCAGGAAGGGCAGGTGCTGGATCAGGACAGGTGAGCATGCAGGACAGGTGCTGGATCAGGACAGGTGAGCAGACCGGACAGGTGAGCAGGCAGGACAGGTGCTGGATCAGGACAGGTGCTGGATCAGGACATGTGAGCAGGCAGGACAGGTGAGCAGGCAGGACAGGTGAGCAGGCAGGACAGGTGAGCAGGCAGGACAGGTGAGCAGGCAGGAGAGGTGAGCAGGCAGGACAGGTGAGCATGCAGGACAGGTGAGCAGGCAGGACAGGTGAGCAGGCACAGGTCGCTGACTGACTTACTCGTAAACGTGTTCAGTTCTGAAGCGACGTCGACGGTCGTGACAGTGATTTTGACGATGGCTACCTATTACAGGTTGTTTTTCTATAGAGAAAAAAAAACATTCTAAGGTATAGTGTTATTTCATATATAGAAGAACAGCCTTCGGTTACTTGTTGCTGGCTATGTAAGACCCTGACTGATAAGAGCCGTGTTTTGAATAAAGAAAGCTTATTACGAGCCGCTCGTCCTTCCGTGGTATATGGGAACAATCTGAATATGAGCGCCTCGACCCGACCTGGCCCGACCCGACCCGACCCGACCCGTGGCGACGCTATTGAGAAGCTCATATCTCTGCAACCACACGTCCGATGGACAAGCTGGCTTCTTTGCTGAGCAGCCCCATCCAATCTACCCTGTTTGAGACCAGTGCCGACTCATGTGGGTGACTACCACTGCGCGTGGCGCGTGCCGCGTGAGGGGTGTTGAAAGGTGTTTTCTCGCAAAAACTCTGCAACGGCTGAGCCGATTGTGTGCAAATCTGGTGTGTGGTTAGTGACCTCTCAGCCGCCGCCTTTCCACAAGTCAGGGGTGGGGTGCCTCTGCACGTGCGCACGTGCACACCCCTATTCTATATCTCAGGAACGGCCGAGCCGATTGTGTTAAAATGTTGTATGTGGTTAGGGACCTCTTAGCCGCCACTTTTCCACAAGTCAGGGGTGGGATGCCTCTGCACGTGCGCACGTGCTCACCTTTTTTTGTATCTCAGAAACTACTTGCCCGATCGAGTTGAAATTCACCATACATTTCGTTCGCGCTCGCTCGTTCATCGCCAATTACGGCGCCTTACTGGTATCATAATATCTCAAGTTTGTCTGCTGACGCGTGTGTGTTTGAAAACCTGACGGCTCTGTCTCGGCTGTGTGGTGCAGAATGTACTGGGCGGACGCAGAGCGGCACACTATCGAGTCCGCCGACCTGGCCGGAGGTGACCGGCGCGTGCTGGTGTCGGACGCTCACCACCCGTTCGGTGTCACTGTGGTTAGTACACACCGTCCGCCGCCCTGACTGTGGTTAGTATACACCGTCCGCCGCCCTGACTGTGGTTAGTACACACCGTCCGCCGCCCTGACTGTGGTTAGTACACACCGTCCGCCGCCCTGACTGTGGTTAGTACACACCGTCCGCCGCCCTGACTGTGGTTAGTATACACCGTCCGCCGCCCTGACTGTGGTTAGTATACACCGTCTGCCGCCCTGACTGTGGTTAGTACACACCGTCCGCCGCCCTGACTGTGGTTAGTACACACCGTCCGCCGCCCTGACTGTGGTTAATACACACCGTCCGCCGCCCTGACTGTGGTTAGTATACACCGTCCGCCGCCCTGACTGTGGTTAGTACACACCGTCCGCCGCCCTGACTGTGGTTAGTATACACCGTCCGCCGCCCTGACTGTGGTTAGTATACACCGTCCGCCGCCCTGACTGTGGTTAGTATACACCGTCCGCCGCCCTGACTGTGGTTAGTACACACCGTCTGCCGCCCTGACTGTGGTTAGTACACACCGTCCGCCGCCCTGACTGTGGTTAGTACACACCGTCCGCCGCCCTGACTGTGGTTAGTATACACCGTCCGCCGCCCTGACTGTGGTTAGTATACACCGTCTGCCGCCCTGACTGTGGTTAGTACACACCGTCCGCCGCCCTGACTGTGGTTAGTACACACCGTCGGCCGCCCTGACTGTGGTTAGTACACACCGTCCGCCGCTCTGACTGTGGTTAGTACACTCCGTCCGCCGCCCTGACTGTGGTTAGTACACACCGTCTGCCGCCCTGACTGTGGTTAGTATACACCGTCCGCCGCCCTGACTGTGGTTAGTATACACCGTCCGCCGCCCTGACTGTGGTTAGTACACTCCGTCCGCCGCCCTGACTGTGGTTAGTACACACCGTCCGCCGCCCTGACTGTGGTTAGTATACACCGTCCGCCGCCCTGACTGTGGTTAGTACACACCGTCCGCCGCCCTGACTGTGGTTAGTACACTCCGTCCGCCGCCCTGACTGTGGTTAGTACACACCGTCCGCCGCCCTGACTGTGGTTAGTATACACCGTCCGCCGCCCTGACTGTGGTTAGTACACACCGTCCGCCGCCCTGACTGTGGTTAGTACACACCGTCCGCCGCCCTGACTGTGGTTAGTATACACCGTCCGCCGCCCTGACTGTGGTTAGTACACTCCGTCCGCCGCCCTGACTGTGGTTAGTACACACCGTCCGCCGCCCTGACTGTGGTTAGTACACACCGTCCGCCGCTCTGACTGTGGTTAGTACACACCGTCCGCCGCCCTGACTGTGGTTAGTACACACCGTCCGCCGCCCTGACTGTGGTTAGTATACACCGTCCGCCGCCCTGACTGTGGTTAGTACACACCGTCCGCCGCCCTGACTGTGGTTAGTATACACCGTCCGCCGCCCTGACTGTGGTTAGTATACACCGTCCGCCGCCCTGACTGTGGTTAGTACACACCGTCCGCCGCCCTGACTGTGGTTAGTATACACCGTCTGCCGCCCTGACTGTGGTTAGTACACACCGTCCGCCGCCCTGACTGTGGTTAGTACACACCGTCCGCCGCCCTGACTGTGGTTAGTACACACCGTCTGATGTGTTGCTATGTCCCGTTACTATGGTGTTATGTCGCATGGTGGGTGGCGCCGCCAAGCCTCGCCGCTTGGTACTGATCTTCGTTCCTATGGCCGCGACGATGCCACCACTGCGAGCCTCGTGAGTTTTGGTGAAAAAAGCTCCGGTGCTGCAGCAGTCTGAGAGACTGAGTCGGTATGTTAGTGTCTCTCGTATACGGCATGGCTAACCTGTCTGCCTCGCCCCGCAGCTGGGCGACTGGCTGTACTGGAGTGACTGGGGCACACATAGTCTGAAGCGGGTCGGCAAGGTAGACGGCAGCCGCAGCAGCACCATCAGCAACAGTGAGTGATCTGTCACATACCACTCTACTGGGACTCTCCGCCGGCCAGACGGCCCCCTGCACGCGGCTGCAGTACCGCCCCTTCAAACCGCAGGATAATGATAGCGACACGCCATCAACTATGGCGTCATAATCAACCTATAATCAACCTCAACCTACCATAATCAACCTATAATCAACCTCAACCTACCATAATCAACCTATAATCAACCTCAACCTACCATAATCAACCTATAGTCAACCTCAACCTACCATAATCAACCTATAATCAACCTCAGCCTACCATAATCAACCTATAATCAACCTCAACCTACCATAATCAACCTATAATCAACCTCAACCTACCATAATCAACCTATAATCAACCTCAACCTACCATAATCAACCTATAATCAACCTCAACCTACCATAATCAACCTATAATCAACCTCAACCTACCATAATCAACCTATAATCAACCTCAACCTACCATAATCAACCTATAATCAACCTCAACCTACCATAATCAACCTATAATCAACCTCAACCTACCATAATCAACCTATAATCAACCTCAACCTACCATAATCAACCTATAATCAACCTCAACCTACCATCATCAACCTATAATCAACCTCAACCTACCATAATCAACCTATAATCAACCTCAACCTACCATAATCAACCTATAATCAACCTCAACCTACCATAATCAACCTATAATCAACCTCAACCTACCATAATCAACCTATAATCAACCTCAACCTACCATAATCAACCTATAATCAACCTCAACCTACCATCATCAACCTATAATCAACCTCAACCTACCATAATCAACCTCAACCTACCATCATCAACCTATAATCAACCTCAACCTATAATCAACCTCAACCTACCATCATCAACCTATAATCAACCTCAACCTACCATAATCAACCTCAACCTACCATCATCAACCTATAATCAACCTCAACCTATAATCAACCTCAACCTACCATCATCAACCTATAATCAACCTCAACCTACCATAATCAACCTATAATCAACCTCAACCTACCATAATCAACCTATAATCAACCTCAACCTACCATCATCAACCTATAATCAACCTCAACCTACCATAATCAACCTATAATCAACCTCAACCTACCATAATCAACCTATAATCAACCTCAACCTACCATCATCAACCTATAATCAACCTATAATCAACCTCAACCTACCATAATCAACCTATAATCAACCTCAACCTACCATCATCAACCTATAATCAACCTCAACCTACCATAATCAACCTATAATCAACCTCAACCTACCATAATCAACCTATAATCAACCTCAACCTACCATAATCAACCTAATGACCTATGGCGTGTGTCACAATGCAGTGGTATCGAGTAGCGCGGGCGGTCAGTTGTATCATTCCATGGTCATAAACATTGCAGTGCTGGACGTATGGGTGACGCATGCCGAGTGAGCCGTGTATTGTATCGTATTTAACGCAGTATTTTACACTGGTTGGTAGGGCTGGCATGAGCTGTTTGCCGTGTTGGAGCCCGTATCTGATAGCCTCGTTGACCCGGCGTCCGGCAGATCTGGAGCGTATCATGGACGTGGTGGCGGTGTCGGCGTCGCGGCAGGTCGGCTCCAGTCCCTGCGCGCTCGAGAACGGCGGCTGCTCCCACCTGTGTCTGTACCGTGGCAGCGGCAGCCTGGTGTGCGCCTGTCCCGACACCCCAGATGACCGGCCATGCCGAACCACACCCCACTACCAGGTTAGATAATCTGCTTTTAATTTAGTCCGAATGGTTTAATTGGATTGGTCTCTGAGATCAGGACCCACGCTAAGCTAAGCTTGTTGCGCGGGCTCTGACCCCACCATCCGATCGCGCAATTCCAGTGTCAATGGACATAACTTGGTGGCGAAAGTTTTACCTTCCCCCACGGCCACGGCTGATTACGGTGCTTCTGGTCCGCTGGTTTCATCTGACCTTGAACGCGGCCGCTGCCGCCGGCCGCAGGTTATCTCCACCAGAAGCAAACAAGCGCCGAATCGACTCGAAGTCGAACCTACATAGCCAGTCTGTCAAAATGTAAACCCTGCGCTCTCCCGACTGGACAACACGGGCGGACAGATATGTTTGCTTAGATGCGGCGCCAGGCACGCCGGCCTTGAATGAGGGCGCAACAGCGGCTCTGTGGATTTATCGGGTCTCATACTTCGTACATCTTACATGAGGGCCCAGAACGGACATCTTTCTCGTTTGTTGTGCGAGCCCATCTGGTTGCTGCTGAGTGCTGAGGTACCATCACATACTCTTGATTGAATCCCATATTTGTCGATCCCAATTTCCCAACTTAACAATCTCATGCCACTCAATGCCCAGGTATACATGTAGTGGCACTGACCGGTACTGTTTCTGCGCTCCCTCAGAGTCAGCCGAGCGCGGTCGGCGGTCTGAGCAGCGTCAGCACGGCGCTGCTGGCCTCCGGCGGCCTGCTGCTGCTGCTGCTGCTGATCGTGCTGATGGCCGTGCTGTTCCGCCGCTCCCGGATGGCGCAGCGCGCCCCGGACCGCGAGGCCACCCTCACATTCAGCAACCCCACATACAACTCATCGGCGTCCGACTTCAGCAGCGAGAAGCGCTTCTCATGGCGGAAGGCGAAATATGACCGCGCGCAGGTGAGAGAGGCTGACGGGGCGACGCGGGCGCTTCGTGCCGCCGCGTGTGGACCCCAGATCGCTGTGACACATCCCTCCTCTGAACTACGGGACTGAGTTCTGACGCTGAGATAGTCTGAGGTATGCTAAGTTTCAAACTTCTATAGCTGGTTCACTAAAGAAATTGATGGATGAATTTAGACTGCATTTATTACTTTTTGCTCAGCGTTAAATGATCAAAGTAATAGGCGACTCTCTGATGCCTAGTAGTCTTATGGTTTTTAGTTTCCGATGTTTGACAGGCGCCAATAAATGTTGGTTGCTCAGCTACCCAGCTGATTGTAGTGTGCCATTGACGGAGTCTGCCCGTGCTGAGCGTGAAGAGCAGCTCCCTGACACTCCCCGGCCGTGCTGTGTTGTGCCAGGAGCCGCCGGCGGCCGGCCAGCCGTCCGGCACTACGGGGCTGGAGGCGGCCGCTCTCATAGACGGCGGTGTGATGGTGGACCACAACAGCTCGACCCCACTGGCCAGCTCCCCCGGTCTACAGCACTGAACCGGAGATCCCCAGTCTGCAGTACTGAACCGGAGATCCCCCAGTCTGCAGCGCTGAACCGGAGATCCCCCGGTCTGCAGCGCTGAACCGGAGATCCCCCGGTCTGCAGCGCTGAACCGGAGATCCCCCAGTCTGCAGCGCTGAACCGGAGATCCCCCAGTCTGCAGCGCTGAACCGGAGATCCCCCGGTCTGCAGCGCTGAACCGGAGATCCCCCGGTCTACAGCACTGAACCGGAGATCCCCCGGTCTAAAGCACTGAACGACGCAGGGTTCTCCAGTCTGTAGCACCGAATGACGTAGGGTTCTCCAGTCTGTAGCTCTGAACGACGCAGGGTTCTCCAGTCTGTAGCACCGAATGACGTAGGGTTCTCCAGTCTGTAGCACCAAATGACGCAGGGTTCTCCAGTCTGCAGTACCGAACGACGTAGGACCGGTGGATGAGACAGACCCCAGGGTCCAGCACCGGGGACTGCTGTTGTGACGCTCGAGTGGGCCGCCGGCACTGCTGTCCCGTCTCCCTGACGAGGGGGCCGCCGGCACTGCTGTCCCGTCTTCCTGGCGAGGGAGCCGCCGGCACTGCTGTCCCGTCTCCCTGGCGAGGGGGCCGCCGGCACTGCTGTCCCGTCTCCCTGGCGAGGGAGCCGCCGGCACTGCTGTCCGTCTCCCTGGCGAGGGAGCCGCCGGCGGCACTGATCGAAGACGGTGCGGCTAGTGATATGTGCGAGCTTGATGTCGCGAGCGCTTTCTGACCGGTGATCGGTTTGCTGGGTGTGTTGGGCGGCTTTGCTCAAAGGTGCGCCGTTATGTATCCCCTGCGCCAAATGATAGGGGCGGGTATGTGAATAGTATAGTGAGGCGCAGCCTCTGGTAGAACTAGCAGGCTTTCACAGCGGAGTAGCTCAATGTATTTAGCAACGCGCGTTGCGTTGTTGTGATCATAAGGTGAATGAAGAGTAGTTTGAGGTATAGAAGATTGGGGAAGTATTGGGTTCTGAGGGAACGCACCCAACTAGCCAGCTCTGGGATGGTATTGTGTGCGCGCGGTTCATGTTACGTGTTGTTGCGCTCAGCATTATATATCAGCGTTCCGCCGACTCATGTGGCCAAATAGTCGAGTGAGACGGGCTCTATTTACTCATCCAGTATTTATCTAGGCTCCACACGTTTATGGAGTGTTGTTTGTTGGTGACGCACGCTATCTGAGAACTGGTCTGATCGTACGGCCCACTGGACAGAGGAACTGTTTGTCTGGGTTCCGTCCCAGCAACGCTTTCGAAGGTGCCAAAACAGGACGATGATTTGTTCCGCAGTGTTTTGAATATTTTACTACGTGTCAGACAGCACAAAGGTGTCTTGAACGAAAGTCTCTTGCCTGCATTTGTATTTGTAACATTTGCGTTATGTATGTAGCATTTTTATTCCAGTATGTTGCTTTCATGACCGGAATCGTGAGTGGGGCTGTTTTCGGTGTTATTTTGTAAGTGATGTCACTGTTGTTCGTTGTTGTGCCAGAGGTCGGCTGCGTGTGTCGGGCGTTGCAGTGTGCTTCCGCCCTGGTGTTGCTCAGTCGTGGTCGGCCTCTCGGGGGCGGCTCTAGTCTCTCTGCACATATCGCTGTGGCTCCGGTCTGGCTCCGGTCGCCCGCTCTGCCCCGGCCGGGCTGCGGCGGCCTGTAGTCGGCTGCCCGTCGCCCCGTGCGGCCCGGTGCAGCGCTATGTTAGTGTCTCACATTAGTGTCTCACAGCTGCTACTGTAGGTTCAGTAGCTCGGCTCTTGCCGTCGAGGCCGGGGTGGGGTGCGCTGCTGCGGTCCGCGCCGCTGTGCTCTCACAGCACACTGATATAGTGGCCACAACAACTGCGACGGTGGCAGTATTTCGCGGGCGACGTGCTGTTGGTGTGTGTTTGTAGATCTGTGTACGCGGGCGGGTCGGACGGTTCGCAAGGTCAGACGGGGTAGTGCAATGATGTGCGGTAGGCGCGGCGCGGTGCTGCGCCGGGCCTGCCCGGGGGGGGGGGGGGATATCTGACATAACAGACCGCTCAGTCCGCTGCTCTGGCCGGCTTGTGATTCGCTGTGCGGTGCGCTGAGGCCGGGTCCTGCGTTCAGTCCGATCTCTGTCGGCGCTGTGCTGCTGCTGCTCCTCCTGTTGCTGTGTGGGGCGAGGCCCGCTCTGAGCCAGAGGGCAGCATATCGACGAGAACTTGCTTCTTCATGCTAGGATATAAACACACGGGCTGGTTTTCTATCAAAGCCATACGGGATCCGTTATTGCAATGGCTTTCCATGGATACAAACCGACTGTGTGTTGTTTTTTCGTGACTTGGATGAGCCAGTTTCGGTGGATGTGTTCGCCTCTGGCCTGATCTCCCGCGCGAGCTGTGTATTAGATGCGCGCTGGCCGGCGGACCGGGCGTAGCTAGGTGTAAGCGGGTAGGCTGATGTGATGTGCCGTTACTGCTGCTGCTGATGTGATGTTACTGCTGCTGCTGATGTGCCGTTACTGCTGCTGCTGATGTGATGTTACTGTTGCGCACCGCTCCGCGCTGTGACGGCGATGATGTGCAATGTCCTGCAGGTCAGTGTTGAGGCGTGGTCAGTGTTGAGGCGTGGTCAGTGGTGAGGTGTGGTCAGTGGTGAGGCGTGGTCAGTGGTGAGGCGTGGTCAGTGGTGAGGCGTGGTCAGTGGTGAGGTGTGGTCAGTGGTGAGGCGTGGTCAGTGGTGAGGCGTAGTCAGTGTTGAGGCGTGGTCAGTGGTGAGGTGTGGTCAGTGGTGAGGCGTGGTCAGTGTTGAGGCGTGGTCAGTGGTGAGGCGTGGTCAGTGGTGAGGCGTGGTCAGTGTTGAGGCGTGGTCAGTGTTGAAGTGTACCGTGGCGCATTCCGGTTGGGTGGTAGTGGCTTGGTGCTGTTAGTGTTCTGTTGTTCTCGGCCAGCTTTGTTCGCCCGGTGTTCTCAGCTGTGCTCGCTCTGTGTTCGCAGCTGTGTTCGCAGCTGTGTTCGCCGGTGTTCGCAGCTGTGTTCGCCGGTGTTCTCAGCCGTGCTCGCTCGGTGTTCGCAGCTGTGTTCGCCGGTGTTTGCAGCTGTGTTCGCCGGTGTTCTCAGCCGTGTTCGCCCGGTTTCTCATATGTGCTCGCCCGGTGTTCTCAGCTGTGTTCGTGCGGTGTTCTCATTGTGCCTGCCATTGTGCAAGTTGGCGTATCTCCTAGCTGCGGCTGCTCTCTTTCGATAGACGAATTTGTCCGGTGAAAAATCACAGTGGCGGAGACGGTTGCTCCGATAACACCATTCCAAGAGCGCCGCTCTCGAAGTCCCGAGAGCGACCTCGTATTTATCTCTGGTGCCGTTAGCGACGGCTCGTCTGTCGGTGGGATGGTTGGATGGCGGAATCGCCGGCAGTTTGGGGAGGGACGTGCGGCTGCTGCGGGGTTTGGGGGATCGTGCCGGACCCCGGTACAGGGATGCTGGCTGACGGGTGGTGGCATGCGGTTAGAGAACGCGCTGGATTCAACGAGTACCTTCGACCCGACTTTCCGACGATACCCCTCTCCCTCCAATGTGAGGTTCTGAGACAATCAGTCGTTAGGACACTCAGCTCATCTCCTTGCCAAAGCGGCCGTGGCGCCGCGCCGCGCTGGTCCAGAGACTATTGACGGGGCGGCCGCCGCCCTCAGCTGCCGGTGACCTGCCCGGGTCGGCTGACAGCTCTGGTTACAGCTCTGGTGACAGCTCAGCTCGGTCGGGTTAGCTGCCGCGCCGGCTGTACACACTGCTCGGCGCCGCCTCCGTCACGGCCGCTTCAGATCTGTGCAATGTGCATGCATACTATATTTGTGCGAAATAAACACGCCAAAGCTGAAACGACTGTGTGATCGTGAAGCCGTGTGATTGGCCAGCTGTAGTGTGGTTATGCCTTGTGCGTGGCAGTGCAGAGTCGGTCGGTGACAAGATAGGTGGCTGCTTTGGGCTCTCCTGAGGCCTGTTCACGACAACCTGCGGTTAGGCGGTTTCCAGCAGGCTCTAGCCCCGCCCCTTTCCTCGTGCGCCATCACAAGTAGAGTCCTGTGCAAGGGGTCTGCGGCCGCCGCGGCCAACAAGGCGGGGCCTAATTTGAACAACTTGAACACTTTTGCGGCCGCTGATGGCGTGTGTAACAGTCGCAACGAATAGTCAATTTCATGGAAACCCTGAATGTTTTCCAAAGCCACTCAACTACATTAACATCTACGAGTCACTGCGAATTGTCATTCTTGGTCAAACAACCACCAGTGAGCTGCGATATCAACAAAACAGTGCGCAACTGTTGTCGGACGCGCGCCATTTATGTCGAAGTTCGTTCGCAGTTGCTCCCGAGCAACCGCGAGAGCCGCAGAAAGAATGACGTCACACCTCCGGACCCAGTTCTCTGTGATTGGCAGACGATTTAGCTCCGCCCTTTTGGCCGCGGGGGCCGCAACGACTTGAACAGCACTCTGTAACATCTGGCTGGGACTAGCCCTTGCTCTGTGTAGTTGTTATCTGTGCAGGACGGTACTCTGTGTAGTTCGTTAGCTGTGTGAGACGGTTTTCCTTATTTCGTTTTAGCCGCTGGTCTGTGACTTGCACTTTTAGCCGTAGCGTTATAGTGGGCGTCGCAATGTCGGGCTCTCGCTGCCCGGGCTACCCATCACACGCACAGAACGTGACTTGTGTATATACTAAGTGTTTTGTTAACGACGACAGAGCAGCCCTGCCTCGCGTCTAGCTGTCAGAGATTAATGAGAGGCTTGGCAAACAACGATAAAACCGTCAGTGAATAGGGCGTCTGTGGGAGGAGAGATACCCCACACATCTAGTTGACCTCGCTCGCTGTCTGCGTCAGAGGAGCAGTGCCCGGTCACTGTCGCTAACGACAATGACTAGATAGAACCGGCTAGCGCCGGTATCTAATGACGTCAGAAGCGACCTTTGGCCGAGGTATAAAACGGCCCTCTGACCAGCAGTGAGTTAGGTACGCCAGTTCGAAGCTGGACCGAGCCGCGACAATATGTCTCTCTGCTGCCTCCGCCACTTTGCCACTTTGCCATTTCTGTTAAATACTTTAACTTTTGGTCTGGACTGCCACGACTCTGTTGGCAACTTGAACCGGAGTTGGCCTCTGTGTGTTCTGCATCTACGAATATCATCTCTGCCGTCTACCTCTGGTCTTTGCCGAATCTGGTGGGGTGCTGACATCACATCCACCTACAGCCACAGACAACAGCGGGCCGTTACATTGGTGCCGTGACCCGGATGTTCTGCAACATTAGACGTTCCTGCGACGCGTCTTCATGTCCGGAACCTGCCAGGAGAGTTAGCCACAGCCAGACCAGCCCATAGTCACCGTCCGAGTACCAACTGCACCTGTAGAGAGGACAGAAGAGGACTCAGCTCGTCCCAATCTGAGCCACTACTACGCCGCTCGTCACGCCGACCCTATCGGTCAGTGCGAGTGCTGGAACGCCGTCATCCCCGCCATCAACCTACTAGTAAGCACATTTGCCTTCTCCCAGACCTGCCCATACCATCAGACCTATTTCTGCCGGAGGTTGAACCTGATTTGCCAGCACAACTGCGTCTGCCATTATCAGCCTGACGCCCACCGCTGCACCGACTGCGGTTACTGCCACACCTGCGGGTGTGACGTGGTCACCACCTCGACCACGCAGTTTCACCGATGCACCTGTCCCTACTGCCTGGGACGCTGCTGTGGACACAGTATCCCGTCAAACCGCCAGTTTCATTTCACCATCAAGAAACACCTATACCTACGCGCCAGACAAGCCGAGACCCGCTGTGCCGTGGGAACATCACCTAACCAGGTCGGTAACCTCACGCCGTTCACGCAAGAGGACTGGAACAACATCGACCAGTGCCGCGGACCCCAGCCCGTCTAGCCGGCCGCCTCACCGCCAACCCTGACACGTGCCCGGCTCCGTCTAACAACCGCTGGCCGACCTCAGGCCCAACGGTCACCGGCGCAACTGAACAACCTCACCGCAGCATCAGTGGGACGAGTTTCACCAAGACCTCACTGCATCTACCCTCCAAGCTGTATCACTCACTCAGCTCGGTCGAAATCGCCGCTGCCAACAAGACGCCGCTACTGACTCTCAGTAGCCCTGCCGACAAGAAACGTGCAGAGGAGCACGCGGCGCAGTGCAACTGTGAATCGCCAGCCAGCCCTGCTCGTCCGTCTCTCGTGCCAAGCGAG
Source organism: Chirona hameri (assembly GCA_036785665.1). Taxonomy (NCBI): domain Eukaryota; kingdom Metazoa; phylum Arthropoda; class Thecostraca; order Balanomorpha; family Balanidae; genus Chirona; species Chirona hameri. Next base: position 178,851 of record JAXIVJ010000626.1, read on the forward strand.
CCAGGCTGGACGCTCACGCCTGTGGTAGGAACCAGCAACACCGATGCAGTCGAAGCCCGGACCAGCTCCTCGACGATAGCCCAGGACCCCAGAGCAGACGACAGGTAAAAAGGACACCGCAGCAGCTACCTTGGGCCCGACCGTCAGCAGGTAAGTGCCTCACGCCAGTTTTCCCAGAAATTACCAAATTACCTAACGTTAACGTACAACCAATTTCAAATATAGTCATGGAAAACGCACAAGCCTTGGCACAGCATATGACGCATTGTGTCAAAAGTCTCGGAAATAAGTTAGCTTTATAACAAACATTAACGCACAACAAAAAGACTACTTTCGATGGATCGAATGATGATGCTTTTTCCAAATGGATGCTGGACATGGACGATATTTACGTTGCTGTTGACAAAGACGAACAACAAACCCTGTGGGCCGCCTCCCAACCCCTGAAAGGGACAGCTGCTGACTTCTATAGGGAGAAAAAGCCCACCTTGCAGACATGGCCTCAGTTCAAAGCCCAGATGGAGGAACGCTCTTCTCACTTAAACCCTGCAGCTCGCTCCAAACAAAAACTCAGACATGCTATCCAGAACACCAACGAAACTGTAGCAGACTTTGCCGAAAGAATTCGCTTTCTGGGTAACCAGGCTTACGCTGACAGACTGACGGAAAAAGAGGTGCTAGAGACCATCACTAATGCCTTCATAAATGGACTAAGAGACAGACGCCTCCAAGGTAGCATCGCCCGAAAAAATGCCGACGACCTTGACTGACGCGTACAAAATTGTCATGACCGAACAACGCATCAGCGAACACGTCTCAATGTTCACTGACAACTTACCCGCCCCTGAGCCCATGGACTGCAACGCTATCACCCAAATGACTGACACCATGCAGCAGAAACTGGACACTGTGACTGAAAAACTTGCCGACATTTGCGAGGTGCTAGCCACCCAGCAGCAGACGCCAACGGTCGTGCCAAGTACAGCCACAGGTGAACCAGCAGTACCAGCAACAACAGCACCGTTTTCCTCCACAGCAGTACCAACAGCAACCGCCCCGTTTTCCCCACGGCAGTACCAGCAGAACAGGTTCAATCAACGTCCCCCTCAGCATCAGCCCGTACAAACCAGGCCACCGCACGGTACTAACGGCAATACTTCACAGGAGTACCGCTGGACGATGGACAATCGCCCGATCTGTAATTTATGTGGCATCCCGGGCCATATACAACGGGCCTGCCGTAAGCGAGCTGCAGCAGCTCAAGGTCAACCTCAGCACCAGCGGCAGGAAAACTAGAGGAGCCTCACCCGGGAGAGGATAAAACGCAGACCGCGTATATCCTACAGGTAAGTGAAAACTGCCCATACATTGGCACACACATCGGGACATCAACTCAGAACACTTCTCGACACAGGCGCGCAACTTTCCCTAGTTAGCGAAGAATTTGTGAAATTATGTGACCCTGTGAGCTGATCAAACCCACTTAAAGCTCGTCAAAAATTACTTTACGCTCTGCTACTGGTCATACACTTGAAGTGTCTGAAACAGTACGAATTCGCATCACTCTTGGAAAAGTTCGAATGTATCATGATTTTGTGGTGGTAAAAGACTTCAAACATGATATGATACTCGGAATCGATTTCTTGAAAGCTCGCAAAGCCATACTTGATTTTGAAAGTCAGACTCTCATTATCGGAAGCTCAGTGTATCCATTGAAAGAAAAACAAGGTGTCCAGACAAATAAAGAAATAAATCTTGTGAGACTAGCGGAGGACGTAGACGTCTTCCCTCGTTCAGACGTACAAGTAAAATGCTTCATTTCCAAAAAGAAGCAAGCTGGTGAAAATTTTGTAGTCTCACAACTCCTTTCCTCACCATGCTTTGAGGACGAACCAGGAATTTTGATGCCCAATGCTCTGGTCAAGCTTTCCAAAAACAAACTATTCCTTGGGCTATTGTCAATGATACTGGCCGCTTCGTTCATTTAAAAAAGGGTCAAGTATTAGGAAAAGCCACAAAGTACCGAGATGAAGAGCAGAGCTCAAACATATCACCTGTCACTGCCGAAGAAAACAACCAAGAAGAACAAATTCCTCAGACATCCTTTCAACGTTCAACTTGGATCATATTCCCATTGAGAGGCGTGGAGTATTGATCAAACTTTTGAAACCAAAGCTAGACATTTTTGTGCAAAATGACGATGAATTGACTTCTACAAATATCACTGAGATGAGAATTAACACGCAAAGCCATCCCCGTCTTATCAACCCCCTAGACGACCCCCTTTAGCTTACCGACCCATTCTAGAAGAACAGGTTCAAGAAATGCTAAATGCTAACGTAATTCGACGAAGCAATTCACCCTGGATGTCCCCGGTACTTTTGGTTCCAAAGAAAGATGGCTCTATGAGATTTTGTGCAGATTTGAGAAAAGTTAATGCCATTACAGTGCGTCCCGCAGCCAGTATACCGTCAGCAGAAGACATCTTTTACGCGCTAGAAAAATCAAAGTTTCGAGCTAGTTTGGATATGAAGCAAGGTTTTTAGCAAATTCCAATCAAAGAAGAAGACAAAGAGAAGACTGTTTTTGGCACAGATGCAGGAGTTTTCGAGTTTAACAAGATACCATTCGGAATGCCCGGGTCTCCTGCCGTTTTCCAAAATTGCATCAATGCAGTTTTGGGTGATATTCGCCATTTTGCACTTGCCTTTGTAGACGACATTATAGTGTTCAGTGAAACGTTTGAAGACCATATCAGGCACCTCGGAGAAGTGTTCGATAGGTTGCGCAAAGCCAATCTCAAACTCAATTTCGAAATGTGATTTCATCAACAAAGAGCTTAATTACCTCGGCCACATTATCTCAGACAGAGGAATCTCGGTCGATTCAGAAAAAAGTATCAGTAATGAAAAATCTCCAGCCACCGGAGAATATTCGTGAAGTCCGCAGTTTCTTGGGTATGACTTCATACTACAGGAAATATGTTCCGAATTTCAGCAAAATCGCAAAGCCCCTCACAGCCCTAACCCGCAAAAACGCTAGATTTAAATGGTCAGATGAAGCGCAGATCGTGTTCGAGTTCCTCAAGAATTCGCTACTCCAAGCACCCATTTTGGCCTTTCCAGACATTTCGAAACCATTCAAGTTATATACTGATGCATCACAGTATGCAATGGGTGCTGTCCTGATGCAGGAACACGATGGGCACAATCGTGTTATTCAGTATGTGTCTCATCAGTTTTCAGAACAAAAACAGAAATGGCCTAGTATCGAACGCGAGGCGTTCGCTATTGTTTATAGTTTAGAAAAACTCAGACCCATCTTGGTTGGCACAGATGTTACTGTTTATACGGATCACAAGCCCTTGAAACATCTATTTACCAGTGAAATGAAAATCCTCGTATCCAAAGATGGGCCATTATTCTTGGTGAATACGCATGCAAAATTGAATACATTTCAGGTCCCAAAAACGTAGCTGCCGACATTCTTTCCCGTTTGCACAATACGACCCTCGCTGGAAATCTGAACGGCAATGAACATTTAGACTGGCAAGGAGAAACGGCAGACATAAACATGACTTCAGATGTTAATGTTGTTAACAACGCTGTCAAAATGCCGATCGAGTCAGATGAATCAGAACAGAAACCACTAGACTATCACAATTTTGATCAAAACGTACTGAGACAAGCTCAGCTTGCAGATGATAAACTGCAAACTATTATTTCGGAACTACAGGCTCAAGACCCAAATCCTCAGTTATTGTCAAAATACTGTTTCGAAGATGATCTTTTGTATCATGTTGAAAAGGGTACAAAAACCAGACCACAAGCTCGCATGCAACTCGTTATCCCGCCAGGCTATCGGAAAATTGTTCTTGAAGGAGCGCATGATGGTTACTGAGGAGGTCATTTAGGCATAGAGAAAACAACTGACAAAATCTTGAAATCATACTATTGGCCCAATCTTCTAAAAGATACAATACAATATGTTCAGTCCTGTGAAACGTGTCAACGAAAGAAATTGAGCAAAGAGAGACGTCTTATGCAGGACATGCCGATTCCTACCGCACCCATGGAAATCGTAGGCATCGACACGTGTGGCCCATTTCCAGTCACCGACGAAGGAAACAAATATATTTGCACTATAGTTGATCATTTCAGCGGATGGCCAGAGGCATACGCTATCCCAGATACATCTGCCAATACCATGTCACAGCTTCTATTAAGTGAATTCATTCCTCGCCATGGATGTCCCCGGCTTATTATTGGCGACCAGGGAACAGAATATTGCAATGCACTATTAGATCTTGTGAACAAAGAGTTAGGAATTTCAAGGATTCGTACATCAAGCTATCATCCTCAATCAAACGGTAAAACGCTTTCACCGTTGCATGAATGGGATGATCCAAAAACAAATCAGTGAAGATCAGACCAAGTGGAATCAGATCTTACAACCATGTTTAGGCGCCTATCGCATGAGTAAGAATGAGTCAACAAAATACTCTCCCTACTTTGTTATGTATGTACGCGACCCCGTGCTACCTGTAGACACGTTACTTCAGCCCCGCCTTCGCTACTCTGGGGAAGATTACGTGCCTGTCATGTTCGAACATCTGCACAACGCATACACACATGTCGCAAACAAAATACAACAGACCAGGGACCACAACAAATCACTCATTCAGAAAACAGCGACTACGTCTAATTTCAAGCCCGGTGACTTGGTTTTCTATTTCGCCTCTTCAGTACAACCAGGTAACTACTAGACTTACACTTTATTGGAAAAACTACTTCCGTATTGTGTCTAAATTGGGAGAAGAAAATTACTGCATCAAAAATATGCGAACAGGGAAAACAAAAATAGTGCTCTCAGAAAATCTTCGCCATGGGGATTCGAACGACGCGTGGCGCAGGACGTACGATTCGGTTCGTAACCCTGTACAGGTAAGTATCAGGCCAGAAGATCAGCCCATCCATCAACAGCCGCTGCGAGCTACACGACTGCCCTTCAGTGACCAGGTCTGGTACACCACTGGAAGACCGTCGCAGCCAGCTCAGACGATGCAGCCGACGGACAACTACCTACTGCCGTCATATAGTTCTGGAGTTCAGCAGATGGGAGAAGCTGTTGTAGGAGTAGAAGAGGAAACAGAAGCAGGAAGAATGCAAGAAGCCGCAGAAAATACAAGTCCGCTACAGCCGTCACCAGCAACCGTCAGCCCCGCAGTCTTCTCGCCACATTCACCGGAAGGTGGCGAGCACGGCCAGCTGACACCGCTGTCACAGGGGAGCAGCACCAACGCACCAACAACAACAGCACTAGCACCAACGTCGGTGTCACAGAGGAGATATTTCCTCAGGTCGCAAGGTCCCCTGCCTGGCCCTGCTGACACTAACGCTCCTCTCGAAGGTTATAGGTTCGCAAGCGCCAGGCAAAGGTACGTACCAAAAAGGCAAAACGACTCATCTGATGAGCGGACTAACGACAATGACAAGAGACCAAGGATCCAGTATGCTTCGGACTGTCTGTCTAACGGGACAGCAGCCCCAAATGTCGCTCTTATCCAGCGAACATTTGGAAATGCAGCATTGGCTAACTTTTACGATCTGCTCGACTGGTATCCAGAGGTATGTGTGCTATTGATTTGTGTGAAGCTTCTGTTTCCAGACATTGGCTAATGCGTATTTCTGTCATTACAGGCGATGACCATGCGGCTCCCGACGATCGCACTCTTTGGCTGGCTACCCCTGATGCTCCATGCATCATCGGAACATACCCCAACTGACCCCGGGCATCTCTTCATCCCCGTCGGTAAAATATACCCAAGCTAAAGCTCATGGGCAGTTACCGTCACCACTAACATGATCCCATATCGCACGCAAATTACCCTGTTGGCTCAATCAACCAAGCAACTCAATAATATATCTAAATTGCTCAAGTCCCAACTAGCAGCTAACAGAACAATAGGTTCTAATAACAGGCGTCGGACGATTCTGAAAGTTTCACTGCATCAATTAGACTCGGCAGTCAGCCAACTGCGACTCGAAGGCTCAGATGTCTCTCATACCTTCAGCGACATCCTGTACCCCTCATCATACCAAGGCCCCTAGCAATCTGGACCCGAGACCCTGCCCCTCAGGCGGAAGCGTGGTTTGATCAATGGCATTGGCAACGTCATGTCATCTCTGTTTGGCACAGCAACTGAAAGCGAAATCAAGCATCTCACGAATAACTTAACACTTGTCAACGAAAAGGACATAGCTATCGCACACAAATTCAATGGTACCCTTCAGGTTCTGAACGCCACGTGTGTCTCTACCAACAAAAATCGTCTTGCCCTCCGCTCTCTTACAAAAGCTGTAAACTCTATGACTAAGGCATTCCATGATCTGACCGAGACAGTCCGTGAGAACAACGCGGATATTGATACATCTCTATATGTCTCTGAGTTAACCGCCAATGTTCTCAGGGTAACACAGAACATTCAACGCGTCTATTCTGAGCTTAACATGTTGTCGCACAAACTTGCCATAGCCCAAGCCGGCATACTTCACAAGGGACTCATCCCTCATGTGGAGTTTGTACGCATTCTCCGCAGAATCAACAAAAACTTGCCGACTAACTTGGCTTTACCGTTCGATACCAAGCAAACTGCTGAATACGTCAGATTGGTCAAAACCAAACTGATTGAAGGTAAAGACGCTTATCACGTTTTGTTCTACGTGCCCCTACTTCACACGCTTCATGCCTTCGATATGTATCGCTTCTTCCCTTACCAGGTACCTATGCATCATCACAATGTCTCTTTAGGTTACTATCCCAACGAGCCCCGATATCTCCTGATGTCGGAAAACAGGCAACACTATATCCAGCCAGAACAGTCTGAGATTGAGACCTGCATCCTTGCCCGCCAACCCTTCTGCCCACTACACGAACCTGCCTTCTCCACCGCTGGGTCAACGTCCTGTGTCACCGCCCTTTTTCGACGTGACTGCCGCTATTCAGTCCCTCTGTTCCCCGCAAATACAGCCTTCAAACGACGCGCCTAAGGCCTACTATCTGACCAAAGGTCAGTGGCTCGTAGTCTCCCAACCTCCATTTCAAATCACTGTCTTGTGTGCCTCCACACAGAACAGTCGAGCACTATATATCACCAAAGCCGTCGACATTGTGTCCCTCGAAATTGAATGCTCCCCTTCCGGTGATTCCTTCTATCTGCCTCCCTACTACGCCAGTGAGACGCATCTAGAGCTCCCTGTTTTCCGACCTGATGCACTTTATCACAATAACTCCTTGCCCATTTGGCGACCGGACTGGTCTGATACCTTGAGTAACATCACCACCCGCAATGTCTCCCTCCTTCCCCTGCTGCACCTGACTGGCATGAACGCTGACGCTTATTTGAATCGCCTGGAAGCCCTCCCACTTGAGCAAGTTCAGATTGATAGCCCCTCTGTGTTTTCCAAAACAATGCTGCTTCTCATTGTTATTGGAATCATGACAATTGCCTGTCTTTGCTTTATGATTAAGCATTGCTGCCCGAGCCGTGGTCACTATGCTTTTCCCCGTTTCCATGTGATTCGCCCCGCCCCCACGTCTGAGCCCCTGAGCCAGCCATCGAACTGCAGGAGTCGGTCCCGATGGTCTCGCCTCCACAAACGCCGCCTGTTGACCATGAGGACGGAACACCACCGTGTGCTCTCCACACCCTACATCCACTCGCCAGGCAGGACGCAGCACCGACACGTGGTGCTGCTCCATCTGCCGCCTCGGCCCAGACCGTGACCACACTACCTGGTGTGCGTCCGATCGCTCGTTTATCTCCCCTGGTGTGAGGTACCTACTCTTCGGACGACTGGCCCGTCGTCGCTGCTGCGCGTGCAAAAGAAACAAACAATGTAACGGCCCGCTGTTGTCTGTGGCTGTAGGTGGATGTGATGTCAGAACCCCACCAGCTTCGGCAAAGACCAGAGGTAGACGGCAGAGATGATATTCGTAGATGCAGAACACACAGAGGCCAACTCCGGTTCAAGTTGCCAACAGAGAGTCAGTCGTAGCAGTCCAGAAACGAGTTCCATCAAAAGTTAGAGTATCGCCAATAGTTAGAGTATCACCAAAAGTTAAAGTATTTGGCAGAAATGGCAAAGTGGCAAAGTGGCGTAGGCAGCAGGGAGACGAGATCTTGTCGCGGTTCGGTCCAGCTTCGAACTGGCTTACCTAACTCACTGCTGGTCAGAGGGCCGTTTTATACCTCGGCCAAAGGTCGCTTCTGACGTCATTAGATACCGGCGCTAGCCGGTTCTATCTAGTCATTGTCGTTAGCGACAGTGACCGGGCTCTGCTCCTCTGACGCAGACAGCGAGCGAGGTCAACTAGATGTGTGGGGTATCTCTCCTCCCACAGACGCCCTATTCACTGACAGTTTTATCGTTTTTTGCCAAGCCTCTCATTAATCTCTGACAGCTAGACGCGAGGCAGGGCTGCTCTGCCGTCGTTAACAAAACACTTAGTATATACACAAGTCACGTTCTGTGCGTGTGATGGGTAGCCCGGGCAGCGAGAGCCCGACATTGTGACGCCCACTATAACGCCACGGCTAAAAGTGCAAGTCACAGACCAGCGGCTAAAACTAAATAAGGAAAACCGTCTCACACAGCTAACGAACTACACAGAGTACCGTCCTGCACAGATAACAACTACACAGAGCAAGGGCTAGTCCCAGCCAGATGTTACAACTCGGGCGTCTCTTGAACACTGAATGCCGCGACGCGCCACTTTACGTGACATTTCTCCTGCGGTTGCTTCGTACCGACCGCCGGAACCGCAGCCAACCGCAACCGTGTGACGTCGTACCGTTCGCCCCATCCCCACTTTTAGTCACCGCCCCCCCCCCCCCTGCTGCTGACCACTGATGACCGCCGAACCGCAGCCAACCGCAGGGCCCGTGAACAGGCCTCTGATCACGAACGTGTAGTTTTCTGGTGGCGTGGCCGAAACTAGCCTGCGTGGTCGGCGTAATTCAGATTTCGTAGCATAACTGGCCTCTGTAATTCTAAACATAATCCAGATTGTATTCGCACGGTCATGCAAATATTTGTAATCCCCATTTCTGTCACAACTACAAGTAAATCCGATTTAAACATGATCCCGCCGTGAAAAAGGGGCTGATGCAGTGGCGGCGGAAGGTATTTTCGGATTGGGGGGGGGCAAAGAAACCCAAAGCGCCCCCTCGGGCCAAGCGCCCTCCCCCCCCAAAAAAAAAGGCGCGAAATGATATCTCCTCGGACTTAGGCCACAATTGTATACCAGTAACACGTCTTTTTGGGCGATGACCGAGCGGGCCCGCTCTGGTAAAGCTAAAACGGTGTCCAGACACATTGGCGAATGTCATTTTGCCGAATGTCATTTTTGCGAATGCATATTGTCGAAGGACACTTTGACGACATGTCTTTTTGTCGAAATGTGAATATGCCGAAAGCAAAATGGCGAATGCCTTTTTGTCGAAATGCCTTTTTGCTGACGTGTCAAAATGTTGAAATGTCTTTTTGCCGACATGTTATTTTGTCGAAATGTGAATAATAAAAAAATCGAAATACTTTTTGCCGAATGACATTTTGTCGACATGTGAAGAGGTCGAAATGTCTTTTTGCCGAAATGTAATTATGTCGACATGTGAAAAAAGTAGAAATGTCTTTTTTGCCGAATGTCATTTTGTCGACATTTGAAAAGGTCTAAATGCCTTTTTTGCCGAGCACATCCTGCTCCACTGCCCCTCCCTTGCTCCTACGGGTTTGCACCAGTGTTCGCCACGGGCCCACCAACCCACAGCCCGGCCCAACCCAGGCCCATGAGCACCAAGCCCAGGCCCGGACCAGGTCCGGTCAAATTCATAATATTGGGGCCCGGGCCCGGTCCGGCCCGTTCAGATTAAAGGAAATAGTTCACCTTGGAAATTTTTACCCAACACGATTTGATTATATTTTTTAATACAATTTATTTTTATATTGTCAAAAATTGCCTTATATCGCGCCGATTCAGGACAGAAGGCCGTAAATTTGTATTGTTTATCAAAACTATATGCATACTATCTGAGTCAGAGTCCTGACGTTACGCGAATGTAAACAATGGTTCAGCCAATCAGATTCAAAAGTAGTCGCGTAAAGATAGACTCGCATTGGAGATGTGCCAACCGGCGGCCGGCGATCGCTTGCTAGCACCAGCTGCAAGCTGATTGGCTGATGGTATAGCCTCTGCCCGGGCAAAAACCAGTACAACATTCTTTCGCCAGTACCGCACTCCTTCGCCAAAAACTCAAATATATTCGGCTGGAGAGTCTTTTCAATCAAGACAACTTGCAGATAGGGGTTTCCCAACACGGGCTACAAAACTGCTATCTCAGTTTAAAACTAATGTTGAAGGTGAACTATTTCTTTTATGCATATCATTATTTTCACAAAATTTGCAATCATTGTCCCAGCATATTTACTTTATACTATAAATGTGAAGCAATGCATCAACTACGTTAAAAAAAAACAGCCACAGCAGCAGTGTGTTGCTGGGGAAGTGAACTGCTGGCTAACATATGTTTAAGCTCTGACCTGAGCTTGCGCGCATTACTTCAACATTCTCAGTCCAGGCCTGTCCAAAGCCCGGTGATTTCCTTAAAATTGAGGCCCGGCCCAGGCCCGGCCCATGGCGAACTCTGGTTTGCACCATCCACCAGGGTTTGCATTAGAGGTGGCAAACATTGGCGCTGTGTCATGCGGTGATTCCCAGATTTTCAACAGATTTCCCAGATCTTTTCAACAGAGTTTTCAAGATTTACCATAGTAAACAACACCTGCTGCACGTCCGCGGCCGTCCGGTCGATGTTTACGCGGCGATCGGACGTAGCGACGCGCGAGACCCGCCTGACGAGCACCGAGCGGCTTCATCTACAGATATTGCGGCTCACCAGCACTCAGAAGTGCCTTGCGTACCGAGCCGCCTCGGAGTGGAACAGTCTGCTCTGCGCGGCAGCCACTGCGCCCAATATCAGAGGATACAAAGTGGCACGCCGTCGACGGGCCGTGTAAGTTGCAGCGCAAACCGGGTACAAATGTTTGGTTTTAATCTGCTCTGCGATGCAATCTATGCTAGTCCTGCTTTCTGTACCTTGGTCTTCTAATGTCTCTGTTTATATTTTGAACTCAGCGTTTTAGCGCTGGTTTTGCGTGTATCACGGTGTTTGGCCACTTCCCTGATTATACTGCCCTTTATTCCTCATTCGTTGCCATTTGTCTTTAAATTTGACTGTGTTTATAACTACGTTTCTTGTCTTACATTGTGCTGTGTCATTGTCCTTGTGTCCTGAACGAACTGTTCTCGCACGGATGGACATTAAAATACATGAACATGAACACATGATGACAACTGTTGCGCATGGCACCAAAGGCATTCGGCATTCGGCCAAACAAAAATCAACATTTCACATGTCGATAAAATGACATTCGGCAAAAAACATTTCGACCTTTTCACACGTCGACAAAGCAATATTCTGCAAAATGACATTTCGGCTTTTTCACATGTAGACAAAATTTCATTTCGGCAAAAAGACATTTCGATCTTTTCACATGCCGGCAAAATGACATGCGGCAAAAAGACATTTCGACTTTTTCACATGTCGGCAAAAAGACATTTCGATCTTTTCACATGTCGGCATTTCGACCTTTTGACATGTCGGCAAAAAACATTTCGACAAAATGACTCGGTAAACAGGCATTTCGACAAAAAGGCATTCGCCATTTTGCTTTTGGCATATTCACATTTCGTCAAAGTGTCCTTCGACAATATGCATTCGCCAAAATGACATTCGGCAAAATGACATTCGCCAATGCGTCCTGTAACCAGCTAAAACAGGTTTGAAATATGAAACGGTACGGGAGCACACGTGCGCATTCACCCCCGCACGTGTGCTCCCAATAATGAGTAACACATTCAATAGTTTTACCTTGGTTATATCCGTATTATATTGTACCGCATTATATTATTATGGTTCTTATACCAGCATAGTTTTATAAACATAGTTTTATATGCATAGTTTTAGGAACGTTCAGCTGAATGGAGATGTACAAAGCAAATGGTGCTTCCCCTGGACGAACTACATACAAACAATAACATGTATTAAAGTGAAATATTCACCTTTGGATTTATTTATCTGCATTCTTATGTGACACATGTATGGTTTCAAATTGATCGTGCCTCAATTTAAAAGTGAAATAACAACATTTTCTATTTCAAAAATTAAATTATGGGAAATTAAAAAATATGTACTAACATATGGTGACGAATAGTATAATCCATCACTATCTCTGGTTTGAATGTTATTTGTAAACAAGTCATAGGGCCAGCAATGAAGTAAGTGCTCCAAGAAGCGTGACAACGTCCCTGATTGGTCAATGAAACAAATCGCATGCACTTAATACGTCGCCGTCCTTGGCCAAGTTAATCCGCGGAATGCATCACGATTTTCTGAAACGTGTATTGATTGATTATGGATAAACGGTTTCGATAAATGTTGCATGTGTGCATTGCAATATATTAACCCGCGCACTGCAGGGGGGGGGGGGTGGAGGTTGGCCCCTAGACGATCTGAAGGGACCCTGAGCCTTTCAACAGTAAGAATGCAGTTGTCCAGGGAATAAAACTCAAAATTTCGCGCCGCTCCGTGACGCAATTTAACTACAAATTCATTTATATGCGGGTTAGAAAACAAAATCGGGCCGTTTATCGGCGCATTTATGTGTTATGTTGCTACTTTCGTATATAATTGGGCAAAATAATTCACTTAAGCACTTTTTACCGCACTTTTAAACGCACAATAACATTTTTAGAGGTCCGCACCATACGCAATGCGACGCATTGATGGGAATGCATATCCAGGGCATAAGACTCAAAATTTTCCCGCCGCTCCGCGGCGCGCTTTCATATTCCAAGTTGGTATAGCTGATTTCAAATTGGTGTCGCTGGTTCCAAAGTTGATATCGCAGTTTGCTAACTCAAGCTCCTAAAGTTGGTATGGCCCATGCCATTCCTGTCATACTGCATTTTCCATCTTAGTAACGTGCATTTTCATCAGTTTTGTTTGGCCCTTTCAACGCTTGGAAAGGGGCCCTTTCAACGCTCGGGAAGGGGGCCCTTTCGAGGCGCCCCCCCCCCCCCTCCCTGGACGAAATCCTGGCTACGTGCCTGTCTGAGATGATAGCACCGAAAGAAAATGTGATGACTAGTAAATTCCTTCTTGTAACTAGTGAATTATAGTAAACATCCTTCGTACATGTCGCAAGAAATGAAAAAGTTATAGTTGATAACTTAGTCACATTGAGTGCAAACTTGAACTGTGTGACGCCAAAATGCCACTTGAAAATAAAGGCTGTGAGGCTCTATTTAAAGTGTTCAAGTTTGATCATAAATAAATGATAATCTGTGCGGGAACGAGAAAGACGAAAATGATATTAAATATATATTACATAATATTGCAGGTTGGGTGGGCCCTTTTCGCCAAAGGCCCTTTTTCTGGAAAAGCTGCCCCTCAACCGAAAATATGTGGCGCCGGTCCTGGGTTTTGGTACACCTGTTAGGACATCAATTGCGCACACTTCGAAGAGAGAAAAAATACCTCGGGTCATCTCAGGTCAGGTCACCAGACCAGGTCAAGTGACTCCACCTCCAAAAACGTTTGCAGTTGTGCCAAAGCCAGAGTTTCTCACCGATCAGTTTGAAACTTACAGGGTCTCATGAGGGCATACGTACTTACAATTCGTTTCTCTCGGAATTTTGATATCGGTGACCTAAGGTCAGGCCATTTTTGTGACCTCCCCATAATAAGTAAATGGGGAAATATTAAAATGCTTCCTATTTCAAGGATATGCATGATGTTAGTCTAATTACTTCTATATCATGTTATATAGGATGTTCTTGATGATCCAAGTGTCGTGTGATCCAATCCATGTTGTGTTCATGTAGATCCAAGTTTTGTTCAGTGACCCCTATGGGGTCATTTGAGGTCATCCGAGTCCACCATCACTTGTTTGTCAATAACTCGCGACATAATGAAGATAGAGAAGTAAAACCGACAACCGACATAAATGCTTTTGTCTCGTCGAGACACGTCTCTCTATATGCAACATCACCTACTTGAGTCTTGACCTTAGGTCAAGGTCACGTGACCTGACCTGTCACGTCGACTAGACACAAATGGCAGACCGATTCCTCACATCACTCCCCCATTACCCCCAATTCCTCCACTAGCAGAGGTCCAAGTAACCGATCAAGAGGTCCTGAAAATCTTAAATTCCTTAGATGTAAACAAATCATCAGGCCCAGATAAAATTCCTAACAAATTACTTAAAATGTCAGCATTGCTAATTGCCAATCCACTTGCCAAGCTTTTTAATAAATCCCTCCAATTAGGGAAATTTCCCTCGTCCTGGAAAAGAGCATGCATTACTCCCATCTTCAAACATAAAGGCTCCAACTCAGATCCAACCAACTACCGGCCAATAAGTCTTCTTCCGAACCTGTCTAAAATTTTGGAAAAACTAGTATTTATTAAAATATACACACATCTAACTGAAAAAATATTCTAACTGAGAAGCGAAGTGGCTACCGTCCGGGTCACAGTACACATGCCTTCAACTTGTATATCTTGCTCATCAGTTGTACTCGGCGCTAAACGAAAACAATAACTTCACTGCAATTTTTCTCGACATTTCAAAATATTTCGACAAAATTTGGCACGAAGCACTAATTGCGAAATGTGAAATTCAATGCAGCATCTCTGGCTCCCTCCTGGCATGGCTAAGTTCATATCTCGAAGATCGTGCTCAAATTGTTCGTGTGGGTAATAGCGTATCTTCGCCACAACAAATTCTAGCTGGTTGCCCTCAAGGCTCGGTTCTTGGACCTCTGCTTGCCCTGATATACCTCAACGACCTATCCAACAAAACCGAGAATGACGCACTATTCTGTGCAGACGACACTTCCCTATACTCCTCTCATCCACAAGACAGCCAACAACACAGACAATCACTGCAAAATGACTTAGACATCATCAGTCAATATGGTACAGACTGGGCCATCACTTTTAATGCAGATGAAACAACACAACAAACATTCACGAACAGGCACAACAACCATGACCTAAGATTATCCTTTAATAGCCAAAATATACCTAGCGCTAAGAACCACAAACATCTCGGACTCACATTTTCTACTGACCTCCACTTTCATCAGCATATTAATACAATCATCAGGACAATCAACTCTCACTTACGACCCATTTACCCCATCGCGAAATTCCTCCCAAGACCTATACTCAACGATATATATACAACATACATTAGACCGCATTTCGACTACTGTGATATCATCTACGACGGTAACTTGACTTTGATCGACTCAGTTCGACTCCAGACTCTACAGAATCTACAGCCTATTTTAAGGGAAAACCACTGGGGGGGGGGGGGGGGCAAAAAGGTATCCCCATTTTTGGGGGCACCTTTTTGGGGCAAAAGGTACCCCATTTTTTTCCTCCGCGGATTTGGGCCAGTCACTTGATTTTGGCATTCGAGCTTAAGAAATTAACTTTTCGAATTCACAAAAATTGATTTTGTGGACATTTTTCCGAGAAAAAAAAATGGGGGGGGTAAAAAAAAAATCACAAATCCGAGACAGCCATTTGGAAGAAAATGTAATTTCCTTTCTTTTGACGTTTTGTATTTGCAATTTGCTTTGAAACTCTACTTGTACGATTTCCCCAACATTTATTGTTTTTCCACCAAAAATGGCATGACATGACGTCATTAAAACGTTATTATCTCCCAAAATACTACATACATTTCATTTAAATTTAGTGAGAAGACTTATAATTGGTGCAGTATAAGGTACTGCAAGTTTCACGTTGATATCTATCACAGTTTTAAAGTTATTGAGAAAATACGGGAGGGGGCAAATGCTCCCCCTCCCAGCGGGGCGTGTGTCACCGGGGCTGCATGAATTGCATCAGGTGTGCTGTTTTGTCTATCATTGAAAGCAAGGGATATATACAAACTTCAAATTCAATCACTTGAGAAAATAAAAAACTTCCGTTTTCATGAAGTTTTCTCCTAAGATCATTGTTTTTCACGGTCAGTGCAGAGAACGTGTAGGAGAGGGGGGGGGGGGATACTTGTATTGCATGCCCCCCCCAGATTCTTGTGTGTGTGTGGGGGGGGGGGGGGGTTTGCCCCTGATGTCCGCCCCTGGATCCGCCAGTGGGGGCGGATGCCATCCCCTTAGATTTGTTTTGGAAATAGCGGAAAACGACGCCATTTCGCGCCGCCATTTTTGATACAACTGCTTGCCTATCAATTGCCAAAATCCTGTTAGTTTGTTTACCTCGGGTCTCCTCAGGTCACGTCACTAAGTCAAGTCTAGTGATCCCACCTCCAAAAAATGTGAGGTCGTGCCGCCGTAGCACATTGTTTGACCGATCAGTTGAATACTCACAGAATTTAAGCAGGTTACAAACACCTACAATTCTGCTATTTCGGATGATTTTTATATCGGTGACCTAAGGTGAAGTCTATTTTGTGACTTCCCAATTATAAGTCATTGGGGAAACATGAAAATGCATATAAATCCACAGGAAATGGCCAAATGTGCCCAATTTTCCCCAGAGTCCCGCATCTTTTGAAAAATACAAAGATCCAGTGGCGGATCTAGGGTTGGGCAAAATGGGCAATTGCCCCCCCCCCCCAAACCGCCTGAAATCGGCGCAAGATTGACATGTCCTGATATAGAAGAAAATCTCAGCAACTTTTACTAAGGAAAGTTAGCTTTAACACGCGCCCTGGACGGGGAGGGAGGGGGGTGGCGAAATCCACCCACCCATCCGGTTTTTCGCAGATAGCGCAAAAATGGCGGCGCTGCACGCCGCCGTTTTTTGCATACCTGTTCGGAAATGAACTACCCGCATTATGTCAAATTCTTGATCTCGGATCATCTCAGGTCAGGTCACCAGACCAGGTCAGGTGATGACCCCACCTCCAAAACGTTTGCGGTAGTACCGCAGCCACAGTTTTAGGCCGATCGGTTTCAATCTTGCAGGATTTGATAAGATGATAAGATACCTACAATTTTTTATCTCGGATTTTTTTATATCGGTGACCTAAGGTCAGGTCAATTTCGTGACCGCCAACACTGTGTTGTCAATAACTATCGACATAATGACGATAGATAAGTGAAAACGGTACCAATGTGTTTGTCTCGTCGAGACACGTCCCGCAATATGCAACATGATCTAATTGGGTCCCCACTTGACCTTGACCTGTGATCAAATTTCTCAGTTGACCTAACCTAGTCAACATTAACATGATTCAAAGCGCCTTGACGAGACAAACATGATGGCGTCAAACGTTATGCTTTATCTTTATAAGGTAAAAAGTTATTTGTGAAAAACAGTTTTCCAAAAAAATAACATTTTTTACATTTGATGACCTCTGGAGCCTAAACTATTGACCTGAGCTAAAATCTGAGGACACCCTGTCGATAGAATTTTTCAAGAGCTTTCCATTACTTTTCCGTTTGTTTCTAGCTATCATAGTTCATGTGATATCTGGAGATTTCTGGAGCGAAGTCCTAAAACTGTAAAATCTGACCTTTGATCACCTCTGGTGACCTCAATATTGACCTGACCTAAAAGAATACTGATATACTTTCCATAGAGCTTGTCTCGACCTATCTAACACCGTTTTTTGCTTGTTACGTTGCGTGGTTTTCGAGATCATAGGTGGGGGGGGGGGCGTTTCGACGCCCCCCCCTCGAACTCGGCTCGTATGGGACGTACACCAAGCCCGAAAGCATCGTTCGAAAGCTTGTCCAAAAGCATTTTGAAGCTATTTCGGCATGTTCTTAACAGGTCAATATTGAGGTCACCAGAGGTCATCAAAGTTCAAATTTTCCATTTTTAGGACTTCACTCCAGAAACCTCCAGATATCACAGGAACTATGCTAGCTAGGAACAAACGGGAAAAAACAATGGAAAGCTCTTGAAACATTCAATCGACACGGATCGCCACGTGTCCTCAGATTTCAGCTCAGATCAATAGCTTAGGCTCCAGAGCTCATCAAATGTAAAAAAAAACTATTTTTTAGCAAAAGAGTTTTCACAAATTTCTTTTTACCTGAATATAAGGAAATAATTTTTACGTCATCGTGTTTGTCTCGTCAAGGCACTTCGAATCATATTCATGGTGACCAGGTTAGGTCAACTTAGATATTTGACCTCAGGTCAAGGTCAAGTGGTGACCCAATTAGATCATGCTGGACATTGGGAGACGTGCCTCGACGAGACAAACACATTGGTGGCAGTTTCACTTATCTATCTTTGTTGTGTCGAGAGTTATTGACACACAAGTGTTGGTGACCTCGGATGATCTTGGCTGACCCTGTAGGGGTCACTGAACGAAAATTGCACCTGGGTCTTCAAGAATGTCCTATGATAACATGATCTAGAAGGAATTGGGCTGATATTGTGCGTATCCTCAGAATCGGAAGCATTTTAATATTTCCCCATTGACTTATAATGGGTAGGTCACGAAATTGACCCGACCTTAGGTCACTGATATCAAACATCCGAGATATACGAATTGTAGGTACCTAGGACTTTATAAAATCCTGTAAGTACGATGTCTATCGGCCAAAAACTGTGGCTATGGTGTGACCACAAGCTTTTTTGGAGCTTGGGTCACGTGACTTGGTCTGGTGACCTGACCTGAGACGAACCGAGGTAATTTTTAACATAATGTGGACAATTGATGTTTGAACAGCTATGCTAAAAACGGTGGCGCTGCGCGCCGCCGTTTTTTCCGCTATCCTTGAAAAACCTGTGGGAGGGGGGGGGGGGCGTCTAAACTCCCCCCCCCCCCCCGGCACGGCGCGGGTTAAATCAGCTATCAATGCATAAGCAAGCCAAATCCGATGCGTTTTCATAATTGTGTGACACTTTTTTTAATCCCCCCCCCCACAACCACCCGTTCTGGATCTGCCAATGTAAAGATCCATGTGGTATTTGTATCCTGTGACCTCCACGATGTAAAATATATTCACCCTGAGGTCATTCGTCATTTTTCTTCCATAACTGGTTTTACCGAACCAGTTAGGCGCCGTAGTTGGCGATGAACGAGCGAACGCAAAGGAAATGTATGGTGAATTTCAACTCGATCAGGGAAGTAGTTTCTGAGATACAAATAAGTGGTGCACACGTGCGCACGTGCAGAAGCACTCCACCCCTGACTTGTGAGAATGTGGCGGCTGAGAGATCCCTAACCACACTCCAAATTTGAACACAATCGGCTCAGCAGTTGCCCCCACCCACTCCAAATTGTGTGGCGACGTTCCTGATCCGACAACACCCCCTCTCCCCCACTCTGCCGCCAATGTAAATAAATAAATAAATAAACAATGGGTGATGTTCAAAGGATATTGAAATTCAAGATATTCCGGAAATAATGTAAAGATACTTATTTTGGCTGGGAAATACTAAAACTTAGGAATATCATGACATTTTCATTGGATTTGTATACATTTATCACCAGGTAAACATATTTTATTTTAATTGAATACCTATCAAGCGAAAAATGACATGGAAATACTGAAATCAGGGTGGGCAACATTTCTTGACTGGCGGGGCAAAATGGCTCACTGGGGGGGGGGGGGGGCATTTGCCCCTCCAGTTAACATGTTAAAATAGGCCCTGGACAGGTACACTATTCCGAACATCAACTGACGCACTACTTAATGATTTAGGCTGGGAGCGACTAGATGTCAGACGGGTCATCCACAAACTTTTGTTTTTCCATCGACTGTATTACAATTACCCTCCTCTTCCCTCATACGTAACGAACCTCTTGACGGGCACGAGACAGGACGCTACTGGACTCAGACTACGCAACGCACAACTTCTTTCAATCCCGCCCATTCGCTTAACATCTTTCCGCAGGTCATTCATTCCCGCCACTATCCGGCAATGGAATCTTCCTCCTGAATCTCTACGAAATACTCTCCCGTCTAGCCTTTGCTCGTCAAGTTTGGCAGCGATTTGGGGCACCAGAGCCACCAACACTGAACTCAGTAGGCACACAAACAGTCAATGCACTAGATTGCGAGTCGGTCTGTCATCTCTGCATGCACACCTATTTAAAGTTCAACGCACACCTAGCCCAACATGCACTTGCGGGCACAAACAAGAAGACACTGCTCACTACATACTCTGGTGCCCCCTATACACAAACAACAGGTTACACCTCTTCAACGCAGCGCGAAAATTATTCCAAATTTTGATAACGTTTCTTATAAATGTCAGCTCAAGGCACTTTTATTCGGCCACACCCTCAATGAAAATAAAGGAATACTCATCGCACACCACCTACAAGCATTCATAGCACACACTCAACGATTTATCACCCTACAGTAACACAAACACTTCACAAATGCTAGCCCGACTGTTGCCGCCCGTGGTCTGGCCGCCTGGTACCTGCATTTCCCCTGGCTGCTCGGTGGGCTGTTGGCGGGGCCGGCGTTACCTGTTTCTTGGTTTCGTTTTGTTGTGTTCCATTTATTCTGTTGGAGAGGCGCTTTAACTTAAGGTTGTGCTTTTGCGCCGATCCGCAATTGTCTGTTAATTTATATATATTTTTGTTAAACAAAATAAACTGAAACTGAAACCTGTGGTCATTTTTTTTAGTTGACCTAACAAGGTCACCATGTATATAATTCGAAACGCCTTGACGAGACAAACAATGGCGTAAACAGTTTTTCGTTAGCTTTATTAGGTTAAAAGTTATTAGCGAAAAACAGTTTTGCAAACAAAAAATCCCCTTTGTTTACCTCTGGAGCATAGGCGTAGGAACAGGGGGCAGGGGGCAGCCGCCCCCCCCAACATTTTGGATTTTAACATTACGCCTATGGGCGTTTGCATGGAAAGAATCGACTTCAGAATGCCTCCTGTCCCCCCCCCCCCCAACTTGAACATAGTTCCTACGCCCCTGCTCTGGAGTCTCAAATATTGACCCCAATTAAAATGTGAGGACATGTCGATTGAAAATTGCAATGGCTGGCGATAGCTTTTTCCCGTTTGTTTCTAGCTAGCATAGTTCCCGAGATATAGGGGGATTTCTGGAGCGAAGTCCTAAAATAGGAAAAACTGGAAAATGTGACCTTTGATGACCTTTGGTGATCTCAATTTTGACATGACCCAAAAAAATACGAAATACTTTCGATAGAACTCGTATGTTGCTATCAAACGCCGTTTTCCGCTTGTCGCTACGTAGCGTAGTTTTCGAGATCTTACGGGGGGAGGGGTGGAAATCACCCCCCCCCCCCTCCCTTGCAGCTCGTGTTCGGCGCAACCCCCCTGCAGTGCGCGGATTAAATACCTGTTTGTTGAAAATTGATGGATTTTTTTAAAATTAAGTCTTGAACTAACTAACTATAACTTTATCTGAAATGGCTTCGAAATTAATTTTGGCAACACATAAATTAGATGTGTATCACGTGATTGCTTCGCCTCATGGAGAATAACGGGTGACACAATCACGTGATGTGAATGAACTTTGTATATTTTTGAAGTGTCATTCATTTTCATTGTTTTCATGTCCTATTTTGAATGACCAACTGAAGAAGTTATAGAAACGCGTCGTGGTCATTGATCAATTAATATGAGGAGTTGACTGTTTTCATATATGTCAATATGAATATTAACAATAAGTCGTGCACACTAAATAGTTCGCCGTCCGGGGCCAAGTTAAACTGCCGATTTCAATGCACTTTTTTAAAATGCTTGTTGATTGTTCATAGAAGTTTGGTACATATTCCCAAAAGATATAGTACATGCAGCATTATATGCCTTTATGGTAAATAACAATGCTTAGGGCCGTAGGCAGGCTAATTTTCGCTGGGTTCGATATGTTATTAAAATATTGGAATTTAAAAACAAAATGTTATTACAAAATTGTTGTAACGATCGATTCCTGATTTAAACTTTACAATCATTCCGGCCACAGGGACCCACGTTTAGAACGCTCCGCTCGCATTCGCCTCGCTGCGCTGCAACCTACGGGGGGGGGGGGGAGGGAGGAGGGGAGGGAGGCGGGCTGTCTCCACCCCCAGACCTCCAGACCATCTCGTAGATAAAACCTAACCCTACATCGTGAATAAATTGTCTGATGTATTTGCGCGGCACCGCCCCTTGCAATTGTCATAAATACGGAGAACAACGTACCAACAACACGTTACGAACACTGAAAAAAGCGTTCCGAGAGAAGAAAAAACGTTCCAACGGATGGATCCACGTACGAACGCTTCCAAATGCGGCCCCACCGGCCCTGACATTGTCAAAATATACGGAGAAAAAGCGTCCCCACGTACGAAGGCTGAAAAACACGTTATAACGAAACCGTTCCAACTGATCCAAAAAAAATATACGGATCAAAAACGTTCAAACCCATTTAGCATGTGTCCAACCCATTTAGCATTCCAATTAGCATGTGTTTTCGTGAACGGATACTATTTCTTTTCAAATCCATGTAAGATGAGGCCTTGAAACACAGGCGAACAGAGCGCCCCTCAAGCGGCCAAAGAGTCTCCTCAGGCGGACAGAGCGCCCGGTCTCAGGCGGCCAGAGGGCCCTCTCAGGCG
>JAXIVJ010000627.1:145000-160000 GCA_036785665.1 Chirona hameri
CACCGCCTCCGGGCATACAACACCGCCTCCGGGCATACCACACCGTCTCACGTCATCATCAGCAACATCATCAGCAACATCATCAGCAACATCACCAGCAACATCATCAGCAACATCATCAGCAACATCATCAGCAACATCATCAGCAACATCATCAGCAACATCATCATCAACATCATCATCAACATCATCATCAAAATCATCATCAACATCATCAGCAACATCATCAGCAACATCATCAGCAACATCATCAGCAACATCATCAACAACATCATCATCAGCAACATCATCATCAGCAACATCATCATCAGCAACATCATCATCATCATCATCATCATCATCATCATCATCATCATCATCATCATCATCATCATCATCATCATCATCATCATCATCATCATCATCATCATCATCATCATCATCATCATCATCATCATCATCATCATCATCATCATCATCATCATCATCATCATCATCATCATCATCATCATCATCATCATCATCATCATCATCATCATCATCATCATCATCATCATCATCATCATCATCATCATCATCATCATCATCATCATCATCATCATCATCATCATCATCATCATCATCATCATCATCATCATTATCATCATCATGCCCGGAGGCGGTGTTGTACCGCCTCCGGGCATACCACACCGCCTCCGGGCATACAACACCGCCTCCGGGCATACTACACCGCCTCCGGGCATACAACACCGCCTCCGGGCATACAACACCGCCTCCGGGCATACTGCACCGCCTCCGGGCATACCACACCGTCTCACGTCATCATCAGCAACATCATCAGCAACATCATCAGCAACATCATCAGCAACATCATCAGCAACATCATCAGCAACATCATCATCAACATCATCATCAACATCATCATCAACATCATCATCAACATCATCATCAACATCATCAGCAACATCATCAGCAACATCATCAGCAACATCATCAGCAACATCATCAACAACATCATCACCAGCAACATCATCATCAGCAACATCATCATCAGCAACATCATCATCATCATCATCATCATCATCATCATCATCATCATCATCATCATCATCATCATCATCATCATCATCATCATCCTCATCATCATCATCATCATCATCATCATCATCATCATCATCATCATCATCATCATCATCATCATCATCATCATCATCATCATCATCATCATCATCATCATCATCATCATCATCATTATCATCATCATGCCTGGAGGCGGTGTTGTACCGCCTCCGGGCATACCACACCGCCTCCGGGCATACAACACCGCCTCCGGGCATACTACACCGCTTCCGGGCATACCACACCGCCTCCGGGCATACAACACCGCCTCCGGGCATACTACACCGCCTCCGGGCATACAACACCGCCTCCGGGCATACAACACCGCCTCCGGGCATACTGCACCGCCTCCGGGCATACCACACCGCCTCCGGGCATACAACACCGCCTCCGGGCATACTACACCGCCTCCGGGCATACCAGACCGCCTCAGGGCATACAACACTGCCTCCGTGCATACAACACCGCCTCCGGGCATACCACACCGCCTCCGGGCATACAACACCGCCTCCGGGCATACAACACCGCCTCCGGGCATACCACACCGCCTCCGGGCATACAACACCGCCTCCGGGCATACAACACCGCCTCCGGGCATACCACACCGTCTCACGTCATCATCAGCAACATCATCAGCAACATCATCAGCAACATCACCAGCAACATCATCAGCAACATCATCAGCAACATCATCAGAAACATCATCAGCAACATCATCAGCAACATCATCATCAACATCATCATCAACATCATCATCAACATCATCATCAACATCATCATCAACATCATCATCAACATCATCAGCAACATCATCAGCAACATCATCAGCAACATCATCAGCAACATCATCAACAACATCATCATCAGCAACATCATCATCAGCAACATCATCATCAGCAACATCATCATCATCATCATCATCATCATCATCATCATCATCATCATCATCATCATCATCATCATCATCATCATCATCATCATCATCATCATCATCATCATCATCATCATCATCATCATCATCATCATCATCATCATCATCATCATCATCATCATCATCATCATCATCATCATCATCATCATTATCATCATCATGCCCGGAGGCGGTGTTGTACCGCCTCCGGGCATACCACACCGCCTCCGGGCATACAACACCGCCTCCGGGCATACTACACCGCCTCCGGGCATACCACACCGCCTCCGGGCATACAACACCGCCTCCGGGCATACTACACCGCCTCCGGGCATACTACACCGCCTCCGGGCATACAACACCGCCTCCGGGCATACAACACCGCCTCCGGGCATACCACACCGCCTCCGGGCATGCAACACCGCCTCCAGGCATACAACACCGCAAACGGGCATACCACACCGTCTCACGTCATCATCAGCAACATGATCAGCAACATCATCAGCAACATCATCAGCAACATCACCAGCAACATCATCAGCAACATCATCAGCAACATCATCAGCAACATCATCATCAACATCATCATCAACATCATCATTAACATCATCATCAACATCAACATCATCATCAACATCATCATCAACATCATCATCAACATCATCATCAACATCATCATCAACATCATCATCAACATCATCATCAACATCATCATCAACATCATCATCAACATCATCAGCAACATCATCAGCAACATCATCAGCAACATCATCAGCAACATCATCAACAACATCATCATCAGCAACATCATCATCAGCAACATCATCATCAGCAACATCATCATCATCATCATCATCATCATCATCATCATCATCATCATCATCATCATCATCATCATCATCATCATCATCATCATCATCATCATCATCATCATCATCATCATCATCATCATCATCATCATCATCATCATCATCATCATCATCATCATCATCATCATCATCATCATCATCATCATCATCATCATCATCATCATCATCATTATCATCATCATGCCCGGAGGCGGTGTTGTACCGCCTCCGGGCATACCACACCGCCTCCGGGCATACAACACCGACTCCGGGCATACTACACCGCCTCCGGGCATACCACACCGCCTCCGGGCATACAACACCGCCTCCGGGCATACTACACCGCCTCCGGGCATACCACACCGCCTCCGGGCATACAACACCGCCTCCGGGCATACTGCACCGCCTCCGGGCATACCACACCGCCTCCGGGCATACAACACCGCCTCCGGGCATTCTACACCGCCTCCGGGCATACCAGACCGCCTCAGGGCATACAACACCGCCTCCGGGCATACAACACCGCCTCCGGGCATACCACACCGACTCCGGGCATACAACACCGCCTCCGGGCATACAACACCGCCTCCGGGCATACCACACCGCCTCCGGGCATACAACACCGCCTCCGGGCATACAACACCGCCTCCGGGCATACCACACCGTCTCACGTCATCATCAGCAACATCATCAGCAACATCATCAGCAACATCACCAGCAACATCATCAGCAACATCATCAGCAACATCATCAGCAACATCATCAGCAACATCATCAGCAACATCATCATCAACATCATCATCAACATCATCATCAACATCATCATCAACATCATCAGCAACATCATCAGCAACATCATCAGCAACATCATCAGCAACATCATCAACAACATCATCATCAGCAACATCATCATCAGCAACATCATCATCAGCAACATCATCATCATCATCATCATCATCATCATCATCATCATCATCATCATCATCATCATCATCATCATCATCATCATCATCATCATCATCATCATCATCATCATCATCATCATCATCATCATCATCATCATCATCATCATCATCATCATCATCATCATCATCATCATCATCATCATCATCATCATCATCATCATCATCATCATCATCATCATCATCATCATCATCATCATCATCATCATCATCATCATCATCATCATCATCATCATCATCATCATCATCATCATCATTATCATCATCATGCCCGGAGGCGGTGTTGTACCGCCTCCGGGCATACCACACCGCCTCCGGGCATACAACACCGCCTCCGGGCATACTACACCGCCTCCGGGCATACAACACCGCCTCCGGGCATACAACACCGCCTCCGGGCATACTGCACCGCCTCCGGGCATACCACACCGTCTCACGTCATCATCAGCAACATCATCAGCAACATCATCAGCAACATCATCAGCAACATCATCAGCAACATCATCAGCAACATCATCATCAACATCATCATCAACATCATCATCAACATCATCATCAACATCATCATCAACATCATCAGCAACATCATCAGCAACATCATCAGCAACATCATCAGCAACATCATCAACAACATCATCACCAGCAACATCATCATCAGCAACATCATCATCAGCAACATCATCATCATCATCATCATCATCATCATCATCATCATCATCATCATCATCATCATCATCATCATCATCATCATCCTCATCATCATCATCATCATCATCATCATCATCATCATCATCATCATCATCATCATCATCATCATCATCATCATCATCATCATCATCATCATCATCATCATCATCATCATCATCATCATTATCATCATCATGTCTGGAGGCGGTGTTGTACCGCCTCCGGACATACCACACCGCCTCCGGGCATTCAACACCGCCTCCGGGCATACTACACCGCTTCCGGGCATACCACACCGCCTCCGGGCATACAACACCGCCTCCGGGCATACTACACCGCCTCCGGGCATACAACACCGCCTCCGGGCATACAACACCGCCTCCGGGCATACTGCACCGCCTCCGGGCATACCACACCGCCTCCGGGCATACAACACCGCCTCCGGGCATACTACACCGCCTCCGGGCATACCAGACCGCCTCAGGGCATACAACACTGCCTCCGTGCATACAACACCGCCTCCGGGCATACCACACCGCCTCCGGGCATACAACACCGCCTCCGGGCATACAACACCGCCTCCGGGCATACCACACCGCCTCCGGGCATACAACACCGCCTCCGGGCATACAACACCGCCTCCGGGCATACCACACCGTCTCACGTCATCATCAGCAACATCATCAGCAACATCATCAGCAACATCACCAGCAACATCATCAGCAACATCATCAGCAACATCATCAGCAACATCATCAGCAACATCATCAGCAACATCATCATCAACATCATCATCAACATCATCATCAACATCATCATCAACATCATCATCAACATCATCATCAACATCATCAGCAACATCATCAGCAACATCATCAGCAACATCATCAGCAACATCATCAACAACATCATCATCAGCAACATCATCATCAGCAACATCATCATCAGCAACATCATCATCATCATCATCATCATCATCATCATCATCATCATCATCATCATCATCATCATCATCATCATCATCATCATCATCATCATCATCATCATCATCATCATCATCATCATCATCATCATCATCATCATCATCATCATCATCATCATCATCATCATCATCATCATCATCATCATCATCATCATCATCATCATCATCATCATCATCATCATCATCATCATCATCATCATCATCATCATCATTATCATCATCATGCCCGGAGGCGGTGTTGTACCGCCTCCGGGCATACCACACCGCCTCCGGGCATACAACACCGCCTCCGGGCATACTACACCGCCTCCGGGCATACCACACCGCCTCCGGGCATACAACACCGCCTCCGGGCATACTACACCGCCTCCGGGCATACCACACCGCCTCCGGGCATACAACACCGCCTCCGGGCATACTGCACCGCCTCCGGGCATACCACACCGCCTCCGGGCATACAACACCGCCTCCGGGCATACTACACCGCCTCCGGGCATACCAGACCGCCTCAGGGCATACAACACCGCCTCCGGGCATACAACACCGCCTCCGGGCATACCACACCGCCTCCGGGCATACAACACCGCCTCCGGGCATACAACACCGCCTCCGGGCATACCACACCGCCTCCGGGCATACAACACCGCCTCCGGGCATACAACACCGCCTCCGGGCATACCACACCGTCTCACGTCATCATCAGCAACATCATCAGCAACATCATCAGCAACATCACCAGCAACATCATCAGCAACATCATCAGCAACATCATCAGCAACATCATCAGCAACATCATCAGCAACATCATCATCAACATCATCATCAACATCATCATCAACATCATCATCAACATCATCATCAACATCATCAGCAACATCATCAGCAACATCATCAGCAACATCATCAGCAACATCATCAACAACATCATCATCAGCAACATCATCATCAGCAACATCAGCATCAGCAACATCATCATCATCATCATCATCATCATCATCATCATCATCATCATCATCATCATCATCATCATCATCATCATCATCCTCATCATCATCATCATCATCATCATCATAATCATCATCATCATCATCATCATCATCATCATCATCATCATCATCATCATCATCATCATCATCATCATCATCATCATCATCATCATCATCATCATCATTATCATCATCATGCCTGGAGGCGGTGTTGTACCGCCTCCGGGCATACCACACCGCCTCCGGGCATACCACACCGTCTCACGTCATCATCAGCAACATCATCAGCAACATCATCAGCAACATCACCAGCAACATCATCAGCAACATCATCAGCAACATCATCAGCAACATCATCAGCAACATCATCAGCAACATCATCATCAACATCATCATCAACATCATCATCAACATCATCATCAACATCATCATCAACATCATCATCAACATCATCAGCAACATCATCAGCAACATCATCAGCAACATCATCAGCAACATCATCAACAACATCATCATCAGCAACATCATCATCAGCAACATCATCATCAGCAACATCATCATCATCATCATCATCATCATCATCATCATCATCATCATCATCATCATCATCATCATCATCATCATCATCATCATCATCATCATCATCATCATCATCATCATCATCATCATCATCATCATCATCATCATCATCATCATCATCATCATCATCATCATCATCATCATCATCATCATCATCATCATCATCATCATCATCATCATCATCATCATCATCATCATCATCATCATCATCATCATCATCATCATCATCATCATCATCATCATCATCATCATTATCATCATCATGCCCGGAGGCGGTGTTGTACCGCCTCCGGGCATACCACACCGCCTCCGGGCATACAACACCGCCTCCGGGCATACTACACCGCCTCCGGGCATACCACACCGCCTCCGGGCATACAACACCGCCTCCGGGCATACTACACCGCCTCCGGGCATACCACACCGCCTCCGGGCATACAACACCGCCTCCGGGCATACTGCACCGCCTCCGGGCATACCACACCGCCTCCGGGCATACAACACCGCCTCCGGGCATACTACACCGCCTCCGGGCATACCAGACCGCCTCAGGGCATACAACACCGCCTCCGGGCATACAACACCGCCTCCGGGCATACCACACCGCCTCCGGGCATACAACACCGCCTCCGGGCATACAACACCGCCTCCGGGCATACCACACCGCCTCCGGGCATACAACACCGCCTCCGGGCATACAACACCGCCTCCGGGCATACCACACCGTCTCACGTCATCATCAGCAACATCATCAGCAACATCATCAGCAACATCACCAGCAACATCATCAGCAACATCATCAGCAACATCATCAGCAACATCATCAGCAACATCATCAGCAACATCATCATCAACATCATCATCAACATCATCATCAACATCATCATCAACATCATCATCAACATCATCAGCAACATCATCAGCAACATCATCAGCAACATCATCAGCAACATCATCAACAACATCATCATCAGCAACATCATCATCAGCAACATCAGCATCAGCAACATCATCATCATCATCATCATCATCATCATCATCATCATCATCATCATCATCATCATCATCATCATCATCATCCTCATCATCATCATCATCATCATCATCATCATCATCATCATCATCATCATCATCATCATCATCATCATCATCATCATCATCATCATCATCATCATCATCATCATCATCATCATCATCATCATTATCATCATCATGCCTGGAGGCGGTGTTGTACCGCCTCCGGGCATACCACACCGCCTCCGGGCATACCACACCGTCTCACGTCATCATCAGCAACATCATCAGCAACATCATCAGCAACATCACCAGCAACATCATCAGCAACATCATCAGCAACATCATCAGCAACATCATCAGCAACATCATCAGCAACATCATCATCAACATCATCATCAACATCATCATCAACATCATCATCAACATCATCATCAACATCATCATCAACATCATCAGCAACATCATCAGCAACATCATCAGCAACATCATCAGCAACATCATCAACAACATCATCATCAGCAACATCATCATCAGCAACTTCATCATCAGCAACATCATCATCATCATCATCATCATCATCATCATCATCATCATCATCATCATCATCATCATCATCATCATCATCATCATCATCATCATCATCATCATCATCATCATCATCATCATCATCATCATCATCATCATCATCATCATCATCATCATCATCATCATCATCATCATCATCATCATCATCATCATCATCATCATCATCATCATCATCATCATCATCATTATCATCATCATGCCCGGAGGCGGTGTTGTACCGCCTCCGGGCATACCACACCGCCTCCGGGCATACAACACCGCCTCCGGGCATACTACACCGCCTCCGGGCATTCCACACCGCCTCCGGGCATACAACACCGCCTCCGGGCATACTACACCGCCTCCGGGCATACCACACCGCCTCCGGGCATACAACACCGCCTCCGGGCATACTGCACCGCCTCCGGGCATACCACACCGCCTCCGGGCATACAACACCGCCTCCGGGCATACTACACCGCCTCCGGGCATACAACACCGCCTCCGGGCATACTACACCGCCTCCGGGCATACCACACCGCCTCCGGGCATACAACACCGCCTCCGGGCATACTACACCGCCTCCGGGCATACTACACCGCCTCCGGGCATACAACACCGCCTCCGGGCATACAACACCGCCTCCGGGCATACCACACCGCCTCCGGGCATGCAACACCGCCTCCAGGCATACAACACCGCAAACGGGCATACCACACCGTCTCACGTCATCATCAGCAACATGATCAGCAACATCATCAGCAACATCATCAGCAACATCACCAGCAACATCATCAGCAACATCATCAGCAACATCATCAGCAACATCATCATCAACATCATCATCAACATCATCATTAACATCATCATCAACATCAACATCATCATCAACATCATCATCAACATCATCATCAACATCATCATCAACATCATCATCAACATCATCATCAACATCATCATCAACATCATCATCAACATCATCATCAACATCATCAGCAACATCATCAGCAACATCATCAGCAACATCATCAGCAACATCATCAACAACATCATCATCAGCAACATCATCATCAGCAACATCATCATCAGCAACATCATCATCATCATCATCATCATCATCATCATCATCATCATCATCATCATCATCATCATCATCATCATCATCATCATCATCATCATCATCATCATCATCATCATCATCATCATCATCATCATCATCATCATCATCATCATCATCATCATCATCATCATCATCATCATCATCATCATCATCATCATCATCATCATCATCATCATCATCATCATTATCATCATCATGCCCGGAGGCGGTGTTGTACCGCCTCCGGGCATACCACACCGCCTCCGGGCATACAACACCGACTCCGGGCATACTACACCGCCTCCGGGCATACCACACCGCCTCCGGGCATACAACACCGCCTCCGGGCATACTACACCGCCTCCGGGCATACCACACCGCCTCCGGGCATACAACACCGCCTCCGGGCATACTGCACCGCCTCCGGGCATACCACACCGCCTCCGGGCATACAACACCGCCTCCGGGCATTCTACACCGCCTCCGGGCATACCAGACCGCCTCAGGGCATACAACACCGCCTCCGGGCATACAACACCGCCTCCGGGCATACCACACCGACTCCGGGCATACAACACCGCCTCCGGGCATACAACACCGCCTCCGGGCATACCACACCGCCTCCGGGCATACAACACCGCCTCCGGGCATACAACACCGCCTCCGGGCATACCACACCGTCTCACGTCATCATCAGCAACATCATCAGCAACATCATCAGCAACATCACCAGCAACATCATCAGCAACATCATCAGCAACATCATCAGCAACATCATCAGCAACATCATCAGCAACATCATCATCAACATCATCATCAACATCATCATCAACATCATCATCAACATCATCAGCAACATCATCAGCAACATCATCAGCAACATCATCAGCAACATCATCAACAACATCATCATCAGCAACATCATCATCAGCAACATCATCATCAGCAACATCATCATCATCATCATCATCATCATCATCATCATCATCATCATCATCATCATCATCATCATCATCATCATCATCATCATCATCATCATCATCATCATCATCATCATCATCATCATCATCATCATCATCATCATCATCATCATCATCATCATCATCATCATCATCATCATCATCATCATCATCATCATCATCATCATCATCATCATCATCATCATCATCATCATCATCATCATCATCATCATCATCATCATCATCATCATCATCATCATCATCATCATCATCATCATCATCATCATCATCATCATCATTATCATCATCATGCCCGGAGGCGGTGTTGTACCGCCTCCGGGCATACCACACCGCCTCCGGGCATACAACACCGCCTCCGGGCATACTACACCGCCTCCGGGCATACAACACCGCCTCCGGGCATACAACACCGCCTCCGGGCATACTGCACCGCCTCCGGGCATACCACACCGTCTCACGTCATCATCAGCAACATCATCAGCAACATCATCAGCAACATCATCAGCAACATCATCAGCAACATCATCAGCAACATCATCATCAACATCATCATCAACATCATCATCAACATCATCATCAACATCATCATCAACATCATCAGCAACATCATCAGCAACATCATCAGCAACATCATCAGCAACATCATCAACAACATCATCACCAGCAACATCATCATCAGCAACATCATCATCAGCAACATCATCATCATCATCATCATCATCATCATCATCATCATCATCATCATCATCATCATCATCATCATCATCATCATCCTCATCATCATCATCATCATCATCATCATCATCATCATCATCATCATCATCATCATCATCATCATCATCATCATCATCATCATCATCATCATCATCATCATCATCATCATCATCATTATCATCATCATGCCTGGAGGCGGTGTTGTACCGCCTCCGGGCATACCACACCGCCTCCGGGCATACAACACCGCCTCCGGGCATACTACACCGCTTCCGGGCATACCACACCGCCTCCGGGCATACAACACCGCCTCCGGGCATACTACACCGCCTCCGGGCATACAACACCGCCTCCGGGCATACAACACCGCCTCCGGGCATACTGCACCGCCTCCGGGCATACCACACCGCCTCCGGGCATACAACACCGCCTCCGGGCATACTACACCGCCTCCGGGCATACCAGACCGCCTCAGGGCATACAACACTGCCTCCGTGCATACAACACCGCCTCCGGGCATACCACACCGCCTCCGGGCATACAACACCGCCTCCGGGCATACAACACCGCCTCCGGGCATACCACACCGCCTCCGGGCATACAACACCGCCTCCGGGCATACAACACCGCCTCCGGGCATACCACACCGTCTCACGTCATCATCAGCAACATCATCAGCAACATCATCAGCAACATCACCAGCAACATCATCAGCAACATCATCAGCAACATCATCAGCAACATCATCAGCAACATCATCAGCAACATCATCATCAACATTATCATCAACATCATCATCAACATCATCATCAACATCATCATCAACATCATCATCAACATCATCAGCAACATCATCAGCAACATCATCAGCAACATCATCAGCAACATCATCAACAACATCATCATCAGCAACATCATCATCAGCAACATCATCATCAGCAACATCATCATCATCATCATCATCATCATCATCATCATCATCATCATCATCATCATCATCATCATCATCATCATCATCATCATCATCATCATCATCATCATCATCATCATCATCATCATCATCATCATCATCATCATCATCATCATCATCATCATCATCATCATCATCATCATCATCATCATCATCATCATCATCATCATCATCATCATCATCATCATCATCATCATCATCATCATCATCATTATCATCATCATGCCCGGAGGCGGTGTTGTACCGCCTCCGGGCATACCACACCGCCTCCGGGCATACAACACCGCCTCCGGGCATACTACACCGCCTCCGGGCATACCACACCGCCTCCGGGCATACAACACCGCCTCCGGGCATACTACACCGCCTCCGGGCATACCACACCGCCTCCGGGCATACAACACCGCCTCCGGGCATACTGCACCGCCTCCGGGCATACCACACCGCCTCCGGGCATACAACACCGCCTCCGGGCATACTACACCGCCTCCGGGCATACCAGACCGCCTCAGGGCATACAACACCGCCTCCGGGCATACAACACCGCCTCCGGGCATACCACACCGCCTCCGGGCATACAACACCGCCTCCGGGCATACAACACCGCCTCCGGGCATACCACACCGTCTCACGTCATCATCAGCAACATCATCAGCAACATCATCAGCAACATCATCAGCAACATCATCAGCAACATCATCATCAACATCATCATCAACATCATCATCAACATCATCATCAACATCATCATCAACATCATCAGCAACATCATCAGCAACATCATCAGCAACATCATCAGCAACATCATCAACAACATCATCATCAGCAACATCATCATCAGCAACATCAGCATCAGCAACATCATCATCATCATCATCATCATCATCATCATCATCATCATCATCATCATCATCATCATCATCATCATCATCATCATCATCATCATCATCATCATCATCATCATCATCATCACCATCATCATCATCATCATCATCATCATCATCATCATCATCATCATCATCATCATCATCATCATCATCATCATCATCATCATCATCATCATCATCATCATCATTATCATCATCATGCCTGGAGGCGGTGTTGTACCGCCTCCGGGCATACCACACCGCCTCCGGGCATACCACACCGTCTCACGTCATCATCAGCAACATCATCAGCAACATCATCAGCAACATCACCAGCAACATCATCAGCAACATCATCAGCAACATCATCAGCAACATCATCAGCAACATCATCAGCAACATCATCATCAACATCATCATCAACATCATCATCAACATCATCATCAACATCATCATCAACATCATCATCAACATCATCATCAACATCATCAGCAACATCATCAGCAACATCATCAGCAACATCATCAACAACATCATCATCAGCAACATCATCATCAGCAACATCATCATCAGCAACATCATCATCATCATCATCATCATCATCATCATCATCATCATCATCATCATCATCATCATCATCATCATCATCATCATCATCATCATCATCATCATCATCATCATCATCATCATCATCATCATCATCATCATCATCATCATCATCATCATCATCATCATCATCATCATCATCATCATCATCATCATCATCATCATCATCATCATCATCATCATCATCATCATCATCATCATCATCATCATCATCATCATCATCATCATCATCATCATCATCATCATCATCATCATCATCATCATCATCATCATCATTATCATCATCATGCCCGGAGGCGGTGTTGTACCGCCTCCGGGCATACCACACCGCCTCCGGGCATACAACACCGCCTCCGGGCATACTACACCGCCTCCGGGCATACCACACCGCCTCCGGGCATACAACACCGCCTCCGGGCATACTACACCGCCTCCGGGCATACCACACCGCCTCCGGGCATACAACACCGCCTCCGGGCATACTGCACCGCCTCCGGGCATACCACACCGCCTCCGGGCATACAACACCGCCTCCGGGCATACTACACCGCCTCCGGGCATACCAGACCGCCTCAGGGCATACAACACCGCCTCCGGGCATACAACACCGCCTCCGGGCATACCACACCGCCTCCGGGCATACAACACCGCCTCCGGGCATACAACACCGCCTCCGGGCATACCACACCGCCTCCGGGCATACAACACCGCCTCCGGGCATACAACACCGCCTCCGGGCATACCACACCGTCTCACGTCATCATCAGCAACATCATCAGCAACATCATCAGCAACATCACCAGCAACATCATCAGCAACATCATCAGCAACATCATCAGCAACATCATCAGCAACATCATCAGCAACATCATCATCAACATCATCATCAACATCATCATCAACATCATCATCAACATCATCATCAACATCATCAGCAACATCATCAGCAACATCATCAGCAACATCATCAGCAACATCATCAACAACATCATCATCAGCAACATCATCATCAGCAACATCAGCATCAGCAACATCATCATCATCATCATCATCATCATCATCATCATCATCATCATCATCATCATCATCATCATCATCATCATCCTCATCATCATCATCATCATCATCATCA
>JAXIVJ010000627.1:167500-172500 GCA_036785665.1 Chirona hameri
CATCATCATCAACATCATCAGCAACATCATCAGCAACATCATCAGCAACATCATCATCAACATCATCATCAACAGCAACATCATCATCAGCAACATCATCATCAGCAACATCATCATCATCATCATCATCATCATCATCATCATCATCATCATCATCATCATCATCATCATCATCATCATCATCATCATCATCATCATCATCATCATCATCATCATCATCATCATCATCATCATCATCATCATCATCATCATCATCATCATCATCATCATCATCATCATCATCATCATCATCATCATCATCATCATCATCATCATCATCATCATCATCATCATCATCATCATCATCATCATCATCATCATCATCATCATCATCATCATCATCATCATCATCATCATCATCATCATCATCATCATCATCAT
The DNA here is from genome assembly GCA_036785665.1 of Chirona hameri. Lineage (NCBI taxonomy): Eukaryota > Metazoa > Arthropoda > Thecostraca > Balanomorpha > Balanidae > Chirona > Chirona hameri. The sequence goes on from JAXIVJ010000627.1 coordinate 167,921, forward strand.
CATCATCATCATCATCATCATCATCATCATCATCATTATCATCATCATGCCCGGAGGCGGTGTTGTACCGCCTCCGGGCATACCACACCGCCTCCGGGCATACAACACCGCCTCCGGGCATACTACACCGCCTCCGGGCATACCACACCGCCTCCGGGCATACAACACCGCCTCCGGGCATACTACACCGCCTCCGGGCATACTACACCGCCTCCGGGCATACAACACCGCCTCCGGGCATACAACACCGCCTCCGGGCATACCACACCGCCTCCGGGCATACAACACCGCCTCCGGGCATACAACACCGCAAACGGGCATACCACACCGTCTCACGTCATCATCAGCAACATCATCAGCAACATCATCAGCGACATCATCAGCAACATCACCAGCAACATCATCAGCAACATCATCAGCAACATCATCAGCAACATCATCATCAACATCATCATCAACATCATCATTAACATCATCATCAACATCAACATCATCATCAACATCATCATCAACATCATCATCAACATCATCATCAACATCATCATCAACATCATCATCAACATAATCATCAACATCATCATCAACATCATCAGCAACATCATCAGCAACATCATCAGCAACATCATCAGCAACATCATCAACAACATCATCATCAGCAACATCATCATCAGCAACATCATCATCAGCAACATCATCATCATCATCATCATCATCATCATCATCATCATCATCATCATCATCATCATCATCATCATCATCATCATCATCATCATCATCATCATCATCATCATCATCATCATCATCATCATCATCATCATCATCATCATCATCATCATCATCATCATCATCATCATCATCATCATCATCATTATCATCATCATGACGGAGGCGGTGTTGTACCGCCTCCGGGCATACCACACCGCCTCCGGGCATACAACACCGCCTCCGGGCATACTACACCGCCTCCGGGCATACCACACCGCCTCCGGGCATACAACACCGCCTCCGGGCATACTACACCGCCTCCGGGCATACCACACCGCCTCCGGGCATACAACACCGCCTCTGGGCATACTGCACCGCCTCCGGGCATACCACACCGCCTCCGGGCACACAACACCGCCTCCGGGCATACTACTCCGCCTCCGGGCATACCAGACCGCCTCAGGGCATACAACACCGCCTCCGGGCATACAACACCGCCTCCGGGCATACCACACCGCCTCCGGGCATACAACACCGCCTCCGGGCATACAACACCGCCTCCGGGCATACCACACCGCCTCCGGGCATACAACACCGCCTCCGGGCATACAACACCGCCTCCGGGCATACCACACCGTCTCACGTCATCATCAGCAACATCATCAGCAACATCATCAGCAACATCACCAGCAACATCATCAGCAACATCATCAGCAACATCATCAGCAACATCATCAGCAACATCATCAGCAACATCATCATCAACATCATCATCAACATCATCATCAACATCATCATCAACATCATCATCAACATCATCATCAACATCATCAGCAACATCATCAGCAACATCATCAGCAACATCATCAGCAACATCATCAACAACATCATCATCAGCAACATCATCATCAGCAACATCATCATCAGCAACATCATCATCATCATCATCATCATCATCATCATCATCATCATCATCATCATCATCATCATCATCATCATCATCATCATCATCATCATCATCATCATCATCATCATCATCATCATCATCATCATCATCATCATCATCATCATCATCATCATCATCATCATCATCATCATCATCATCATCATCATCATCATCATCATCATCATCATCATCATCATCATCATCATCATCATCATCATCATCATCATTATCCGGAGGCGGTGTTGTACCGCCTCCGGGCATACCACACCGCCTCCGGGCATACAACACCGCCTCCGGGCATACTACACCGCCTCCGGGCATACCACACCGCCTCCGGGCATACAACACCGCCTCCGGGCATACTACACCGCCTCCGGGCATACCACACCGCCTCCGGGCATACAACACCGCCTCCGGGCATACTGCACCGCCTCCGGGCATACCACACCGCCTCCGGGCATACAACACCGCCTCCGGGCATACTACACCGCCTCCGGGCATACCAGACCGCCTCAGGGCATACAACACCGCCTCCGGGCATACAACACCGCCTCCGGGCATACCACACCGCCTCCGGGCATACAACACCGCCTCCGGGCATACAACACCGCCTCCAGGCATACCACACCGCCTCCGGGCATACAACACCGCCTCCGGGCATACAACACCGCCTCCGGGCATACCACACCGTCTCACGTCATCATCAGCAACATCATCAGCAACATCATCAGCAACATCACCAGCAACATCATCAGCAACATCATCAGCAACATCATCAGCAACATCATCAGCAACATCATCAGCAACATCATCATCAACATCATCATCAACATCATCATCAACATCATCATCAACATCATCATCAACATCATCAGCAACATCATCAGCAACATCATCAGCAACATCATCAGCAACATCATCAACAACATCATCATCAGCAACATCATCATCAGCAACATCAGCATCAGCAACATCATCATCATCATCATCATCATCATCATCATCATCATCATCATCATCATCATCATCATCATCATCATCATCCTCATCATCATCATCATCATCATCATCATCATCATCATCATCATCATCATCATCATCATCATCATCATCATCATCATCATCATCATCATCATCATCATCATCATCATCATCATCATCATCATCATTATCATCATCATGCCTGGAGGCGGTGTTGTACCGCCTCCGGGCATACCACACCGCCTCCGGGCATACCACACCGTCTCACGTCATCATCAGCAACATCATCAGCAACATCATCAGCAACATCACCAGCAACATCATCAGCAACATCATCAGCAACATCATCAGCAACATCATCAGCAACATCATCAGCAACATCATCATCAACATCATCATCAACATCATCATCAACATCATCATCAACATCATCATCAACATCATCATCAACATCATCAGCAACATCATCAGCAACATCATCAGCAACATCATCAGCAACATCATCAACAACATCATCATCAGCAACATCATCATCAGCAACTTCATCATCAGCAACATCATCATCATCATCATCATCATCATCATCATCATCATCATCATCATCATCATCATCATCATCATCATCATCATCATCATCATCATCATCATCGTCATCATCATCATCATCATCATCATCATCATCATCATCATCATCATCATCATCATCATCATCATCATCATCATCATCATCATCATCATCATCATCATCATCATCATCATTATCATCATCATGCCCGGAGGCGGTGTTGTACCGCCTCCGGGCATACCACACCGCCTCCGGGCATACAACACCGCCTCCGGGCATACTACACCGCCTCCGGGCATACCACACCGCCTCCGGGCATACAACACCGCCTCCGGGCATACTACACCGCCTCCGGGCATACCACACCGCCTCCGGGCATACAACACCGCCTCCGGGCATACTGCACCGCCTCCGGGCATACCACACCGCCTCCGGGCATACAACACCGCCTCCGGGCATACTACACCGCCTCCGGGCATACCAGACCGCCTCAGGGCATACAACACCGCCTCCGGGCATACAACACCGCCTCCGGGCATACCACACCGCCTCCGGGCATACAACACCGCCTCCGGGCATACAACACCGCCTCCGGGCATACCACACCGCCTCCGGGCATACAACACCGCCTCCGGGCATACAACACCGCCTCCGGGCATACCACACCGTCTCACGTCATCATCAGCAACATCATCAGCAACATCATCAGCAACATCACCAGCAACATCATCAGCAACATCATCAGCAACATCATCAGCAACATCATCAGCAACATCATCAGCAACATCATCATCAACATCATCATCAACATCATCATCAACATCATCATCAACATCATCATCAACATCATCAGCAACATCATCAGCAACATCATCAGCAACATCATCAGCAACATCATCAACAACATCATCATCAGCAACATCATCATCAGCAACATCAGCATCAGCAACATCATCATCATCATCATCATCATCATCATCATCATCATCATCATCATCATCATCATCATCATCATCATCATCATCATCATCATCATCCTCATCATCATCATCATCATCATCATCATCATCATCATCATCATCATCATCATCATCATCATCATCATCATCATCATCATCATCATCATCATCATCATCATCATCATCATCATCATCATCATCATCATTATCATCATCATGCCTGGAGGCGGTGTTGTACCGCCTCCGGGCATACCACACCGCCTCCGGGCATACCACACCGTCTCACGTCATCATCAGCAACATCATCAGCAACATCATCAGCAACATCACCAGCAACATCATCAGCAACATCATCAGCAACATCATCATCAACATCATCATCAACATCATCATCAACATCATCATCAACATCATCATCAACATC
>JAXIVJ010000627.1:177500-180000 GCA_036785665.1 Chirona hameri
ATCATCAACATCATCATCAACATCATCATCAACATCATCATCAACATAATCATCAACATCATCATCAACATCATCAGCAACATCATCAGCAACATCATCAGCAACATCATCAGCAACATCATCAACAACATCATCATCAGCAACATCATCATCAGCAACATCATCATCAGCAACATCATCATCATCATCATCATCATCATCATCATCATCATCATCATCATCATCATCATCATCATCATCATCATCATCATCATCATCATCATCATCATCATCATCATCATCATCATCATCATCATCATCATCATCATCATCATCATCATCATCATCATCATCATCATCATCATCATTATCATCATCATGACGGAGGCGGTGTTGTACCGCCTCCGGGCATACCACACCGCCTCCGGGCATACAACACCGCCTCCGGGCATACTACACCGCCTCCGGGCATACCACACCGCCTCCGGGCATACAACACCGCCTCCGGGCATACTACACCGCCTCCGGGCATACCACACCGCCTCCGGGCATACAACACCGCCTCTGGGCATACTGCACCGCCTCCGGGCATACCACACCGCCTCCGGGCACACAACACCGCCTCCGGGCATACTACTCCGCCTCCGGGCATACCAGACCGCCTCAGGGCATACAACACCGCCTCCGGGCATACAACACCGCCTCCGGGCATACCACACCGCCTCCGGGCATACAACACCGCCTCCGGGCATACAACACCGCCTCCGGGCATACCACACCGCCTCCGGGCATACAACACCGCCTCCGGGCATACAACACCGCCTCCGGGCATACCACACCGTCTCACGTCATCATCAGCAACATCATCAGCAACATCATCAGCAACATCACCAGCAACATCATCAGCAACATCATCAGCAACATCATCAGCAACATCATCAGCAACATCATCAGCAACATCATCATCAACATCATCATCAACATCATCATCAACATCATCATCAACATCATCATCAACATCATCATCAACATCATCAGCAACATCATCAGCAACATCATCAGCAACATCATCAGCAACATCATCAACAACATCATCATCAGCAACATCATCATCAGCAACATCATCATCAGCAACATCATCATCATCATCATCATCATCATCATCATCATCATCATCATCATCATCATCATCATCATCATCATCATCATCATCATCATCATCATCATCATCATCATCATCATCATCATCATCATCATCATCATCATCATCATCATCATCATCATCATCATCATCATCATCATCATCATCATCATCATCATCATCATCATCATCATCATCATCATCATCATCATCATCATCATCATCATCATCATCATCATCATCATTATCATCATCATGCCCGGAGGCGGTGTTGTACCGCCTCCGGGCATACCACACCGCCTCCGGGCATACAACACCGCCTCCGGGCATACTACACCGCCTCCGGGCATACCACACCGCCTCCGGGCATACAACACCGCCTCCGGGCATACTACACCGCCTCCGGGCATACCACACCGCCTCCGGGCATACAACACCGCCTCCGGGCATACTGCACCGCCTCCGGGCATACCACACCGCCTCCGGGCATACAACACCGCCTCCGGGCATACTACACCGCCTCCGGGCATACCAGACCGCCTCAGGGCATACAACACCGCCTCCGGGCATACAACACCGCCTCCGGGCATACCACACCGCCTCCGGGCATACAACACCGCCTCCGGGCATACAACACCGCCTCCAGGCATACCACACCGCCTCCGGGCATACAACACCGCCTCCGGGCATACAACACCGCCTCCGGGCATACCACACCGTCTCACGTCATCATCAGCAACATCATCAGCAACATCATCAGCAACATCACCAGCAACATCATCAGCAACATCATCAGCAACATCATCAGCAACATCATCAGCAACATCATCAGCAACATCATCATCAACATCATCATCAACATCATCATCAACATCATCATCAACATCATCATCAACATCATCAGCAACATCATCAGCAACATCATCAGCAACATCATCAGCAACATCATCAACAACATCATCATCAGCAACATCATCATCAGCAACATCAGCATCAGCAACATCATCATCATCATCATCATCATCATCATCATCATCATCATCATCATCATCATCATCATCATCATCATCATCCTCATCATCATCATCATCATCATCATCATCATCATCATCATCATCATCATCATCATCATCATCATCATCATCATCATCATCATCATCATCATCATCATCATCATCATCATCATCATCATCATCATTATCATCATCATGCCTGGAGGCGGTGTTGTACCGCCTCCGGGCATACCACACCGCCTCCGGGCATACCACACCGTCTCACGTCATCATCAGCAACATCATCAGCAACATCATCAGCAACATCACCAGCAACATCATCAGCAACATCATCAGCAACATCATCAGCAACATCATCAGCAACATC
>JAXIVJ010000627.1:185000-187500 GCA_036785665.1 Chirona hameri
CTCCGGGCATACAACACCGCCTCCGGGCATACAACACCGCCTCCGGGCATACCACACCGTCTCACGTCATCATCAGCAACATCATCAGCAACATCATCAGCAACATCACCAGCAACATCATCAGCAACATCATCAGCAACATCATCAGCAACATCATCAGCAACATCATCAGCAACATCATCATCAACATCATCATCAACATCATCATCAACATCATCATCAACATCATCATCAACATCATCAGCAACATCATCAGCAACATCATCAGCAACATCATCAGCAACATCATCAACAACATCATCATCAGCAACATCATCATCAGCAACATCAGCATCAGCAACATCATCATCATCATCATCATCATCATCATCATCATCATCATCATCATCATCATCATCATCATCATCATCATCATCATCATCATCCTCATCATCATCATCATCATCATCATCATCATCATCATCATCATCATCATCATCATCATCATCATCATCATCATCATCATCATCATCATCATCATCATCATCATCATCATCATCATCATCATCATTATCATCATCATGCCTGGAGGCGGTGTTGTACCGCCTCCGGGCATACCACACCGCCTCCGGGCATACCACACCGTCTCACGTCATCATCAGCAACATCATCAGCAACATCATCAGCAACATCACCAGCAACATCATCAGCAACATCATCAGCAACATCATCAGCAACATCATCAGCAACATCATCAGCAACATCATCATCAACATCATCATCAACATCATCATCAACATCATCATCAACATCATCATCAACATCATCATCAACATCATCAGCAACATCATCAGCAACATCATCAGCAACATCATCAGCAACATCATCAACAACATCATCATCAGCAACATCATCATCAGCAACTTCATCATCAGCAACATCATCATCATCATCATCATCATCATCATCATCATCATCATCATCATCATCATCATCATCATCATCATCATCATCATCATCATCATCATCATCATCATCATCATCATCATCATCATCATCATCATCATCATCATCATCATCATCATCATCATCATCATCATCATCATCATCATCATCATCATCATCATCATCATCATCATTATCATCATCATGCCCGGAGGCGGTGTTGTACCGCCTCCGGGCATACCACACCGCCTCCGGGCATACAACACCGCCTCCGGGCATACTACACCGCCTCCGGGCATTCCACACCGCCTCCGGGCATACAACACCGCCTCCGGGCATACTACACCGCCTCCGGGCATACCACACCGCCTCCGGGCATACAACACCGCCTCCGGGCATACTGCACCGCCTCCGGGCATACCACACCGCCTCCGGGCATACAACACCGCCTCCGGGCATACTACACCGCCTCCGGGCATACCAGACCGCCTCAGGGCATACAACACCGCCTCCGGGCATACAACACCGCCTCCGGGCATACCACACCGCCTCCGGGCATACAACACCGCCTCCGGGCATACAACACCGCCTCCGGGCATACCACACCGTCTCACGTCATCATCAGCAACATCATCAGCAACATCATCAGCAACATCACCAGCAACATCATCAGCAACATCATCAGCAACATCATCAGCAACATCATCAGCAACATCATCAGCAACATCATCATCAACATCATCATCAACATCATCATCAACATCATCATCAACATCATCATCAACATCATCAGCAACATCATCAGCAACATCATCAGCAACATCGTCAGCAACATCATCAACAACATCATCATCAGCAACATCATCATCAGCAACATCATCATCAGCAACATCATCATCATCATCATCATCATCATCATCATCATCATCATCATCATCATCATCATCATCATCATCATCATCATCATCATCATCATCATCATCATCATCATCATCATCATCATCATCATCATCATCATCATCATCATCATCATCATCATCATCATCATCATCATTATCATCATCATGCCCGGAGGCGGTGTTGTACCGCCTCCGGGCATACCACACCGCCTCCGGGCATACAACACCGCCTCCGGGCATACTACACCGCCTCCGGGCATACCACACCGCCTCCGGGCATACAACACCGCCTCCGGGCATACTGCACCGCCTCCGGGCATACCACACCGCCTCCGGGCATACAACACCGCCTCCGGGCATACTACACCGCCTCCGGGCATACCAGACCGCCTCAGGGCATACAACACCGCCTCCGGGCATACAACACCGCCTCCGGGCATACCACACCGCCTCCGGGCATACAACACCGCCTCCGGGCATACAACACCGCCTCCGGGCATACCACACCGCCTCCGGGCATACAACACCGCCTCCGGGCATACAACACCGCCTCCGGGCATACCACACCGTCTCACGTCATCATCAGCAACATCATCAGCAACATCATCAGCAACATCACCAGCAACATCATCAGCAACATCATCAGCAACATCATCAGCAACATCATCAGCAACATC
>JAXIVJ010000627.1:192500-201508 GCA_036785665.1 Chirona hameri
CAGCAACATCATCAACAACATCATCATCAGCAACATCATCATCAGCAACATCATCATCAGCAACATCATCATCATCATCATCATCATCATCATCATCATCATCATCATCATCATCATCATCATCATCATCATCATCATCATCATTATCATCATCATGCCTGGAGGCGGTGTTGTACCGCCTCCGGGCATACCACACCGCCTCCGGGCATACCACACCGTCTTGCGTCATCATCAGCAACATCATCAGCAACATCATCAGCAACATCACCAGCAACATCATCAGCAACATCATCAGCAACATCATCAGCAACATCATCAGCAACATCATCAGCAACATCATCATCAACATCATCATCAACATCATCATCAACATCATCATCAACATCATCATCAACATCATCATCAACATCATCAGCAACATCATCAGCAACATCATCAGCAACATCATCAGCAACATCATCAACAACATCATCATCAGCAACATCATCATCAGCAACTTCATCATCAGCAACATCATCATCATCATCATCATCATCATCATCATCATCATCATCATCATCATCATCATCATCATCATCATCATCATCATCATCATCATCATCATCATCATCATCATCATCATCATCATCATCATCATCATCATCATCATCATCATCATCATCATCATCATCATCATCATCATCATCATCATCATCATCATCATCATCATCATCATCATTATCATCATCATGCCCGGAGGCGGTGTTGTACCGCCTCCGGGCATACCACACCGCCTCCGGGCATACAACACCGCCTCCGGGCATACTACACCGCCTCCGGGCATTCCACACCGCCTCCAGGCATACAACACCGCCTCCGGGCATACTACACCGCCTCCGGGCATACCACACCGCCTCCGGGCATACAACACCGCCTCCGGGCATACTGCACCGCCTCCGGGCATACCACACCGCCTCCGGGCATACAACACCGCCTCCGGGCATACTACACCGCCTCCGGGCATACCAGACCGCCTCAGGGCATACAACACCGCCTCCGGGCATACAACACCGCCTCCGGGCATACAACACCGCCTCCGGGCATACCACACCGTCTCACGTCATCATCAGCAACATCATCAGCAACATCATCAGCAACATCACCAGCAACATCATCAGCAACATCATCAGCAACATCATCAGCAACATCATCAGCAACATCATCAGCAACATCATCATCAACATCATCATCAACATCATCATCAACATCATCATCAACATCATCATCAACATCATCATCAACATCATCAGCAACATCATCAGCAACATCATCAGCAACATCATCAGCAACATCATCAACAACATCATCATCAGCAACATCATCATCAGCAACATCATCATCAGCAACATCATCATCATCATCATCATCATCATCATCATCATCATCATCATCATCATCATCATCATCATCATCATCATCATCATCATCATCATCATCATCATCATCATCATCATCATCATCATCATCATCATCATCATCATCATCATCATCATCATCATCATCATTATCATCATCATGCCCGGAGGCGGTGTTGTACCGCCTCCGGGCATACCACACCGCCTCCGGGCATACAACACCGCCTCCGGGCATACTACACCGCCTCCGGGCATACCACACCGCCTCCGGGCATACAACACCGCCTCCGGGCATACTACACCGCCTCCGGGCATACCACACCGCCTCCGGGCATACAACACCGCCTCCGGGCATACTGCACCGCCTCCGGGCATACCACACCGCCTCCGGGCATACAACACCGCCTCCGGGCATACTACACCGCCTCCGGGCATACCAGACCGCCTCAGGGCATACAACACCGCCTCCGGGCATACAACACCGCCTCCGGGCATACCACACCGCCTCCGGGCATACAACACCGCCTCCGGGCATACAACACCGCCTCCGGGCATACCACACCGCCTCCGGGCATACAACACCGCCTCCGGGCATACAACACCGCCTCCGGGCATACCACACCGTCTCACGTCATCATCAGCAACATCATCAGCAACATCATCAGCAACATCACCAGCAACATCATCAGCAACATCATCAGCAACATCATCAGCAACATCATCAGCAACATCATCAGCAACATCATCATCAACATCATCATCAACATCATCATCAACATCATCATCAACATCATCATCAACATCATCAGCAACATCATCAGCAACATCATCAGCAACATCATCAGCAACATCATCAACAACATCATCATCAGCAACATCATCATCAGCAACATCAGCATCAGCAACATCATCATCATCATCATCATCATCATCATCATCATCATCATCATCATCATCATCATCATCATCATCATCATCCTCATCATCATCATCATCATCATCATCATCATCATCATCATCATCATCATCATCATCATCATCATCATCATCATCATCATCATCATCATCATCATCATCATCATCATCATCATCATCATCATTATCATCATCATGCCTGGAGGCGGTGTTGTACCGCCTCCGGGCATACCACACCGCCTCCGGGCATACCACACCGTCTCACGTCATCATCAGCAACATCATCAGCAACATCATCAGCAACATCACCAGCAACATCATCAGCAACATCATCAGCAACATCATCAGCAACATCATCAGCAACATCATCAGCAACATCATCATCAACATCATCATCAACATCATCATCAACATCATCATCAACATCATCATCAACATCATCATCAACATCATCAGCAACATCATCAGCAACATCATCAGCAACATCATCAGCAACATCATCAACAACATCATCATCAGCAACATCATCATCAGCAACTTCATCATCAGCAACATCATCATCATCATCATCATCATCATCATCATCATCATCATCATCATCATCATCATCATCATCATCATCATCATCATCATCATCATCATCATCATCATCATCATCATCATCATCATCATCATCATCATCATCATCATCTTCATCATCATCATCATCATCATCATCATCATCATCATCATCATCATCATCATCATCATCATCATCATCATCATTATCATCATCATGCCCGGAGGCGGTGTTGTACCGCCTCCGGGCATACCACACCGCCTCCGGGCATACAACACCGCCTCCGGGCATACTACACCGCCTCCGGGCATTCCACACCGCCTCCAGGCATACAACACCGCCTCCGGGCATACTACACCGCCTCCGGGCATACCACACCGCCTCCGGGCATACAACACCGCCTCCGGGCATACTGCACCGCCTCCGGGCATACCACACCGCCTCCGGGCATACAACACCGCCTCCGGGCATACTACACCGCCTCCGGGCATACCAGACCGCCTCAGGGCATACAACACCGCCTCCGGGCATACAACACCGCCTCCGGGCATACCACACCGCCTCCGGGCATACAACACCGCCTCCGGGCATACAACACCGCCTCCGGGCATACCACACCGTCTCACGTCATCATCAGCAATATCATCAGCAACATCATCAGCAACATCACCAGCAACATCATCAGCAACATCATCAGCAACATCATCAGCAACATCATCAGCAACATCATCAGCAACATCATCATCAACATCATCATCAACATCATCATCAACATCATCATCAACATCATCATCAACATCATCAGCAACATCATCAGCAACATCATCAGCAACATCGTCAGCAACATCATCAACAACATCATCATCAGCAACATCATCATCAGCAACATCATCATCAGCAACATCATCATCATCATCATCATCATCATCATCATCATCATCATCATCATCATCATCATCATCATCATCATCATCATCATCATCATCATCATCATCATCATCATCATCATCATCATCATCATCATCATCATCATCATCATCATCATCATCATCATCATCATCATCATCATCATCATCATCATCATCATCATCATTATCATCATCATGCCCGGAGGCGGTGTTGTACCGCCTCCGGGCATACCACACCGCCTCCGGGCATACAACACCGCCTCCGGGCATACTACACCGCCTCCGGGCATACCACACCGCCTCCGGGCATACAACACCGCCTCCGGGCATACTACACCGCCTCCGGGCATACTACACCGCCTCCGGGCATACAACACCGCCTCCGGGCATACAACACCGCCTCCGGGCATACCACACCGCCTCCGGGCATGCAACACCGCCTCCGGGCATACAACACCGCAAACGGGCATACCACACCGTCTCACGTCATCATCAGCAACATCATCAGCAACATCATCAGCAACATCATCAGCAACATCACCAGCAACATCATCAGCAACATCATCAGCAACATCATCAGCAACATCATCATCAACATCATCATCAACATCATCATTAACATCATCATCAACATCAACATCATCATCAACATCATCATCAACATCATCATCAACATCATCATCAACATCATCATCAACATCATCATCAACATCATCATCAACATCATCATCAACATCATCATCAACATCATCAGCAACATCATCAGCAACATCATCAGCAACATCATCAGCAACATCATCAACAACATCATCATCAGCAACATCATCATCAGCAACATCATCATCAGCAACATCATCATCATCATCATCATCATCATCATCATCATCATCATCATCATCATCATCATCATCATCATCATCATCATCATCATCATCATCATCATCATCATCATCATCATCATCATCATCATCATCATCATTATCATCATCATGCCCGGAGGCGGTGTTGTACCGCCTCCGGGCATACCACACCGCCTCCGGGCATACAACACCGCCTCCGGGCATACTACACCGCCTCCGGGCATACCACACCGCCTCCGGGCATACAACACCGCCTCCGGGCATACTACACCGCCTCCGGGCATACCACACCGCCTCCGGGCATACAACACCGCCTCCGGGCATACAACACCGCTTCCGGGCATACCACACCGCCTCCGGGCATACAACACCGCCTCCGGGCATACAACACCGCAAACGGGCATACCACACCGTCTCACGTCATCATCAGCAACATCATCAGCAACATCATCAGCAACATCATCAGCAACATCACCAGCAACATCATCAGCAACATCATCAGCAACATCATCAGCAACATCGTCATCAACATCATCATCAACATCATCATTAACATCATCATCAACATCAACATCATCATCAACATCATCATCAACATCATCATCAACATCATCATCAACATCATCATCAACATCATCATCAACATCATCATCAACATCATCATCAACATCATCAGCAACATCATCAGCAACATCATCAGCAACATCATCAGCAACATCATCAACAACATCATCATCAGCAACATCATCATCAGCAACATCATCATCAGCAACATCATCATCATCATCATCATCATCATCATCATCATCATCATCATCATCATCATCATCATCATCATCATCATCATCATCATCATCATCATCATCATCATCATCATCATCATCATCATCATCATCATCATCATCATCATCATCATCATCATCATCATCATCATCATCATCATCATCATCATTATCATCATCATGCCCGGAGGCGGTGTTGTACCGCCTCCGGGCATACCACACCGCCTCCGGGCATACAACACCGCCTCCGGGCATACTACACCGCCTCCGGGCATACCACACCGCCTCCGGGCATACAACACCGCCTCCGGGCATACTACACCGCCTCCGGGCATACCACACCGCCTCCGGGCATACAACACCGCCTCCGGGCATACTGCACCGCCTCCGGGCATACCACACCGCCTCCGGGCATACAACACCGCCTCCGGGCATACTACACCGCCTCCGGGCATACCAGACCGCCTCAGGGCATACAACACCGCCTCCGGGCATACAACACCGCCTCCGGGCATACCACACCGCCTCCGGGCATACAACACCGCCTCCGGGCATGCCACACCGCCTCCGGGCATACAACACCGCCTCCGGGCATACAACACCGCCTCCGGGCATACCACACCGTCTCACGTCATCATCAGCAACATCATCAGCAACATCATCAGCATCATCACCAGCAACATAATCAGCAACATCATCAGCAACATCATCAGCAACATCATCAGCAACATCATCAGCAACATCATCATCAACATCATCATCAACATCATCATCAACATCATCATCAACATCATCATCAACATCAACATCATCATGAACATCATCATCAACATCATCATCATCAACATCATCATCAACATCATCATCAACATCATCATCAACATCATCATCAACATCATCATCAACATCATCAGCAATAATCAGCAACATCATCATCAACATCATGAGCTACATCATCAACAACATCATCATCAGCAACATCATCATCAGCAACATCATCATCAGCAACATCATCATCATCATCATCATCATCATCATCTTCATCATCATCATCATCATCATCATCATCATCATCATCATCATCATCATCATCATCATCATCATCATCATCATCATCATCATCATCATCATCATCATCATCATCATCATCATCATCATCATCATCATCATCATCATCATCATCATCATCATCATCATCATCATCATCATCATCATCATCATCATCATCATCATCATCATCATCATCATCATCATCATCATCATCATCATCATCATCATCATCATCATCATCATCATCATCATCATCATCATCATCATCATCATCATCATCATCATTATCATCATCATCATGCCCGGAGGCGGTGTTGTACCGCCTCCGGGCATACCACACCGCCTCCGGGCATACAACACCGCCTCCGGGCATACTACACCGCCTCCGGGCATTCCACACCGCCTCCAGGCATACAACACCGCCTCCGGGCATACTACACCGCCTCCGGGCATACCACACCGCCTCCGGGCATACAACACCGCCTCCGGGCATACTGCACCGCCTCCGGGCATACCACACCGCCTCCGGGCATACAACACCGCCTCCGGGCATACTACACCGCCTCCGGGCATACCAGACCGCCTCAGGGCATACAACACCGCCTCCGGGCATACAACACCGCCTCCGGGCATACCACACCGCCTCCGGGCATACAACACCGCCTCCGGGCATACAACACCGCCTCCGGGCATACCACACCGTCTCACGTCATCATCAGCAACATCATCAGCAACATCATCAGCAACATCACCAGCAACATCATCAGCAACATCATCAGCAACATCATCAGCAACATCATCAGCAACATCATCAGCAACATCATCATCAACATCATCATCAACATCATCATCAACATCATCATCAACATCATCATCAACATCATCAGCAACATCATCAGCAACATCATCAGCAACATCGTCAGCAACATCATCAACAACATCATCATCAGCAACATCATCATCAGCAACATCATCATCAGCAACATCATCATCATCATCATCATCATCATCATCATCATCATCATCATCATCATCATCATCATCATCATCATCATCATCATCATCATCATCATCATCATCATCATCATCATCATCATCATCATCATCATCATCATCATCATCATCATCATCATCATCATCATCATCATCATCATCATCATCATCATCATCATCATCATCATCATCATCATCATCATCATTATCATCATCATGCCCGGAGGCGGTGTTGTACCGCCTCCGGGCATACCACACCGCCTCCGGGCATACAACACCGCCTCCGGGCATACTACACCGCCTCCGGGCATACCACACCGCCTCCGGGCATACAACACCGCCTCCGGGCATACTACACCGCCTCCGGGCATACTACACCGCCTCCGGGCATACAACACCGCCTCCGGGCATACAACACCGCCTCCGGGCATACCACACCGCCTCCGGGCATGCAACACCGCCTCCGGGCATACAACACCGCAAACGGGCATACCACACCGTCTCACGTCATCATCAGCAACATCATCAGCAACATCATCAGCAACATCATCAGCAACATCACCAGCAACATCATCAGCAACATCATCAGCAACATCATCAGCAACATCATCATCAACATCATCATCAACATCATCATTAACATCATCATCAACATCAACATCATCATCAACATCATCATCAACATCATCATCAACATCATCATCAACATCATCATCAACATCATCATCAACATCATCATCACATCATCATCAACATCATCATCAACATCATCAGCAACATCATCAGCAACATCATCAGCAACATCATCAGCAACATCATCAACAACATCATCATCAGCAACATCATCATCAGCAACATCATCATCAGCAACATCATCATCATCATCATCATCATCATCATCATCATCATCATCATCATCATCATCATCATCATCATCATCATCATCATCATCATCATCATCATCATCATCATCATCATCATCATCATCATCATCATCATTATCATCATCATGCCCGGAGGCGGTGTTGTACCGCCTCGGGCATACCACACCGCCTCCGGGCATACAACACCGCCTCCGGGCATACTACACCGCCTCCGGGCATACCACACCGCCTCCGGGCATACAACACCGCCTCCGGGCATACTACACCGCCTCCGGGCATACCACACCGCCTCCGGGCATACAACACCGCCTCCGGGCATACAACACCGCTTCCGGCATACCACACCGCCTCCGGGCATACAACACCGCCTCCGGGCATACAACACCGCAAACGGGGCATACCACACCGTCTCACGTCATCATCAGCAACATCATCAGCAACATCATCAGCAACATCATCAGCAACATCACCAGCAACATCATCAGCAACATCATCAGCAACATCATCAGCAACATCGTCATCAACAACATCATCAACATCATCATTAACATCATCATCAACATCAACATCATCATCAACATCATCATCAACATCATCATCAACATCATCATCAACATCATCATCAACATCATCATCAACATCATCATCAACATCATCATCAAC
>JAXIVJ010000629.1:0-201400 GCA_036785665.1 Chirona hameri
GTTCGTGGTAGCTGTTTTGATAGTTATTTCGCGCACGTGCACTGCAGTGCACGTGACGGGATAAGCGGCAGGACTTCGTCTGGGCGGATAACCGGCGCCACACGGCTGTGGGTAATCGTCACCACCTGGTAAATGGGGGCGTTATTACGTTCATAGGAGACCTGATGGTTTCTGCGTATCGTGTTGTAGGGTTTGTTGCTGGAATCTATTAAGGCCTGCTCATAGGCGTAGGAACAGAGGGGGGGGGGGGACTATAGTCCCTCACTTTTCGGCGTTTTTTGTGGTCATTTTGTTTTGCTTGAGGAAACTTTTTGATGGGAAAAGGTTCGCCAAGACGAGAAGAGCCCAAAATCTGTAAAGACATCTTTAATAGGGGGATTGGGTGTCTCTCAATACGAGATCGAAGTTTCACTGGCCCCCTCACCTTTTGTGACGTTCCTACGTCCCTGGGCCTGCTGGGTTGACTTGGCTCAGGTCAGGTTGACTTAGCTCAGGTTTAACGTAAATTGGAGACTGGTTTTACCCTCCACTATTGAATGCATGTAGGCCATGGGGGCGAGTTGAGAGTGAGAGTGAGAGTTGAGAGTTGAGAGTTGAGAGTGAGAGTGAGAGTGAGAGTGAGAGTTGAGAGTTGAGAGTTGAGAGTTGAGAGTTGAGAGTGAGAGTGAGAGTGAGAGTGAGAGTGAGAGTGAGAGTGAGAGTGAGAGTGAGAGTGAGAGTTGAGAGTTGAGAGTGAGAGTGAGAGTGAGAGTTGAGAGTGAGAGTGAGAGTGAGAGTGAGAGTGAGAGTGAGAGTGAGAGTGAGAGTGAGAGTTGAGAGTGAGAGTGAGAGTTGAGAGTTGAGAGTTGAGAGTGAGAGTGAGAGTGAGAGTGAGAGTGAGAGTGAGAGTGAGAGTGAGAGTGAGAGTGAGAGTGAGAGTTGAGAGTTGAGAGTGAGAGTGAGAGTGAGAGTTGAGAGTGAGAGTTGAGAGTGAGAGTGAGAGTGAGAGTGAGAGTGAGAGTGAGAGTGAGAGTGAGAGTGAGAGTTGAGAGGGAGCGGCTTACTGCGTACTAGTGATGTCGTTTGCATTAAAAAAAGGAAATATTAGTTTGAACATCAGCCAAAATAAATGGCAGACCAAAATCAAAATGGTATGCCAGAAAAGACCAGAAATGCAATTATTCCATAGTTCCATCATCATCATATGATGATGATGATGATGATGATCAGTTACGGGGGCTGAACTCGGACTCGCAAACCCAGGGTGCCTTGGGACAAGTATGTGTAAATGGGTTCTCGCTAGAGATAGACAAATTTATCAAAAAACAGGAACCGGCACCGCCACCGCCACCGCTCATAAATGAGTTGGCACCGGCATCAGACCCGACCACGTGTGGCAGCACCCTCCAGGCCCGGCAGCCAGCAATCTGCATGTCTACTTCATTATACATTAGACAATATTGTAACCCAAAATTGCTAACCTAACTCTCATATTGCCAAAAAAGATGTTTTAGTAAATTAAACACAAGATCGGAAGCTTTCGGCTTACGCCTTCATCAGCCATTATATATGTATAATGGCTGATGAAGGCGCAAGCCGAAAGCTTCCGATCTTGTGTTTAATTTACTAAAACATCTTTTTTGGCAATATGAGAGTTAGGTTAGCAATTCTGATTATTATCATGTCTCTCAAAACAGTGTTGAAAAATATTCAATATTGTTACCCCCGAACTTGTGCTGAGCCCGGCATAAAACCGGTAAGCTTGAGTTCAGACACAGCTTCAGGCCCGCCGGACCTGAATTTGGGCCCGGCGCCGCACAGTGCTTTAACCCGCGCCCCGCTGGGGGTAAATTTTACCCCCCCCCCCTTCCCTCCTGGATTTTATCAATAACTTGACAACTATGAGCGATAGCGACGTCAAACTTGCAGTACCCTATGCTGCATCAATTATACGTCTTGTCACAAAATTTCACTGAAATTGAGGTAGTACTTTCGAAGATAATGACGTTTTAATGACGTCATGTCATGCCATTTTTGGTGGAAAAAGATAAATGTTTGCAAATTCGTAGAAAATCGAGTTTTATGAAAACGCAAAAGGAAGGAAGTGAGGTTGTCAAAATTGCTATCTCGGATTTGCAAAATTTTGTTTTTTTGCCCCAAAATTCAAAAACTTTTTTTTTGGGAAAATTTCCCCAAAATCATTAAAAAAAATATTAAAAAACGGAAGATATGTTAGAGAACCAAGGATGGACGATATTCAAGCCAAATTTCAAAGAAATATCTTTATTTTTGACTGACTGGCTCCCTACGTATAAGTAACTCATGACGTCATTTTTTTAAGTTACGTTCTTTTGGTGACCAGATACAGACAAATAAATACCACCACTGTATTTCTGAGACAAAGCTGGTCTAGAAACATGCTTTTTTTATTTAGATTACTCAATTTCAAATGTTGTCCTTATTGTGACCTGATCTTGACCTGAGGGCCATTATATGGGGTCAGGTTGTGAAAATGGCTGCTACTATCGAATTATACGTGTAAAATAACCCATACAACATGTGTCGCATGGCTTTAGTAGGCCTGCCACCTTTTGTGACCTGACCTTGACCTTGACCTTTGCTTACAATTTCATTTTCGCTTATACGGGAGATGCATTATACCTTTGAGAGCACCCTGTGAGATACTAGTCGTAATCTAAGGCTTTGGATGGAAAGTATGACCCAACAACTCAAATACCTCAATCTTGACCTTTGACCTGATCGTGACATGACGTGACCTTATTTGAAGAATTTCGGGTATGCATTATATTAATCGCCTTGAGAGCTTTCGATCGCCGCATTGCGCGTCCCGCTGCGGTTATTGGTTCGGAAGATACGAGGGGGGGGGGGTAAAATTTACCCCCAGCGGGGCGCGTTCGGCAGGCGACCCCAGCGGGGCGCGGGTTAACTCGAGTTCTGGTGAGAACTGGCCAAAATGCACGAAATAGACTATTTTTCAACGCAAATCGCCGTTGACGTTTGTGTTCACAAATGTCCAGGCATCATATAAAAGGCCATGCAAACAAATTGAGGATGCGTTTTCACACGATCAAGTGGCCGCAAAGGAAGCCGGCTTTCAGTGCCGGCATTTGGCGGTCAGATGCAGAAATCGTAGTAAACATTCGCTGTTTGGTTATGGGTGAAAGAAAGCAACAATCGTATATCATTTTGGCATCAAATTGTAGGCCAGACATTTCTCTTTGAGGCTTTGTGTAGTTTTTGACGATTTGTTTGAGTTTTCACTGAATTTTTGTTTGAAACTGTTAGGCATTACAAGTTACAATTTTTGGAGAGTAGGGTTCTGATGAGTGATGACAGAAGGCTACACAAAATGGCTCGCTAGAGCTCGATATGAGACCATTGCCAAAATATTGGCTAATGAATTATCTACATGTCCTGCAAATTTCAGCTGCACCTGACTGCGCCCGCACTGTTGAGAGCCTGTTCAAGTTCGTGATGTCGGCTCGGCCCGGCGGGCGCGGGGTTATACGCCCCCTGGTTATCTTTCGAACCAATGATCTCAGCGAGACGCGCAAGGCGGCATTCGAACGCCCTCAATGATACAAATATAAAGCGCCTTAGACAATTTATAATTGAGGTCACATGTCAGGTCACAGTCAGGTCAAAGGTCAAAATCGAGGTATTTGAGTTTATGGGTCCATCCAAAGCCTTCGATTGCGACCATGATCACCCAATGTGCTCTCAAAGGTATGATACACAACCCGAATTAGCTAAAGTGCGATTTTTGGCAAAAGTCAAGGTCAAGGTCAGGTCACAAAAGGTCACTATGCGCAAAATATCTACGGAAGTCATGCAACACATGTTTTATGGGTTATTTTACACGTATAATTCGATAGTGATAGTCATTTTACCATCTAACTTAATTTACGGGGAGTTAGTGTCAAGCTCAGGTCAAGGTCAGATCACATCGGGTAAACATTCGAAATTGATAAATATAAATAATAAAGGCATGTTTCTGGACCAGCTTTGCCTAAAAATACAGCTGTGAAATTCATTTGTTCGTAGCTGGTCATTAAAAACCAAACAACTTAATTTACAAAATACGTCATGAGTTACGCATACTTTAGAAGCCATAAGTCAGTCAAAAATGGTGATATCATTTATAAATACATGGCAAGTTTAAATTATTTTTCACTCAGATTAATTGGCATTGCCAGGCCTTTTATTTCACACCAAAACCGTAGCTCTACCTTTTCACGCTACCGAATATTGACCAATTTGGACCTCGAGTTAAAACACTGTGCGCCGGCTCCGTGGTCCTGAAGTTTGCATCCCTAGTTCTCGCCACCAGCTTAAATCGCAACTTTGCAAAAAGAGATGTATACTGAAGCAGCATAATTCATTTTGTCCTATATTTTTATCGACAGTGTAAATTAGCTTTCAGCAGTATTGATGCACAGTAATATGCAGTGTGTCAAATAACGTTAAGTTATAGCTGAGAAATTCGAACTTTAGCAATTTCTTTCCCCAATCATGTAATCTTACTTCGTTGTCATATACTTTCTTATGTTGTCAGGTGATGGTGTGGGTGACTGTTTGAGGGAGATGAAGCCATTGGATCAGACAACCTTGCACGCTAGAAAAAAAAACTGAAATGTTCCAGCCATTTTAAACTTTACCTTGTTTTGGCGAAGCTCATCATCTAAGGTGGCGAAAACTCTGTGTGAGGTTAATCATGATAATGATAATTAAAATAACCGGTAACCTCATAATAAGTATGTAAAGTAATAAATTAAGGCCGAAATTATATTAGATATTTCGCTATTGAAGCACCTGACCTGACTTGATTGCTGACGAAGCTTCAATAGCGAAATATCTAATATAACTTTGGCCTTAATTTATTACTTTACATACTTATGAGGTTACCGGTTATTTTAATTCTCATGAAGCTCATCATCCTGAAAACGTGCTTTCGTTTGGATAATCTTGTTTATCTACCCCTAAGGATGGAGCCACTGCTTATTATTTCCTTTCGTGATTTCCGGCTCAAACGGTTTATCTACGGTAAACAAATAAATCGCTTTAAGCACGTTTGCTAAGTTCGCTATGTTGAGGTTTTCCCGGCTTAAACTGTTTGTCATTGGTATGCAAATCGTTTTTTTTCTTCTCACAAATAAACAGTTTTTACATGAGAAAAAGCCTGTAGATGTTTGCGATTCAATTTCAGCAATGTTGTCTTGGACGAAAGCCTTCCCAGACCTTCATGATTCCATATTTCTAAGGTTTTTAGACCAGACGAGCAGGAGACGAGCCAAACAAGACTAGACGAGCAGGGGACGAGCCAGACGAGACCAGACGAACAGGTGGTGTAGTTTCGTATTCAATTCAGGTTATTAGACACCAGACGAACAGGTGGTGTAGTTTCTTATTCAGTTGGCAGCTTTCCCCCTCTCAACTTGTAGCTAAGCCCCTTGACTTGTCAGTCAGCCCCTCTACTTAAAAACAGATATTTGACATACAGCAACAATAACAAGGGAAAAGATAAAGAAATACCAAGACAAATCATATTTGAAATAACATATTGTAATGTACCTCGAACGAAACCACTATTCATGATGCGGAAATCAGATGAGAATCAACGTCTTTTTGTGTATCCTAGGCTGGACCTGAGTTCAGCCTCCTTAACCCTCGCCCTACGAGGGGGGCCTGACAGGCCCCCCCTGAGGTTTTTCTTGAATAACTTTTTATACATGCGGCGCATCTTGCTGAAATTTTCGGTAGCTGAGTTTACAACAATTATACGTAGGCTGTAAAAATTTAATTGAAATTGGTAGAGTTGTTTGGGAGATAATCATGTTTTGATGACGTCATGTTGGTGGAAAAACGATAAATATTTGAAAAATGGTAGAAAACAGAGTTTTAAAGGAAATGTCAAACGCAATTTACCAAAGATACAAAATGGCATTCTCTTTAAAATGTCTATCTCGGATTTGCAAATTTTTGAGTTTTTGACCCCTAAAATAAAAAAAAAGTTAAAAATAAAAAATCCCCACAAAATCAAAATTTTCAAATAAAAACCGGAATATATGTGAGAGAACTGAGTATGGACAATGCCCATGCCAAATTTCAAAGCAATATCTCCATTTTTAACTGAGTGATGGCTCCCTAAGTGTAAGACAATCATGACGTCATTGTTGTATAACTTTTTGGACTTTTTTTGACAAGATACGAACAAATAATTACCTTTTCTGTATTTCTGAGCCAAAACTGGTCTAGGAACATGCCTTTTTATTTACATTTATCAATTTCTCATTTTGAGTTTTTCTGAAGAGCAAAATCGCTGTTCTGGACGTGGTCGATCGAGGTCATTCACTTGACCTAGAAGATCACCCGTTGACCTGCAACCTAAAAATCGCATATCCTTAGATTCCTCTCATGACAGGCAACATGCTGGTTCGTACCGCATTGCTCTAAGTTGCTTGGT
The DNA here is from genome assembly GCA_036785665.1 of Chirona hameri. Lineage (NCBI taxonomy): Eukaryota > Metazoa > Arthropoda > Thecostraca > Balanomorpha > Balanidae > Chirona > Chirona hameri. Next base: position 6,464 of record JAXIVJ010000629.1, read on the forward strand.
TTGGAAGTTAACAAGGGGGGCCTGTCAGCCTCCCCGTAGGGCGAAGGTGAAAAAAGCTCCCGTAGGGCGAGGGTTAATACAACTTGTATAACTATTTATACCAACTGGCGTGTTTTTTTGTGTCCAGGGTCCTTTCTGTTGAATAGGTACTATCCCCAAAGCCAAATCATCCACAATCCTCTCCGTGTGTGCTTGGGAACCCAACCAGATAAGTCAGCGTTCACATCTGACTTCCTTGTTATCCCTGGGGGGGGGGGGGAGGCTACCTAACATACCTAACCAGCCGTAGGGCGAAGGTGAAAAAAGCTCCCGTAGGGCGAGGGTTAACTGATTTTGAGCAACTACGCCCCTGCAGACGAGACATCCTATTGCAAGCAACTTTCCAGGTGTGACTTTGTGTCTATCTCTATATTCCTTCACTTCTGTTTCAAGCGTGACGCATGCATGGTCCCTCGCCAAGAAAGTCGCCCCTGAACTGCGAGAAAGTCTCAGTCTGTCGAGCCGTCTCTGAGCGGCGCGCGGGAGCAGGAAGCGTTGATAGGCTGCACCGCATGGCTCCCGTGTATAGCGGGTCGCTGGGGAGCGGCGGCCGGCCAGCCAGCCAGCCAGCCAGCCAGCCAGCCAGCCAGCCAGCCAGCCAGCCAGCCAGCCAGCCAGCCAGCCAGCCAGCCAGCCAGCCAGCCAGCCAGCCAGCCAGCCAGCCAGCCAGCCAGCCAGCCAGCCAGCCAGCCCGCCCGCCCGCCCGCCCGCCAGCCCGCCAGCCCGCCAGCCCGCCAGCCAGCCAGGGACGGACAGAGGGATAACTCTGAATATAGAGACCTAAATATGCAATGAAATTGTGAATTTTGAGATTTTTGCTATGCAAATAACCAAGGTGATTTATGTTTCGAAACTCTTCATATTTTGTTAAGTTCTTCAAGGCCGCACGCCAGAGGTAGTAGTCGTAATAACATTACCGCGTCCCTGTTGGCGGCAAAGAGGTGTCGAAATGAGCAAGACTTTATCACAGCGTCTCACATCCGTTTCACTGGCCATCAAGTTTGACAACTATCTGTTTCCGTGCTGGTATCAGCAGCAAAACTATTGTACCTGGTACATAGGCGTATCCTGGATTTCGCCAAGGTAGTACCCGCGGCCAGTTGTATTGGCCCCCGGAGCGTCAGGGTCCCTTCCAAGACTGGGGCCCTTCTACCACCACCCCAGCGAAAAATGTTGTTTAGGGGTTGTTTAGGGGTAGGGTAAATAATGCAAATGCGTTGTTGAGCTCGGGGTAAATAATGAAAATACAAGTTAATCTCAGATCCAACAAGTTTTTAAGTCGTGATTTGAAGGAAGGGAAAGACATCCTGAAGGGGTTCTTATATGGTTTAAAAGAGACCTCTGTGGGTCAGTTGTGCCCACCGAGGCATCGGAAGATCGGTCTTGAAGGGCCTAGCAGTGATCCCCACAGACCGGCCAAGGGCGATCTAAGGCCGACTGAGGACGCCACAGTTTGAACGAGGGTCCCTCACGCTGACCGAACGTCCTTTCAGGCCGGTTCAGGCCCCTTAGGCCGACTGAGGGCCTTTCTGACCGAGCGAGAGCACCTTCAGGCCGACTGAGGTCCACTCAGCCCACCAAAGGCTCCCTCAGGCCGATCGAAGGCCCCTTGAGCCAACCGAAGGGCACTCTGACCGACCAAGGGCTCCTCAGACCGATCAAAAGCTTTATCAGGTCCATCGAAGGCCCCTTAAGCCGACCGAGGGCCCCTCAGCAGGCCAAGGGCCCCTCAAGCCGACCGAAGGCACCCTCAGGACGACCGAGGGCCATTTGGACTGTCTAAGGTTCATCTCAGGCCGGTCAAGGTCCATCTCATGCCGACCGTGGGCCCTTCAGGTAGACCGAGGACACCCTCATGCCGACTGAGGGCCCTCTCAAGCCGATCAAGCGCCTCCTTAGGCCATCAGAAGGCCATCCTAGGATGACCAATGGCCCCTCAAGCCGACTGAGGAGTGACGGCCCCTCAGACCGACAAAAGGCCCCTCAGGGCTCAGATGGTTCGAGGGCAACCTCATGTAAGCCAAGGGGACCCTCAAGCCGGCCGTTGGCCATCTCAGGCCGACTGAGGGCCTCCTAAGGCCGACTGAGACTATCTCAGACCGACTGAGTGCCCCTCAGGCAGACTGGACCCCTCAGGCCGACTGAGGGCCCCTCGTACCGACTGATGGCTCCTTGGGACGACTGAGGCCCCCTTGGGCCGACTCAGGGCCCCTCAGGTCGACTAAGGACCCTTCAGGTCGAATGCGTTCCCATCAGGCCGACTGAGGGTCCCCTGATGCCGAATGAGGGTCCCCTCAGGCCGAGTGAGGGCCTCTAAGGCCGACTGAGGGCTACCTCAGGCCGATTTAGGGTCCCTTAGGCCGACTAAGGCCTACTCAGGCCGACTGAATGCCCATCAGGCCGACTGAAGGCCCCTCAGGCCGTCTGAGTGCCCCTCTGGCCGACAGGGCCTCCTCAGGCCGACTGAGGCCCCCCGCGGGCCGACCGATCGTCCCTCAGATCGACTGAGGGTACGTCTGGCCAGCCAAGGGCCCCTAAGACCGCTTAGGGATCCTTAGACAAACCTAAAATGGGCCCCTCAGGCCTCAGGTCAAGGGGTACCCGCGGGTGTCCAAGATGCCCCCTTGGATGCGCCCTGGATCTGGTACCTACCTAATTATCGCAGTGGAGCCCATGCAACTTGCATGTTGTTATGTGCTAAAAGCAAATTTTATAATTGTTATAGGGCCCCGAAAAACTATCAATGTATGTACATAGCTTTTATAAACGTTGTCAACACCTTTTATGATTTAAGAAGATAAGACTTTAGATAAATGCCAGAAAAACACATTTGGATAATAATGATAATCTATAATATAAACCTTAAACCCTTGAGAGAGACAACATATAATTTGTTTTGGGTCTTGAAAATGACATTAAGATAGCAGATTACATTTCTACATTTATTATTATTCTAAGCTCAGTCATTTTTTTAGCGGAAGTTATGCTATATTGATGCTTATGTAGCTGTATGACATCACTCCGTCTCTGTTCTCCGGAAACGAGGATTTGTTCCGTGTCCCAGTCCGTGCTGTGGTCTGCTTATTATGATAATTATGATAATTATGTATGCGGTGCACTCTACGTGCTCTCTCCTGGGGATTTGCTCCGTTATGATCACGCTGATCGGGACAGCCAGGTGATGATGTGATCGGGACTGCCAGGTGTCCTAGCGGTGTCTGCTTGTACACCGGATGTCCCGCACATCCGGCCATTTTATTTGTAACGGAATTGCAGCAGAAGCTGCGTCTGTTTGATGAAAATGTCTGTCTCTGTCACGAGCAGATCCAGTGGAGAAGGGACAATGACCCCTGAAATCGGTCACAAATTGACACAGTTATCAAAATTGGAAAACAGTCTTAGCAACTTTTAGTGAAGGAAGTTGGTTTTCAATCACCTTTTAATGCGTGAGTACGCGAAGTCTGATGATTTTTTAGAATTATGCGAAACTTGTTGGGATTTTGTCTCAAACCAACTTTTTGGCCGTTCTGTGTATCCACCCTTGGCTGCTCTGTCACATACAAACAATTACAAAGTATGCTCCCGGTCGTCATGGCAACACTGCCTGGGGTCAATGACCGTGAACACGTCAGTAATGTCCTGCCGTCTTTACTTTCTGATTTACTTACGTCTTGACTTATAGCGCCGGTCATTGCCCCCGTGACGTCACACGGTTATTGCCCCCGTGACGTCACACGGTTGTGTCGAACTTCCGTTCGCCGTCGAGCGTGCTCGATGAAAAGCTCATGATTGTCGTATTGTAATGCCGAACGTGATTCGAAAGGTCGTCGCGCCGACGGGCGCTCTCATAAATCGTACGTCGGGCGACGTGGTGCGCTCGTGACGTCATATTGACGTCATTGGGGCGGCGTCGGAGGCGTGGCCAGTAGTAAATCGCGTGCACGGCGGGCGGGCGGGGTGGTGTTTTATTGGTCTGTGGCGGATGCAGTGTGTCGGCTGCACGTCGGGTAAATGAAAAACGATGGCAAGACCGAGTTTTATTGGAGCAAATAGTCCTCGCGCCGTGACATTATCATACAGGAACAGGCGACTTTGATGGGACTAGTCAGTTATTGGCTGAACGGGACGTGTGAACGTGACGTGATATATTCGGAACATAATACGTATTGGGCGAGGCTCGAATGGATTGGTAGCAGTATATTTTCTACGGCGATTCGGCTGCAATGGCCATTCCGTGACCGATAAAGAGCGGGTCAAGGAGCCAGTTATGTCAACAGCAGGTGTACCAACGCATTGCATTTCGCCATTGCAATGGCGAGATGGAAGCGATATCAGATTATGTCGAGGAATTTAATCAACTTAGTTTGCATGTACCATAACCAGCTAGGCTAGTTGGCGATGAACGAGCGAGCGCGAAGCAAATGTATGGGGAATTTCAACTCGATCGGGCAAGTAGTTTCTGAGATACAAAAAGGGTGCTTACGTGCAGAGGCACCCACCTTTGACGTGTGGGAAATTGTGGGGTGAGAGGTCCTTAACCACACACCAAATTTGAGCACAATCGGCTCAGCCGTTCCTGAGATATAGAATAGGGGTGTGCACGTGTGCACGTGCAAAGCCACCCCACCCCTGACTTGTGGAAAGGCGGCGGCTGAGAGGTCCCTAACCACGCACCAAATTCGAACACAATCGGCTCAGCCGTTCCTGAGATACAGAATAGGGGTGTGCACGTGCGCACGTGCAGAGGCACCCCACCCCTGACTTGTGTGAAACTGGCGGCTGAGAGGTCCCTAAACACACCCCAAATTTGAAACACACCCCAAATTTGAACATAATCGGCTCAGCCGTTCCTGAGCTATAGAATAGGGGACTGCACGTGCGCACGTGCAGTCACCCCACCTCTGAGTTGTGTGAAAGTGGTGGCTGAGGGGTCCCTAGCCACACCCCAAATTTGCACACGATCTGCCCAGCCATTGCGGAGTTATTGCGATAAAATCACTTTGCAATATCCTTCACGCGGCACGCGCCACCCACAGTGGTACCCATATGAGTCGGCACTGGTCTCAAACAGAGTTGGTTAGATGGGGCTGCTCAGCAAAGAAGCCAGCTTGTCAATCGGACGTACGGTTGCAGAGATATGAGCTTAAAAGCGGGTCGGGCCGAGTCGGGTCGGGCCGCTCATATTCAGATTGTTCCCATATACCACGGAAGGACGAGCGAGCGCGAAGCGCTTGCTCGTAATAAAGGTGAATGCTATATAAATTGAACGGCCTTCCCGTGAATGCTCATGGTCTGCGTCTTCAGTTGTGACAATGCCGTGAAATGCTACATCTTTTAACATAGCTTATTGTTGATGTAAAATTTACCAGGTTTAAATGTCGAAAAGGATTTTTGGCACGTTCAACATTCTCCCTTGGGTTAAAATAGTGACAGATCATTTAATTGCGTAACTCAGCAGCTTTAATTGTGTGGAGATCATTGCAGTAATTGCGTAACTCAGCAGCTTTAATTTTGTGGAGAGCATTGCAGTTTAATTTGTACGGATACTAAATGGCTGGGGTGATTTTGGGTATGGCTGTGAACAATCTCACTTCATGGCCGTATATGCCGCGAATAACTGTCGTTTGTCATCCTAAAGCCCTCGCTAAATGCATCTGATTGAAATATCACATTGATCAAACCAGTTGGACAAGGTGGATTGTCCTCGCGCCACCGATTGATGTCGGATTGTACGGCTATTTTTGGAAGCCGTCGCTGCTTGTTAGCTGGTACTGAATCCGATAAGTGATTCATTGCCGAGCGGGCGCGAAACTCCCGTGAGGTTTCTCGTCAGCTTACTAGACACATTTACATTTGACCCGGCCCGAACCGGCCCGAACCGGCCCGAACCGGCCCGAACCGGCCCGACCCGGCCATACAGACGCTTTTCGGAAGCTAATAACTTTGCAACCACTGCTCCGATTGAGATCGGGGTTTCACCATTGGATAGGACCATCAAATCAATTTTGCTTTTGGTATGGTGCGTTCTGATAAGGGTGGTACCACAGCGTGTGGCACACGCATGCGTGGAAATGAACCAAAATAATTGTTGATCAAAAATGGCATTATTAATCTAAGCATTAATTTATACGCTGAAGCATGCAGCGCTCAGGACGTACTCCTTTTTGGGGGATTCGAGAAAGGAGATCATGAACAATTGAATACAACTTAATGTTTATGTTGACATGCATGGAGGCCTGGCAATTTTTATGGAGGACTAAAAGGACTATGTGTTACTACCACGTGTGCTCCCGTACCGTTTCATAATTCAAACCTGTTTTAGCTTTACCAGAACGCGCCCGCTCGGTGATCGCCAAAAAAGGCGTTTTACTGGTTATTTAATTAAACTTATCTGAGGGCGTTGACTTTTATACCAAGTTTGGTAAACAATCACAGTTATTAGACCAGCGGTGTTCCCATGAAAAGGACCTCGATTTATCAGAAGTGGGCTGGCTATCAGAAAATATTTGTCATTGAGTCAGTGAGCACGTGCCCTGTGTGGACTGCTTTCCTCCTCATGACTGCAATCCAGTGCTGCGATATACTCAGCTGTCACGCGGCTGAACACTTCATGACGCTAGTTGCGCTATTTCATTGTCATGCAGACCAGCCCAGCTAAGCCATCAAAGTGAAAGTGTGATAAGGAATGTTTGTACACTACCGAAGGCTTCTTCCTGTGCAAAACCTTATAAACTTGATCTTATATATATATATGCAATGCAATATCATTCTAATTTTGGGACGGATTCTTGGCAGCCGTGTCAGAATCGATGGCAATACTGTGCGAGAGACCACAGGTCGGGTCCTTCGATCAGGAACTGGGTCCCTATATGATGAAATCTCGTTGCACGACTTCCCAACGTATTTGGGAGAGCTGCTTTTGCGTCGCAGCGCCACTGGGTCAAGGTTTTGGCGACTGCGTGGATGCATTCGTGTGGCCTGTGTGTCCTGTGTATGTTGCCCAATGGCCTATATAAAGGAGCGGACAGGCGGCTGACTCAGTCTGATGAGATAACCCGTCTGGATCACCGATCCTGACAAAGATGGAGTCGCACGTGAGACTGCCAATCACGAAACAACTCGACAAAAAGAAGAAGAAAGCAGACATATGCCATATAACCTTTGCAGTTGTGCCTATAAGTCCGGCTTAGAAGTCAAGAGTACGGCAGTTTCATGAAGCGACACTCGTGCGACACTTTCACGAAGCGACACTCTGTGTTGATTCGGTGCATTACTGGGTAGTCGGGGAGTCCCCACTGAATTATCCTTTGCGGAGTAGTGCACCTAGTGCTGGGACGAACGTGTGCGCTAGGCAAGCAGTTTACGATTGGGTACTGCTGTGTTCCATTCTGTTTGGGACTATTCGCTAGTATTTACCTTGCGTTCATTTAGTTGGCGAGTCCCGCAGTTCTTATTAGACGAGTTTTACAAACTTTTAACTTTTAACTCTCGAAACTAACTTCGTGAGTTGTGAATTAAAATGCAGTTTATTGCCATTAAGTCCGAAAGTCCCTGATGATAATCTTACTCTGCCGGTTTGTAGATGAAGAAGTCTCAATTTTGTCATTCTGTTATTGATTTAGCTTGACGATTTATCTTGATGATTTAGCTTGATGATTTAGCTCCTGGAACTGGTTTACATATCTGGACATTCAGCACCATCTGATTGGTAGGCTTTCAGTCGTCATGAAGAGGTGCGCCGGGTTGAGCTGAGATCAGTTTGTGATTAGTGGTGTCAATCGGTTAACGAAATTTTGGTAACCGAAATAAAATGTTGTGACCGATTTGGTAATCAGGCATATACATTTTTGGACACTTTTCGGTCAGCCTAATCTTAAACAATTCACTTTTTGTCACACTTTTGACTTTACACATTATATCCAGCAAATTTGCTCCAAATTCAATCAATTAATATAAATACTAAATAGAACATCATTATTATATATCAAGATCGAAGATATTGCTCACAAGAGGAAGTGAGGTCCTTAAAAATAAGTATTGTATACCAAAGTAACAAGCACAAACCAGTAACCAGTATGTCCCTCCAACTTTGGCCAGATTAAATTGATTTCTTCCTATGTATGTATTTATGTAATATGTATTATGCTGCAAATGAATATGAAATGATTGAGGTTACATTTTCCATTCTGTTTTCAATGTGCTTTCGGTATTGCTTGCAGCATCCACTACTTTACTTTGTAAATGTTTTTTCCCTCTCACAATTATACTGTCTTTTTGGAAACTGTACTTGTGTATTTTATTTAAACAAAGCTATTTTTGACAGTGACAGTGACAGTACCAATCTACATAAATAAGTATACAATTTGAAAATCGGTCAAATTTGGAACATTTTTGGCTTCAACCCAAATCGGTCGGTATTCGGTCAACCGAAATACCTCCCTTTCGGTATCGGTTTGGAATCGGTCAGGATTTTTTTTTTGGAAAATGACATCACTAGTTGTGATAGTGGAGGTTGGATCGCGGAGCTCACATCCCCGCGGCTTTCTCTGGCTCTCCGCTTAGTTGAGCGGGTGGCGAACATGAGGTACGATGGTCTTTTGATGCCACCCCTGGGCACATGTAGTTCAGGTGTTTGTGTTAGGCGTGTTTGTGTGTGCAAAATTATACTATCAATTATTTTATAGCGTGTTACAATTGATGTTTCCAATTTGTTTTTATTTTGTAGCAAGTGCATATTATGTAACATACCTGTATTCATCAACATACCAGCATATGTCGGTTGTCTTGTGGAACGATCACGTGCCCCAAATCTGCAGATAGTTCCATTGAAACTTGTGGCTGGCCGTGCTGCTCGCAATGTTATGCCGGCCGGTGCTGGAGTGAGCATTAAACGGTGGCTGGCCGTGCTGCTCGCAATGTTATGCCGGCCGGTGCTGGAGTGAGCATTAGACGGTGGCTGGCCGTGCTGCTCGCAATGTTATGCCGGCCGGTGCTGGAGTGAGCATTAGACGGTGGCTGGCCGTGCTGCTCGCAATGTTATGCCGGCCGGTGCTGGAGTGAGCATTAGACGGTGGCTGGCCGTGCTGCTCGCAATGTTATGCCGGCCGGTGCTGGAGTGAGCATTAGACGGTGGCTGGCCGTGCTGCTCGCAATGTTATGCCGGCCGGTGCTGGAGTGAGCATTAGACCGTGGCTGGCCGTGCTGCTCGCAATGTTATGCCGGCCGGTGCTGGAGTGAGCATTAGACCGTGGCTGGCCGTGCTGCTCGCAATGTTATGCCGGCCGGTGCTGGAGTGAGCATTAGACCGTGGCTGGCCGTGCTGCTCGCAATGTTATGCCGGCCGGTGCTGGAGTGAGCATTAGACCGTGGCTGGCCGTGCTGCTCGCAATGTTATGCCGGCCGGTGCTGGAGTGAGCATTAGACGGTGCATTTATCCTTCGGCGTAAATCGGCCGACGGCAGAACCACCTGCCTGCCAGTAGCGCTCAGTCTGACCGGATGACGCACCACTGAAGCGACGCTGACGCTGGCGATGACGTTGATGATGGTGACGATGACGCTCAGTGGCGGGCGGGGGGCTGCTCACATCACGCACTGTCGCCGCCCATATCCGACCTGATCCGACCTGAGCCGACACTGATCAGCAGTGTCAGTGCGGCTCGGAGACGACGTGTCAGTGTCAGTGCGGCTCGGAGACGACGTGTCAGTGTCGGTGTCGCGGCTGTGTGTCGTGTCAGTGTCAGTGCGGCTCGGAGACGACGTGTCAGTGTCAGTGCGGCTCGGAGACGACGTGTCAGTGTCGGTGTCGCGACTGTGTGACGTGTCAGTGTCAGTGCGGCTCGGAGACGACGTGTCAGTGTCGGTGTCGCGACTGTGTGACGTGTCAGTGTCAGTGCGGCTCGGAGACGACGTGTCAGTGTCGGTGTCGCGACTGTGTGTCGTGTCAGTGTCAGTGCGGCTCGGAGACGACGTGTCAGTGTCAGTACGGCTCGGAGACGACGTGTCAGTGTCAGTGCGGCTCGGAGACGACGTGTCAGTGTCGGTGTCGCGACTGTGTGACGTGTCAGTGTCAGTGCGGCTCGGAGACGACGTGTCAGTGTCGGTGTCGCGGCTGTGTGTCGTGTCGTGTCGGTGTCGCGGCTGTGTGACGTGTCAGTGTCGGTGTCGCGGCTGTGTGTCGTGTCGTGTCGGTGTCGCGGCTGTGTGTCGTGTCGTGTCGGTGTCGCGGCTGTGTGACGTGTCGGTGTTGGTGTCGCGACTGTGTGTCGTGTCGTGTCAGTGTCGTTGTCGCGACTGTGTGTCGTGTCGTGTCGGTGTCGGTGTCGCGACTGTGTGTCGTGTCGTGTCAGTGTCGGTGTCGCGGCTGTGTGTCGTGTCGTGTCGGTGTCGCGACTGTGTGTTGTGTCAGTGTCGGTGTCGCGACTGTGTGTCGTGTCAGTGTCGGTGTCGCGACTGTGTGACGTGTCAGTGTCGGTGTCGCGACTGTGTGTCGTGTCAGTGTCGGTGTCGCGACTGTGTGTTGTGTCAGTGTCGGTGTCGCGACTGTGTGTCGTGTCAGTGTCGGTGTCGCGACTGTGTGACGTGTCAGTATCGGTGTCGCGGCTGTGTGACGTGTCAGTGTCAGTGTCGCGACTGTGTGTCGTGTCAGTGTCGGTGTCGCGACTGTGTGACGTGTCAGTGTCGGTGTCGCGACTGTGTGTCGTGTCAGTGTCGGTGTCGCGACTGTGTGACGTGTCAGTGTCGGTGTCGCGACTGTGTGTCGTGTCAGTGTCGGTGTCGCGACTGTGTGTCGTGTCAGTGTCGGTGTCGCGGCTGTGTGACGTGTCAGTGTCGGTGTCGCGACTGTGTGTCGTGTCAGTGTCGGTGTCGCGACTGTGTGTCGTGTCAGTGTCGGTGTCGCGGCTGTGTGACGTGTCAGTGTCGGTGTCGCGACTGTGTGTCGTGTCAGTGTCGGTGTCGCGGCTGTGTGACGTGTCAGTGTCGGTGTCGCGACTGTGTGTCGTGTCAGTGTCGGTGTCGCGACTGTGTGTCGTGTCAGTGTCGGTGTCGCGGCTGTGTGACGTGTCAGTGTCGGTGTCGCGACTGTGTGTCGTGTCAGTGTCGGTGTCGCGACTGTGTGTCGTGTCAGTGTCGGTGTCGCGGCTGTGTGACGTGTCAGTGTCGATGTCGCGACTGTGTGTCGTGTCAGTGTCGGTGTCGCGACTGTGTGTCGTGTCAGTGTCGGTGTCGCGGCTGTGTGTCGTGTCAGTGTCGGTGTCGCGGCTGTGTGTCGTGTCAGTGTTGGTGTCGCGGCTGTGTGACGTGTCAGTGTCGGTGTCGCGACTGTGTGTCGTGTCAGTGTCGGTGTCGCGACTGTGTGTCGTGTCAGTGTCGGTGTTGCGACTGTGTGACGTGTCAGTGTCGGTGTCGCGACTGTGTGTCGTGTCAGTGTCGGTGTCGCGACTGTGTGACGTGTCAGTGTCGGTGTCGCGACTGTGTGACGTGTCAGTGTCGGTGTCGCGGCTGTGTGACGTGTCAGTGTCGGTGTCGCGGCTGTGTGTCGTGTCAGTGTCGGTGTCGTGACTGGCCAGGTGCGGGTGGCGATTTGGCGAGAAGGGCGGGGAGAGGATCCGAAGGGAAAAATATGAGCGAGCCATTGCGCGCAAGCGCTTCTTGCCCGATGGGCGGCAATCTGACACAGTGGTAAGATGCTTGCTTCCTGCGCCGAGGACTTGGGTTCTATTCATCGCCTGGGCCCCTCTATAAGGTGTGACGTAGCTCCACTAAACCCTTGACATAGGGTAACAGTTCCAGTTGGCGACTTTACTGCAGGAGGACTCGTGCTCAACCCACAACCTCGACTGTTTTGCCTTGACGGGGGCGATTTGGACGATTATCCAAGTAACAGAGACAGACAGACAGACAGACAGACAGACAGACAGACAGACAGACAGACAGACAGACAGACAGACAGACAGACAGACAGACAGACAGACAGACAGACAGACAGACAGACAGACAGACAGACAGACAGACAGACAGACAGACAGACAGACAGACAGACAGACAGACAGACAGACAGACAGACAGACACAGACAGACAGACAGACAGACAGACAGACAGACAGACAGACAGACAGACAGACAGACAGACAGACAGACAGACAGACAGACAGACAGACAGACAGACAGACAGACAGACAGACAGACAGACAGACAGACAGACAGACAGACAGACAGACAGACAGACAGACAGACAGACCGACCGACCGACCGACCGACCGACCGACCGACCGACCGACCGACCGACCGACCGACCGACCGACCGACCGACCGACCGACCGACCGACCGACCGACCGACCGACCGACCGACCGACCGACCGACCGACCGACCGACCGACCGACCGACCGACCGACCGACCGACCGACCGACCGACCGACCGACCGACCGACCGACCGACCGACCGACCGACCGACCGACCGACCGACCGACCGACCGACCGACCGACCGGCCCGGAATCCCGTGTTTTCCAGAGCTGCGGCAGCTCTAATCGGACTCACGAGCCATTTGTTTACGTAAACGGCTCGTTGCGAAGCTCGTTTGACCGTTTTTACTTCCTAGGTGGTTGCACGCCACGTGGCGTCCTATTGTGTTTTTGCTGTCTGGGCGGTGTTTTTTTTTTCAGACGAGCTCGTGCCGGTAACGCGCGAGCACTTCGTGTTTCTTTTTTTCTCTCGTTTTCCACGGATTGCGGTGGGCCGCAGTAAGCATGCCCGATTATTTGTTGACGTCGAGAGCCGGATTAGTTGTTGACGTCGAGAGCCGGAGGATTGTTGACACGTCAGTGGTGTTGACGTCATAGTTTTCTTTTCGCTTGCGTAATCTAACGTCAAACTCATTGCTGCCTGGAAATTGTCTTAGGATGCAGTTTTTCTTGGTTTTGGTGTGGCCACAATTGACGCACGTTTTTGTGAGAATATATGCGTCACAAACGCATATATTGTATGGAGATGACTCGAGTGAACCCACCGATTAATAACAGGATTATTACTGGTTTGTGCTTGCTACTTTGGTATACAATACTTATTTTTAAGGACCTCACTTCCTCTTGTGAGCAATATCTTCGATCTTGATATATAATAATGATGAGTTCTATTTATTATTTATATTAATTGATTGAATGTGAAGCAAATTTGCTGGATATTATGTGTAAAAGTCAAAAGTGTGACATAAAGTGAATTGTTTAAGATTAGGCTGGCCGAAAAGTGTCCAAAAATGTATAAGCCTGACCCACCAATTACCAAATCGGTCACAACATTTTTTTCGGTTACCAAAATTTCGGTAACCGATTGACACCACTAGTTGCTAGTGAGCATCCCTTTGTGACCTCATGTATTTGAATATAATCAAACACTGATCTGGATTTGGTTTCCATAATCTGAATAAAGGATAGGTAAGCCATTTCATTGCCGGTTTATTACTTATGGTCGTTGACATTTTTAATGACTTTATTAGCTACTTATAACGCATGTAGTTATTCGTCAATGAGCCCACTTTGTACGCTGCGCCAGTGCGGCCCCTGCTCTTGCTCTTATTTGGCACCTGGCGGCATTGGCACGTGCCATTGTTGAGATGACATTCCCGGGTCGGGAATGCGCCACCGTGCATAATGCATGGCTATTTCATTGTCTCTCGTGTTTACAGGCCTCTGGGGCCACTTGCAGGCCTTTAGCGGCTGCCGCCTCATGTATAATGGAGGCGGCGATGTGTGAACATAACACTGCCACATCGCCCCCCCCCCCCCCCGGCCCCGGCCCCGGCGCCCCTAAACAGCTCGACGGAGGTGGGGTAACCCAGGCTGAGCTGTCGCTCGTGCTGCTCAGGTTAGATGCCGCTTAGATTGGCTAATGGGGAATTGTTGAGGGATGTAGCGCCCCCATAGCTGCCATTCAACTGGTTTTGGCTGTGGGTTTAAGCAACCGCTCTCCTGGGGCCAAGTCGCTCACTGGAACTTTCACCCTGTTCCGAGGGTTGGGGCCAGGGCACACCTTATGCAGGGGCCAACTGGATAAGTAAGGTGATACGGTCACTGTCAATGATGTCACGTCTTGTTTCAAGTCAGTTTCAAAGCCAGTGCCAACCCTTTACTAAGTGAAGTGTTACATTTTGATGGGGCCGGCCTCTTTCGCCTACATACATAGCTGTAAAGCTCTGTTCTTTTAGTTTAACCCCTGGGTCGGCGCGTGTTGAAACGGTTGACTAGCGCGGTAGTTTTGTTTGTACGATAAGTGATGATCGTTGACCGACGCTACGACAAAGGGGTGAGTACGGTTTGTACGAAGATAACAGGTTTACTTCAATTTGAAACTAATGAAGCGCTTGATACACACATACACACTTCATTCATTTAGTTGCTCCAGGAAGAGACTACACAGAGACTACGAGACTGCAAAGTCAGGTTGTCGCCTAGTCGCCTTGACTTTCGAGGTCTTGCGCTGGGCAGAGCTTGACACCTGTGTTGAGACGGAGCTGGATACTGGGCGGAGCGGAGCTGGAGCTGGGCGGAGCTGGGCAGAGCTTGACACCTGTGTTGAGACGGAGCTGGATACTGGGCGGCGCGGAGCTGGAGCTGGGCGGAGCTGGGCAGAGCTTGACACCTGTGTTGAGACGGAGCTGGACACTGGGCGGAGCGGAGCTGGAGCTGGGCGGAGCTGGGCAGAGCTTGACACTTGTGTTGAGACGGAGCTGGATACTGGGCGGAGCGGAGCTGGAGCTGGGCGGAGCTGGGCAGAGCTTGACACCTGTGTTGAGACGGAGCTGGACACTGGGCGGGGCGGAGCTGGAGCTGGACTGGGCGGAGCTGGACACTTGTGTTGAGACGGAGCTGGATACTGGGCGGAGCGGAGCTGGAGCTGGGCGGAGCTGGGCAGAGCTTGACACCTGTGTTGAGACGGAGCTGGATACTGGGCGGAGCGGAGCTGGAGCTGGGCGGAGCTGGGCAGAGCTTGACACCTGTGTTGAGACGGAGCTGGATACTGGGCGGAGCGGAGCTGGAGCTGGGCGGAGCTGGGCAGAGTTTGACACCTGTGTTGAGACGGAGCTGGATACTGGGCGGAGCGGAGCTGGAGCTGGGCGGAGCTGGGCAGAGCTTGACACCTGTGTTGAGACGGAGCTGGATACTGGGCGGAGCGGAGCTGGAGCTGGGCGGAGCTGGGCAGAGCTTGACACCTGTGTTGAGACGGAGCTGGATACTGGGCGGAGCGGAGCTGGAGCTGGGCGGAGCTGGACAGAGCTTGACACTTGTGTTGAGACGGAGCTGGACACTGGGCGGGGCGGAGCTGGAGCTGGACTGGGCGGAGCTGGACACCTGTGTTGAGACGGAGCTGGACACTGGGCGGGGCGGAGCTGGAGCTGGACTGGGCGGAGCTGGAGCTGGACACCTGTGTTGAGACGGAGCTGGACACTGGGCGGGGCGGAGCTGGAGCTGGACTGGGCGGAGCTGGGCGGAGCTGGACACCTGTGTTGAGACGGAGCTGGACACTGGACGGGGCGGAGCTGGAGCTGGACTGGGCGGAGCTGGGCGGAGCTGGACACCTGTGTTGAGACATGTTGAGACACCTGTGTTGAGACACACAGCAACATTAAATCCTCCAGCACACTCGCTAGTTTGCCATTGATGTTTTACTCAGGAGCCGTGCGATGTGCAGCCCCAAAACTAACATTGCGCGACCGTATCTGAGGAGTGTCTGCCACACCATTAACTCTTCAATTGCTTCCGTATTGACCTAAAAGACTGAGGGATACAATTTTGATTATCCTATGTACTCACTCAGAGATATGAATCAACCCGCCCGCTACCGCTTTCGTACATGAATGAAAGCCATTTGCAGACGACTCAATAGTGGGATTGTTGAGAAGTCATTACGAAGCTGGACCGCCTACCATTGACAGGCCCACTGCGGCCCTCCACCGTTGCGACGGGCTGGGGGGGGGGGGGGGGGGGGGCTGCCATCGGGGCTGGCCCTTCAGCTTCGCGTCTGGGGTGACGGCTGCTGGGGTGTGCCGATCACGACTCCCATCCCCATCCCCATCCCACGTCCCTACCGCTCCCCTTTCTGGACGACTGCGGGCGCACCTTGCGACTGGCCAGCTGCCGCCGCCGTCACTCGCTAATCGGACACCGCCTGGCTAACGGCCCGTTGCCGGCCGTGCTCGCCGTGCCGGATAACGGCGTGACGTCTCTCCGGCGACGGCCGTCGGCGGGGCCGTCGTCTGGCACGTGCTGGGGTCTGTCCTCTGGGCGCTGGCCACATGGCGCCCCCCCCCCCCCCCGGTCTGAGGGGGGACCCGGCACCTGTCTAGTAATCCGTGACTGGTAGCCGGCGCTCAGCTGGCGGTACTGCTGCGGCGGCGCTGCGCGATCGTGTTTGTCGCCGCCGGCTCGCCCGGCCGCCGGCGGGGATAGGCGTGGGTAGTGGGTGGCTGGTGCAGCTGCCTCCTCCCCCCCCCCCCCCGCCGTCACTTCGCTCCCCTGCCCCCCATGGCCGAATTTCACAGCTAAGGACGATGAACTATCGGTTTGTTGGTAGAACGGATATGGCCGTGCCGTCGGTGAACTGGATACGGGGGTATCACTGGCGTAGTGGTGGATCAGGTTTCGGAATTTGCCGGGGGTTATTGACTGGATTAAATTGCTAATGCGTTTTCGGAAAAGGCCTTAGTGGGCGCTAAATGCTCGTAACGGTGGGTGCGACCGTAAGAATCGTTGTTCACAGAAAAAGGGCTCAAAATGTTCTTCAATGTAGTTTGTTTTGTACTTCATGCGTCGAAGCCTCATTAATTAAGTCATATGGCAATTTCGACAAGTCGAAATAACCCTCATCTCTCACTTTTTGTTAAAAATTGGTCATTATATGGTTATGTTGGGTCCTGAATTCAGCTGTGGCAATATTAGCTCGCTCTGACCTCATGTATATAGCCTCGGGGATTTTAAGCAAGTTCACACTGCAGTGGTATTTTTGGAGCCCGAAATAGTGCATTTGACTTAACCAAATGTCAAAAAGACTTATATGGCTGAATTCGCAATGAAACGGAGATTCTATTTCTTGGCTTTGTTTCGTGACCTTGAATGACCTTGACCCCGTGACCTCGTGACCTTTTCCCGTTGACCTCGTGTGACCCCGGGTACACCTGATTTCAATTTTTACTTCGCAAAATACTTGTCTATATATTGCCTAACAACGCAAAAAAATAAAAATGTGCGTTTTTCCTCTAATTTTCATATTTTCTGTCGATATACGTGCATGTTTTATCATTACCCCAAGGGGGAGGGGTAACGGCCGGATATATCAGCTGCCATTGCAGCTACAGGCCAATTTTTTGGTGTACACATTGTCAGGGTGACGAGCAACACCACGCAGCCATCCGGCGTGGTCCAAAACGGTTCTAATGGTGAAGACACCGTCCAAATCGGTCCCATAGGTTCGGAGCATGACGTCGGCAACGATTTTTGGCTGTTTTGGTCCAATTTGGTCCACTTATATTGAACCAAAGTGGATAAAACTCAAAACGACACCGTCTAGACCAAGCCGGATCGAATGGTGAAGACTCCGTTCAAATCGGTCCCATAGGTTTGGAGCATGAAGTCTGCAACGATTTGGGGCGGTTTTGGTCCAATTTGGTCTACTTAGATTAGACCAAAGTGGATAAAACTCAAAACTGCACCGTTTTGGACCACGATGGATCGAATGGTGAAGACCCCGCCAAAATCGGTGCCTAGGTTCGGAGTATGACGTCTGCAACGATTTGTGGCGGTTTTGGTCCAATTTGGTCCACTTAGATTAGACCCAAGTGAATAAAACTCAAAACTGCACCGTTTAAAGGGAATAGTACACCTTGGGAAAAGTACGTGGAATGGTGGAAAAGAGTGTCCTGATTACGGTTCAGCATTCGTTTTTGCGAAAAAGTACCAATTTGTCATAATTGGAAAAATATTGATATTAATACATATGACGTCACAATAATCTTGCGTCACCAAAACGAGTTGTGACGTCATACCGGCAAAAGCCTATCCTTGAATCAGAATATGTAAGCAACACTAACAACCTCATTCGCTGGGTCGCGACTCGCGAGTATATTGGTCGCGATTGAAAATGTGTGAATGTTTACACTATGGCCTTGTATGAGTAGAGTTGGAGTGGCGTTGCGTGAACACATACCCATAATGTTGATGTGCATAAATAAATGCGATATACCTACCCACAAATGTGTTTATATGTGTGTGCATCGGTATGTGGTGAATGTAAATACACATTGCAGCTACCGGTACTAGCCACCCATCAAAGGGTGTGCCTTTTCAAGACGAGTGTGGACATTATTTTCAATTGGAAATCCAATGACAATTTACAAAGTTGTAGCCAATAATATTTCTAGCTAAGCGGCACTTCAACGTAAACAATACACAAACTTTGTACAAATTGAATCAATGTATTGCATGAACACCGACCAGCCACCAATCAACAAATGCGTCTTATCACTAAACATCTATTGGTAATTTTCTATTGGAAATCGGTTCACGATTGACAGAGGTAATTACTTAAAACTGTAACCACAGGCAGAATGTATCCCAAATGTATCGCAGTTACAGGTGCATGTGCTTCTATTGCGGAGAATATTGCAGCTACCGGTACGAGCCACCCTTCAATAGGTGTGCCTTTTCAAGACGAGTGTCGGTATTATTTTCAATTGGAAATCTAGTGAAAATTGACAAAGTTATGGCCAATAATATTTCTAGCTCATGAAAACATGATGCGTTTCGGTTTTCGGTGCTATTCGGCCGGTCCAAATAGCAAAAACGTTGTTCTATTACCCTGGCGAAAACGAAGCGCGGTAGGAATACTAATGACGTATGCGAAACGTCACAAGATCACCCTTTAAAATATTACCAAATATACCCAACGGTTTTTGCGTTGAAACTCTGCAACTATGTCGTTTTGGAAGGACAAATTTCAGATTTGGAGATTTCTCAGTACTCCCGACAATCTGGCTATCTCAGTTAAAAACTAATGTTAAAGGTGTACTATTCCCTTTAAACGGAATGTTTCACCTTTCTGAAAGTTGTGAAATATACGCTGGTTGTCGAAAATATGAAGTAAGTGCTACTGAAAACGATGGTGATATTTTTTATCTCGAAAAGTCTTTAAAAAAACTTATACAAATTAAGTTTTTAAATTTGGAATGATGACGTCATTATTGAGCTATAGAGCTATAGAGAAAATCTTTACGCTGCCATTTGGCAGCACAATCGTTTCAGACAATTCGGGCGACTTAAATACAAACCTTGTGGAACTGTGTCTTCTCCCGCACAGAACACAATGACGAGTGCGAGGCATTGCGATAGCTCAATATTTGTTAAGCAATCAATCCATAACTGAAACTTCAAACAATGTGAAAAACTTCAACTTGGACCGCAACCTATCGCGTTGGCCGTTGTTTACATCGTACTCGCCAAGGTTCGAGAAATACAGGTCGTCTGACTTCCAGGACGAACAATCTTGAAGTGGCTGTCAGCCAATCAGCGGCGGCATTACCAATTACCATAGACCCCATTTGGAAAATTCGAGATTCAATTGCTTAAAAACGGGGAATTTTTGGGGAAAATGACGTCAATAATTTAGACATTTCAATAACGGCCAAAGATTTTACTCAGTTCAAAACCAATACAAAGGTGCAACCTTCCCTTTAAGACCACGTCGGATCGAATGGTGAAGATCCCGCCCAAATCGGTCCCATAAGTTCGGAGCAAGACGTCATTTGCAACGATTGTTGGTGGTTTTGGTCCAATTTGGTCCACTTGGATTAAACCGAAGTGGATAAAACTCGAAACGGCATCGTCTTAGACCACACCGGATCGGATGGTGAAGACCCCGCTCAAATCGGTACCATAGTTTCGGAGTATGACGTCGGCATTTTTTTTTTTGCGGGTTTGGTCCAATTTGGTCCACTTAGATTAGACCAAAGTGGATAAAAGTCTTAATGGCACCGTTTTGGACCACGCCGGATCGAATGGCGAAGACCCCACCCAAATCGGTCCCATAGGTTCGGAGATATTCGCCCGTTACTCCTCCCCCTTGGGGGTAATTCGAAATCATCGACGAAAATATGGAAATTAGAGGGAAAACGCACTTTTTTATTTGTTGCGTTGTTTGGCAATATATTGACGAGTATTTTGCAAAAGTGAAAAATTGAAATCAGAGGCATTCCCGGGGTCACACAAGGTCAACGGAAAAAAGGTCACGGGGTCAAGGTCATTCTAGGTCACGCAACAAATCCCAGAAATATAATCTCCTTTTCATTGCGAATTCAGCCATATACATCTTTTTGACATTTTGTTAAATTAAACGCACTATTTCGGCCTCCAAAAACACCTGCAGCGTGACCTTGCAAAAATGCCCGAGGCTATAACTCGAAAACCTGAGGTCAAATCGAGCTTATATTGCCACAGCTGAATTAAGGACCCAAGATCCTATAGACCAATTTTGAACAAAAAGTGAGAGATGAGGGCTAAATTTTTAAAGACAAAATGTCGAAATGTGGAATGCCCCAGCTCGCTTATTTTCTAATCTCATGAGTAGGGAAGCATGGGAATCAATATATTCTTCACCATTAACACCGATATCATTGTTAAGTCTTGATTGATCGATCTACTATTAAAATATTTGTTCCAGATGGAAAGCATGGCTTCTGGAAATAAATCTGATCGGCGGTTGTTGAATGCCAACAAAAATGAGTAATCACACTTAGGATACTATCCAAACATGTAGTCTTTATCCAAACATGTAGTCTTGTATCTATTTCTGCATTTTTAAAACTGTCAAGAAAAAATTGCTGTTTGTCAATCGAACTTCCCTGATATGTCGCCGCCTACCGACACGACTCGGTACTCAATCTATAGAAAACATTACAGACGATCATATTAATGTTGACAGGTAGCAATCATATCGGCATCCAAGCTCCCTGCAAATCCCCAGCCAGTGGGAGCCAATGCGCCTATCTGGACCATCGGTGGCACCAACTGCTGTCGTGGCCGTGACGTTACACCACTTGCGTCACGCTCGTGCGCGATCAGGGAAGGCGGCGTCCCGGTGTCTGATGGCCCACGATGGAGGACATCTTCGCGTCCTTCTCGACATCAGCCCGGCCAGCGATGACCGCTCCGATCGTGGGAAGTGAAGTGTCGCCGCAGATGGCATTGGTACGCGCGGATGCCATTGCAGAACTGGCTCTGATCCACGGCTCTGATTGCGGCGCCGCGCGGTCACAGCACTCTCAGAAGGTCGCCAAAAGCGTCCACTTCTCGCGACTTTTTCGGGGCAGTTTGTCAGCAACACACGCCGACAGCGGTGGGCGCGGGGTTATCTCTTGCTGACATTGGTTGTTTGTTCGTTTCACAGTAGCCGCTCGCCCGCCGCGCGGTGGTTTTCTCATGTCCCCGCCGACTTGGATCGGTATGCACGCTGGGAACATGCCGCAGGGAGCGTCGCGAAAGGGCCGCGAAAGGCCAGCAATGTCGAGCAAGTCAGGCAATCTGAGTCATTGCGACAACGGCGCACGCCGAGTGGGAAGTTATGTTGCAGTGGTATTGACGGGGTCTTGAGGGGATTTCTGTGAAATGGCTCTCTTGCGGTGGTGCGCTCCAGTTTGCGTTATCGCGTTGTGGTTAGGACAAACTCGCATGGGAATCAACATCGCGGCGATAAAATGCCTCCTGACGAAACCAACAATGCTACGACAGCTTTATGTCGGTTGCATTCCTTGATATTGCATCAAGGAACAAGCAAAGACAGGCCCCTGTCCTTGACACTTGAACCAGGAGCGAATCATTGCCACGAAAAATGTGTGCGGGAAGCAGTTAACTTTTGATCATGTTTTGAGATAAGCTTAATCCTTCTATGTAAGGTCTCGTTGCGGATTTGAGCTCCTCTCGTCTTGGGGCACCTTTTACTCTCCAAATATTCCTCATTTCGCAAAAAGAAGATTTTATAGCAAAAATTTAGACCTACAAGTGGAATGATGCAGCCTTTTCAGGTAAGTCGGAAAGTGGGTCAATGGTCGGTAACGGTTTGTGGAAACCACGACAAAATTGTATGGCCATTTCGCTGCGTTTTTGCTTGAACTTCAGTGTTTCGACCCGTTTGAACTCGAGCTTCACCTTGAAATTTGTTGTAAAAATTAGATAGCCAGTGGTGTCGGTTGTGTTGAGTATTTCCACGTCATAGATCGCCGTGCGCATTACACCAAGGGAGACCGCTGGCTCACTCGGGTGTGGGGCATGTCTTCGATGTTCCCTGGTTTCAGGCGACACGTTTTGCCCACGTTGCCGGCGTGTCTAACATACGAATGATCACATCACCACCATAAAACAGTCACCGAAATTCGCGAGATGACTTCATCTCGTCACTCCTTCCGAATAGATCCCTGCAGAGCACAAGATCCTCTAGTGTTTTTCTGTCTATTCTTTTTTGCAGCGTGTGTGTCCGGTCCGCGGAATTGGGCCGCGTAGAAGTGCGGGCTGGTGTGCGCCTCGTGTTGGCGCGCATGTTCGGCCGAGTTGTGGTCAAGATGCGACATGGTGGGGTGACGTAACCAGTCGAGGTCGTGTTCGCTGGATGCAGTTGTACGACTGAAGCAATCGACTGCAGTTGTACGACTGAAGCAATCGACTGCAGTTGTACGACTGAAGCAATCGACTGCAGTTGTACGACTGAAGCAATCGACTGCAGTTGTACGACTGAAGCAATCGACTGCAGTTGTACGACTGAAGCAATCGACTGCAGTTGTACGACTGAAGCAATCGACTGCAGTTGTACGACTGAAGCAATCGAGAACAGCCTGCTGAACGATTACTGAAGACTTGTGTCCATGCCCTAGAACAGCGCAAAGAAAGCAGTTGGTTAATGGAAGCCTTTGGATATGTTGCCCTAGAACAGCGCAAAGAAAGCAGTTGGTTAATGGAAGCCTTTGGATATGTGGTCCTAAGGATGTTTTGAAACGTAAATACCCTTCTGCCCTGTCGTTGCCTTGATTTGGGATAAGGAACCAGTGGATTATTTCAGCTACCTATAGCTAATGGTAAATCATATGTTAACTTTATGCTGGTTTAGTTTTTTATTCTCTATCATTTTTATAACTATTTTTCTTGAATGAGCCACAGGTTCCACATTTGCCTGGAAGTATACTATGCCACGTTGCCGAGAAAAGCTGCTCATTTTTCGCATCAATTCTCAACTCCGTTAAGTTGAGCACGTCATGTCCGTTGGCGTATTCACAAGTTTGACTCACATTAAGACGGATTCAATATTCCAGCATTCAATCTAATATTTTGTTGTTGTTGTAGGTATCATTTATTTTTTATTTGCTTGCTTCACAAAAGCTAAATGTAATTCCAAGGTTAGGACCCACACTCGATCCTGAGTTCATTGACAATGACTCAGAACGCAAGCCTTATTGAGTGTTGCCGGATTTGGACACATCCGGGCATCCTCTTCTCAATTCGTCGACTATGTGGTCAAAAACTGGCATGTCAATGTATCGATACTATTGTTGTGGTCTTTGTGTGCTTACGGTACACAACTTTCTTGCATTGAAGATGTTCCCGACTGTCTTTTTGAAGATTCCTGGTCGAATCGTCATTGGTTACCCACAGAGAAACGCGTTGTCCGTCTGCAGTCTGCACAATGGGTATGGTTGAGGAGGTTCAATGGAGACTTTTTGCCGATGATTGCTGATGACCTTGTCTGCCAGAATGTACCAAGGTCGTAGACCAGATCTGTCGACGCAGCACAGCGGTGACCATCCGGACATGTGGAGGGCTGGCTGTCTGTCGGAAGTGGACGCTGCAGCTTATGGCGTAGGTAGGCGCACTTCCCTGCATGGCTGCGGGGTTTGAAGGGCTCTCCATTGACGGCGACAAAAAGGTTGAGCAACATTTTTTCGCATGTATTTTCCGTTAAAGGAAGCAAGTCAAAAACTGTTAATGTTTTTTCTCTTCGGTTGCATCAATCTGACTATGATCTTGTGTTCAATTATTTCCAAAATTGCATGTTCTGCGTTATATGATATCGCGTTATGAGTGACGAACCTCGACGGCAACCGGAATGATATCGACGATCTTAACCACGTCGGCTGGGGCGTTTATGCGCCGATCGCACCCGTAAAAATCGACTCTATGAGCATAACCCAGGTGTGTCTTTCCACGGCGCGCAAAGACGCACGCGAGATCAGGCGTTTAGCACCTCCCACGCACAGAAACCCGCTCCCGTGGGCGGAAGTTGGGCGGGGACATTCCAGGCGCGATTTATCGCAGCTGCATGACGTGGGGGAGTGTTCCGGTCAGTTTCAGGACTATCGGGGCTCCCAGCAGCCAGCCTGCTCTGTCAGCGGGCTCCCAGCAGCCAGTCTGCTCTGTCAGCGGGCTCCCAGTAGCCAGCCTGCTCTGTCAGCGGGCTCCCAGCAGCCAGCCTGCTCTGTCAGCGGGCTCCCAGTAGCCAGCCTGCTCTGTCAGCGGGCTCCCAGTAGCCAGCCTGCTCTGTCAGCGGGCTCCCAGTAGCCAGCCTGCTCTGTCAGCGGGCTCCCAGTAGCCAGCCTGCTCTGTCAGCGGGCTCCCAGTAGCCAGCCTGCTCTGTCAGCGGGCTCCCAGCAGCCAGTCTGCTCTGTCAGCGGGCTCCCAGTAGCCAGCCTGCTCTGTCAGCGGGCTCCCAGCAGCCAGCCTGCTCTATCAGCGCGCTCCCAGCAGCCAGCCTGCTCTGTCAGCAGGCCTCCAGGCTTCAAACGGGAGCTTACAAGGAACTAATGGAATGGGGCGAGAACACTCGTAAGTGACAAGTAGTTTCGTGCGTTACGCAAGCGGTGTCAGTGAGGGTCTACTTCAAATACTTGTATAAATAATACAAATACAAATACGGTTTACTGGTAATTGATGACACAGCTCTGACATGGTGGTGCTTCTTTGCTGCACCCTGCGTGGTTGAGCCCCAATTTATCCGTATCACAGCAAAGAACATGCACTTGTCCTGTTTTAGCTGCATGCTATTACTATTTCTAGCTTTAATAGTTTGACTATACACGTCATTACATGCAATTAATCGATTTTTTACATCGTCGAACGTCGTCGGTGCACCACATCTCACTGTAAGTTTGTGTCTGCAGCAGTTTGACGACCGTCCCCTGGAAGATCCCTCCGATAGAACTGTCCACTGCCGACCCGATTTAGTTCTTGATAGCTGGACACGGAAGGCGGAGATAAGCCCGTCTCGCTGTTTTGTTTTTGTTTTCCGCTTGTTAGTATTTACCGGTGCTAATTCAGAATCGGGCCGCACCTCTGGACGTGTCTGGACACCGTCTGGCGCGGACCAGTTTCGAAATACCGCAGAGCGGAGGTAATGGATGTGAACACGTCACGAGACCGACTTCTGCTATTGTTCTACTTGTGATGATCGATCTGCGCTGATGATGAGACGCGGATTTTTCTGGGGACGGGGATTCGTCCCAGTCACCTCGGATTTAACGAGTTGCAGCGGCTGGTAGGAGTTTGCTGAGATGCGATGATATTAAGATAAGCTATGCTTTGATTGAAGGGAAATGTTGACCTTCTGATTGATTTTGCTGCATTATCTTGTGCCACGTGTAAGGTATTAAATTGATCGAGTCTCAATTTAAAAGTGAAATTACAACTTTTTCCATTTCGAAAATTACATTTTAGGAAATTTTGAAATGAGGTACATATACTTATTTTGGAGTTTATGATCGTTATTCTTATTGTTCTTCACTACTTGGCGACCAAAGTGATTTTATTTTCGTATGCTTAAAATTGAGTGATAAAATGATGCTTGAGTTCAAGTGGACCAATGTCAGCACAAAACTAAATGATGTCAACATTTGTTTGCGTTACATTTAAATACTGCAAACGGACTGCATGCATCAGGAATAGGAGACTGCGAAAAATTGATCGTTTCTACGAAATACCAAGGGTATGAGCGACCAAAGTGAATACATTTTTCCAACACTTTCTGTGAATGAATAGATGACGATTCAGCTGCAACAAAAGCCATAGTAACGTTAGCAAGGGCATATTTCAAAGTTAGTGGGCAACTATATTTAAATATATCTCAAGAACAAGCAGGAAAAGCATTTAAGTACCATACAATGTGCCAAGTACTTCACGATACCATTGTTTTCAGCGTGGAACGCTTATGCGTTTTCAAATTGAAATGACTTCGGTTAGAGACATTTAAATGCTTAATGTGAGTACATTTACATATCAATTTGTCTCCTCTCCCAATTTAAAGTGCTAACTTCATTTTTGTGGTAAAATGTTATTATTTCCCTTTAATCCAGCTCTTTCGTTTTGACAGTTATCTACCTTCTTTTTACTATAGCGATTCGTATGATACGATATGGAGATGGACTCTATACCTTCTTTTTACTATAGCGATTCGTATGATACGATATGGAGATGGACTCTATACCTTATTTTTACTATAGCGATTCGTATGATACGATATGGAGATGGACTCTATACCTTCTTTTTACTATAGCGATTCGTATGATACGATATGGAGATGGACTCTATACCTTCTTTTTACTATAGCGATTCGTATGATACGATATGGAGATGGACTCTATACCTTCTTTTTACTATAGCGATTCGTATGATACGATATGGAGATGGACTCTATACCTTCTTTTTACTATAGCGATTCGTATGATACGATATGGAGATGGACTCTATACCTTCTTTTTACTATAGCGATTCGTATGATACGATATGGAGATGGACTCTATACCTTCTTTTTACTATAGCGATTCGTATGATACGATATGGAGATGGACTCTATACCTTCTTTTTACTATAGCGATTCGTATGATACGATATGGAGATGGACTCTATACCTTCTTTTTACTATAGCGATTCGTATGATACGATATGGAGATGGACTCTATACCTTCTTTTTACTATAGCGATTCGTATGATACGATATGGAAATGGACTCTATACCTTCTTTTTACTATAGCGATTCGTATGATACGATATGGAGATGGACTCTATACCTTCTTTTTACTATAGCGATTCGTATGATACGATATGGAGATGGACTCTATACCTTCTTTTTACTATAGCGATTCGTATGATACGATATGGAGATGGACTCTATACCTCGTTCCATTCCAAGTTTGCGACCGAAGCACTTTCAGCAATTTGCATTACATTTTCATTTTGCAATGGAGCACCACAGTGGAAAGCTATTGTAGATGGCGCTGATGCCAACTGCTACCAAGCGGACCGGCGTCTGTGCGTCAGAGTATAGGCGCATTGTTTACGGCGGAGTTTTTAAGGGGTAAAGATTGTGGTAAAGATTGTGTTCAACCTTATAGGAGATGTTGGTGTCTATGGGTGTATTCGAACCCTGAAAGCATTTCTCGCTGAGGTCAATCGTTTGACCTCGGGAGGTCAAAGAGTGCCCGCCAAGGTCAAATCTTGGGTACCGCATAACCTTTTCCATAGAGTACTTACCGAAGTCGTTTCAACTGCTAAATATTCCCACCAGCCTATAGACGGTGCATACCGAGTGATCTGACCGCCCCTGGTCACCGGTTGACCTCAGGTCACAACATAAGATACCATTATGGCCTATGGGAGAATGACGGGGTACCGCATAATTTTACCCAAAAGCACGTAGAGAACCCGTTCCACCACCATCGCCTTCTCTTTAACCCACCGAAGGTGCACAGCGCAAGACTTGGCCACCGTTTGACCTTAGGTCACCTGGAAAGGCGCTAATATCCATTTAACGAGCCGTCCAAATACTTATTCGTTGTTTACCAGCCGATTGTGTTCAAACATATACGAAATGTTGGTGTCTATGAGTGTATTCGAACCCTGAAAACATTTTTCGCTAAGGTCAATCGTTTGACCTCGGGAGGTCAAAGAGTGACCGCGAGGTCAAATCTCGAGTACCGCATAACTTTTTCGCTAAAGTACTTATCGAAGTCGTTTCAACTGCTACATATTCACACCAGCCTATAGACGGTGCACAACGAGTGATCTGACCGCCCCTGGTCACCGGTTGGCCTCTGGTCACAACATAAGTTACCATTATGGCCTATGGGAGAATGACGGGATACCGCATAATGTTTTCCCAAAAATCACTTAGAGAAACTATTCTACCACCATTGCCTTCCCTTTAACCCACCAAAGGTAAGTTTGAACACAATCGGCCGGTAAACAACGAATACGTATTTTGACGGCTCGTTAAATCGATATTAGCGCCTTTCCAGGTGACCTGAGTCCAAACAGTGACCTGGATGGGTCAAGTCTTGCGCTGTACACCGTCTATAGGCTGGTGGCAATATTTAGTCGTTGAAACGACTTAAGTACTTTAACCCTCGCCAGTGCAGGGGGGGGGGGTGATGCCACCCCCTCGGGGTTTCGGGAGTAACTCGCGTAAATATCAACCGATTGCGATGAAACTTTCAGTACCCTACTTGTGAACAATTTGACACATATCCTGATTTTAAGTTGTCCCGTAACATGACCCGTAACTTTTGACCTGTTTTTCAAGGTCATGTCAGGCGCAACTGGCGTCCCGTAGTATTTATCCTTGTAACTTGTGCAGTTTCATAGTGTTTGTTGTTCAGGACCATATGCACAGGTGTTTCCAGGTGACAGTTGTAGTTTGCCTTGAGATTGTGACCTCCGATCGATCTTTTCAGAGGTCACGTATCGTGACCTCTGAAAAGAATCGACCCAGACGATACGACCGAGGTCACGACCCAGACGCCGGCCCGCTTGGTAGCAGTTGATCACCAGCGGCTCTAGCGGCGGGAAATTTATTGTCGTTCCCCATTGAACCTAAAATTCCTGATGAGATTTTGTCGAGTGCTGTTATTATTAAAGCGCTTCGGCCGCAAACTTGGAGTGGAACGAGGTATACCTACCAAAATAATTCCCAAAAGTGGATTCAGTTCTTTATTTGAAGGAAAATCTAAGCAGCGTTTGCCGAGGAAGGTTTTTTTACATTTCTTAATCCACAAGGTACCGATGCTCGTTTTTCTGATTTTTTTTCTTCAGACGTTCGTGGATTTTGCCTGGCCAACCAACTTCTGGACTGTCCTGACCCGCCAGTGACCTCAGGTGTCTCAACGTTGACCTTGACCCATAATGGCCGGCGGCGACGCGATCTTGACTGTCCTGACCCGCCAGTGACCTCAGGTGTCTCAACGTTGACCTTGACCCATACTGGCCGGCGGCCGCGTGTCGTTTCGTTACACAGCTGGTGTCGGCTGTATTGTTGTACCTCGGACAGCGGCGGCGATGGCTTGTCAATGCACTCCTGGCGTGCCGGCACCACAGTTCGATACACCGTGAGCTGGACTCGCGTGTTTGAAGTCATTAGTCGGCTGTTTGATGCGATGAATGGCAGTCCCGGGGTCGACGTTTCTTCGATGTTCGATGGTGTTAAATTTGCATGCTGCGGTGCGGGCTGGCGCTGTGGAGGTTTGGTGTAGTCTCTGGAAATCGGGCGGTTCCGGGGGCGATGCCACATCAAACATGCAGACATTGGCACACCTGGCCTGGTTATGATGGGTGATGGTAATATCAACCGAAGTCGCAACCTAAATACTTTATCGGGTCTGACCAATGATACACATTTGAAAGTCGGACATGAGCATTGATGAGCTTTACTGGCATCATAGTACTGCCGCGAATGCTGCCGCGAATTGCCGAGATGTCATTGGATATTATTTCTCATGTCTTTCCCTGTGGACAGTGGAACTGCCTCTCATCGTCGCCGTACGCTGCAAAATTACTGACCTATATATATATATTGTATATTCAGACCTTCAAGTAAGGTAAGGTGGTAACTGGTAGTTATCCAGGTAAGGGTATCGTGGAAGGTTTAACAATGTTTTGTAAATGTTCTTCGGTAATTGTACGCCATTTTGTTAGGACAAGAAATTGCAAATCCTCCATTTTTAATTTTCTACAATTTTTCGCCTTTTGTCTGTCAGTGTCCGATGTCACGGGCGTGTCACGGGTGTGTCACTGACAGTATGGGTCAAGGTCAACGTTGCAGTGAGGCCAGTCTGTCGCGATATTGTGTTGCCTATTATGTTCCCAGGACATGTCATATGTCACATCATTAGCCCGATACGTCCCAGAGCAGTCCCATAACGACGTCCAGACAGCAGTCCCATAATGACGTCCAGACAGCAGTCCCATAACGACGTCCAGACAGCAGTCCCATAACGACGTCCAGACAGCAGTCCCATAACGACGTCCAGACAGCAGTCCCCCATAACGACGTCCAGACAGCAGTCCCATAACGACGTCCAGACAGCAGTCCCCCATAACGACGTCCAGACAGCAGTCCCATAACGACGTCCAGACAGCAGTCCCATAACGACGTCCAGACAGCAGTCCCCCATAACGACGTCCAGACAGCAGTCCCATAACGACGTCCAGACAGCAGTCCCCCATAACGACGTCCAGACAGCAGTCCCATAACGACGTCCAGACAGCAGTCCCCCATAACGACGTCCAGACAGCAGTCCCCCATAACGACGTCCAGACAGCAGTCCCCCATAACGACGTCCAGACAGCAGTCCCCCATAACGACGTCCAGACAGCAGTCCCATAACGACGTCCCAGAGCAGTCCCATAACGACGTCCAGACAGCAGTCCCCCATAACGACGTCCAGACAGCAGTCCCCCATAACGACGTCCAGACAGCAGTCCCCCATAACGACGTCCAGACAGCAGTCCCCCATAACGACGTCCAGACAGCAGTCCCATAATGACGTCCAGACAGCAGTCCCCCATAACGACGTCCAGACAGCAGTCCCCCATAACGACGTCCAGACAGCAGTCCCATAACGACGTCCCAGAGCAGTCCCATAATGACGTCCAGACAGCAGTCCCCCATAACGACGTCCAGACAGCAGTCCCATAACGACGTCCAGACAGCAGTCCCATAACGACGTCCAGACAGCAGTCCCATAACGACGTCCAGACAGCAGTCCCATAACGACGTCCAGACAGCAGTCCCCCATAACGACGTCCAGACAGCAGTCCCGTAACGACGTCCAGACAGCAGTCCCATAACGACGTCCAGACAGCAGTCCCATAACGACGTCCAGACAGCAGTCCCATGATGACGTCCAGACAGCAGTCCCATAACGACGTCCAGACAGCAGTCCCCCATAACGACGTCCAGACAGCAGTCCCATAACGACGTCCAGACAGCAGTCCCATAACGACGTCCAGACAGCAGTCCCATAACGACGTCCAGACAGCAGTCCCGTAACGACGTCCAGACAGCAGTCCCCCATAACGACGTCCAGACAGCAGTCCCATAACGACGTCCAGACAGCAGTCCCATAACGACGTCCAGACAGCAGTCCCCCATAACGACGTCCAGACAGCAGTCCCCCATAACGACGTCCAGACAGCAGTCCCATAACGACGTCCAGACAGCAGTCCCCCATAACGACGTCCAGACAGCAGTCCCCCATAACGACGTCCAGACAGCAGTCCCATAACGACGTCCAGACAGCAGTCCCATAACGACGTCCAGACAGCAGTCCCCCATAACGACGTCCAGACAGCAGTCCCATAACGACGTCCAGACAGCAGTCCCCCATAACGACGTCCAGACAGCAGTCCCCCATAACGACGTCCAGACAGCAGTCCCATAATGACGTCCAGACAGCAGTCCCATAACGACGTCCAGACAGCAGTCCCCCATAACGACGTCCAGACAGCAGTCCCCCATAACGACGTCCAGACAGCAGTCCCCCATAACGACGTCCAGACAGCAGTCCCCCATAACGACGTCCAGACAGCAGTCCCATAACGACGTCCAGACAGCAGTCCCCCATAATGACGTCCAGACAGCAGTCCCATAACGACGTCCAGACAGCAGTCCCATAATGACGTCCAGACAGCAGTCCCCCATAACGACGTCCAGACAGCAGTCCCCCATAACGACGTCCAGACAGCAGTCCCATAACGACGTCCAGACAGCAGTCCCCCATAACGACGTCCAGACAGCAGTCCCCCATAACGACGTCCAGACAGCAGTCCCATAACGACGTCCAGACAGCAGTCCCCCATAACGACGTCCAGACAGCAGTCCCATAACGACGTCCAGACAGCAGTCCCCCATAACGACGTCCAGACAGCAGTCCCATAACGACGTCCAGACAGCAGTCCCATAACGACGTCCAGACAGCAGTCCCCCATAACGACGTCCAGACAGCAGTCCCCCATAACGACGTCCAGACAGCAGTCCCATAACGACGTCCAGACAGCAGTCCCCCATAACGACGTCCAGACAGCAGTCCCATAATGACGTCCAGACAGCAGGCCCCCATAACGACGTCCAGACAGCAGTCCCATAACGACGTCCAGACAGCAGTCCCCCATAACGACGTCCAGACAGCAGTCCCATAACGACGTCCAGACAGCAGTCCCATAACGACGTCCAGACAGCAGTCCCCCATAACGACGTCCAGACAGCAGTCCCCCATAACGACGTCCAGACAGCAGTCCCATAACGACGTCCAGACAGCAGTCCCCCATAACGACGTCCAGACAGCAGTCCCATAATGACGTCCAGACAGCAGTCCCCCATAACGACGTCCAGACAGCAGTCCCATAACGACGTCCAGACAGCAGTCCCCCATAACGACGCCCAGACAGCAGTCCCCCATAACGACGTCCAGACAGCAGTCCCCCATAACGACGTCCAGACAGCAGTCCCATAACGACGTCCAGACAGCAGTCCCATAACGACGTCCAGACAGCAGTCCCATAACGACGTCCAGACAGCAGTCCCCCATAACGACGTCCTGACAGCAGTCCCCCATAACGACTTCCAGACAGCAGTCCCATAACGACGTCCAGACAGCAGTCCCATAACGACGTCCAGACAGCAGTCCCATAACGACGTCCTGACAGCAGTCCCATAATGACGTCCAGACAGCAGTCCCGTAACGACTTCCAGACAGCAGTCCCCCATAACGACGTCCAGACAGCAGTCCCATAACGACGTCCAGACAGCAGTCCCATAACGACGTCCAGACAGCAGTCCCCCATAACGACGTCCAGACAGCAGTCCCCCATAACGACGTCCAGACAGCAGTCCCATAACGACGTCCAGACAGCAGTCCCCCATAACGACGTCCAGACAGCAGTCCCCCATAACGACGTCCAGACAGCAGTCCCATAACGACG
This sequence comes from Chirona hameri, assembly GCA_036785665.1. Lineage (NCBI taxonomy): Eukaryota > Metazoa > Arthropoda > Thecostraca > Balanomorpha > Balanidae > Chirona > Chirona hameri. The sequence continues at coordinate 39,778 of JAXIVJ010000629.1, forward strand.
TCCCACTCTCATGCCGTACGAGACCACAAACAGCGCTCTGCCTTCTTCGCGTGTGTACAGCATGCTGTTTTCAGCTCAGTCGTGCCCCACTGTTCGGGCCGGGAGGGTCGAAAACGAACTGCTCGTGCGCTTGTTGCCGGTGGCACCCCCAGGTTGCCATGGTTACCGTGTTCGGCGGATGAAGCCTGCGCGATGACCAACCTATTCCGGATTAGACGTGGTTTTACAATGGGTAGTAGTGGACTTAGAGCCTCCTGAGTTGTCGGTAATTACAGATCGTGGGAAACGAAGGGGCCTTGGGAGCCCGAGAAAACATGATTTAGTCCTCATAATACGGGGATTCCAGACTTCGGAAGTACACATGTACTTCCGCAGTGCAGGCTCAGCAGGCATATGATTGAAAATTGAAATACAATGACGCCAGGTGTTTAATAGTCACGGTAAATTGCTCCTAGAGAACTTTGAATTTTGGGACATTTACATCATTGCACGACATTTACATATATGCTATGCACATTCGGTAGACGCTCAACTTTTGCCTGCAAATTGGTCTCAACAGATAACATTTTAATTGTCACTTTAAATCTGCGCTTTGGTGTCGCGGTTTCATCCTGGTACTGGCCTCTACAATAATAGAAACCATCAAAAATATCGTGGGTGGGGATTGGCTGGTTCCGAAAAGAACCTCGCGGATATTTATGTGCCTACGTGGAAGCAGATAGGCGTTTTTCTCTATTGTTGTGGTGTTGAACACATGCGTATTATGAACTTAATGACAACATAATTCATGGAAGGCTGCGGGAATTCATGGAGCAATCTACGGAGATGAAAATATATGCCACACAAACCGGCCAAATAAGTTTTTCAATGAACAAATTGAAGGAAAAACAACAAAAATAAGAACAAGCATCCCTGAGGAATAGATAACTACCCGTGCAATGTTTTCCTGATTTAAACTCCGTGAAGCGCACGCTACGTTGCGCAGCGTATTATGATGTATGAAATGGGACAGGATGTAATATGATTTTTTTTAGACGGGCCCGCCGTTTGACCTTGGGCGCGGCCACCTGGTGGACGACCTTCACCTTGGTCATCGTAGCCTTCGCTCAGGTCATTACCAGATGGAGTGATGGCAGCGTCCAGCCCCAGTCAATTTGCCTGGCAACACTTGAGCCGTGACGTCACCAATTATTCAGCGAGCCGGTTTTAGCATGGTGGCCTATGGGAACATAGGTGGTATTCGGATTGCAATTTCAAGCATTTCTAAAATAGTTCGTTTAGCAGATCATACATAAATGTGATGCCAAAGGCCTTGCCTATGCATATCTGTCGTTTTGGCAAAATTGAGCCAAATTTTTGCCCAACAAATTGTTTTATGGAACCATGCACGCCTTCCAATAGAGGTCACTTTCAGCTTATCTGACGGTAATAAGCGTCAGCTTTCGCCTTTATTGACGGTGCGTCAATACCGCCAATCAGAGCACCCGCGGAAGCGGAGGTGCCATGCAGGCTTTTGTTACCATGGCAACCACCGCGACTCAACTGATCCAACAACTGGAAAACATGGTTGATTTCTTAGTATGAACTATAATGTTTGAAATATGCAATGTCTGCCTCACTATTTTGCAACACTACAAATGAAATGGAAATTCAGTTCTGTTATTATTTCATTCTTTTAATTCAGTACGCCAGCATTTGTCTGTTTTTGTAAGAATATAATTGATACATTTTGATGCACTGGGAGTATACTAAAAACATGTGGTATAAAACCTAGAATCTAGTGAGGAATTGGTGACGTAGGAACGAGACAACCTGTTGTTCTATAGCCTTGGCAGCGTCTAACACCGGCGCTGCCAGACAGTACAATACTGCTGCATGACACAGGCCAACAAATCAGCCCCCGTTCACGAATCTCGGGCCGCCTTTAGAATGACGTCATAATGACGTAATCCAACCTTCCCATGTTCCCGGATGTAAATTACTTCGGACAGATTGATGCTCTAAATGGGCCTGCTTTTTTTGTTTGACTTACGATTGGCCACTCACCTTTTATTGGATAATATCCTCCAACCTCATCTGAGGAATCTGATTCGTCTTCCGTGCTAATCTTCGCTTAAATCTTCACTTAAAGTGTACTTGCTTTTATTGTGGTCTTCCTATGCTGCTATTTCCGACTAATATTCACAAATGAATGCCAGTTTTTAAATATAAATATCTCAAATATAAATATGAATATTCCCAAGCACAAAGCTGTAATATTCACGCCATTCAACTTTAATCACTGCTTATATCACACAAAGAACACTGCAAACCTGAGAGCTGACGGCTGTTTGGTACACATCGCGGTTGCTAGGCAACAGCGCTATCGACTTTCGACTCAAACGATTCTATGTAAAATGTAATTACTTGTCCCGACTGTGCTAGTCTCAATCTCACCGCGCAGTACTTTATGAACGTGCCCGTAGCTCAAAACGTCTACTTTTAACCAAACTATTAACATTAACCAGCACGGTAACATATTAACATATAATTAATCGGCTGCGTTATAAACGCCTTGTTTATTTGCTAACATATTACTGCCAAATGCTGTGACGTCACCACGGTGGTCATTTCTCCCTAATGGACAAACCTTATTGAAGGGATATTGCCACCTCGCAGGCCAATATGGAGTTTTTGGTGTGTATCGATGGATTAAGCGTGTCCGATTTCACCTGCAAAATTTGGTTCCCGAACTGATCAAAAAATAAATTTGCACCACTCATGATTGGCACACATTCGTAAAATTGGAGTCGCCTCATCACTATTTATAATCACTTCCTTGCGGACTATGATTTGCTTTTGAATATTGCAAACTCAACATCACCATTCCGTCAGTGCACTTTAAAATTAAAATGCGTATACAGTTAATTATATTTTCAACAACCATAGCCTCTTTCATAATATAACATGAATACAACAGCAAGAATGGCTATGGCTCGACTTTGGGGCCGTAGGAGATTTGTGACCAATACCTTATAACACAGATATACTTTTCAAGGTCAAGTCTCAGCGAATTCGGACGCTTCGGCTTTGGGCTTTGGGCGCCAATTTCACAGCCAAACTGGATGAGAGCTGCCATCATGAATCTAGTACTGAGCACAGCTGGGACCAACGTTTTGCAGTCAGAAAACAAACACAAAATGCAGATACCCTACTTAGGTGCTGCAGGAGCAAGTTTGAGCTTGAGCATCCGCGATTGTTGATCCCTACCATTCATTTGAGTTACTTTTTAGAAATCCTCTGGAGGTGGCAATATCCCTTAACCCTCGCCCGGGTAGGGGGGCGGGGGGGGGGGGGGGGGTGGATGCCACCCCTCCCTCGGTTTTCTGGAATAACTCGCGTAATTTCCAACCGATTGCAATTAAACTTTCAGTACCCTACTTTTGAAAAAAATATATACAAGCTCTGCAAGTTTTGAATTTCTAACTCACATGACCCGTGACCCATGACCTGTTTCTCAAGGTCATGTCAGGCGCAACTGGCGTCCCGCAGTATCGATGTTTGTAACTTGTGCAGTTTCCGAGTGTTTGTTGTTCAGGAGCATATGCACAGGTGTTTCCAGGTGACTGTTGTGGTTTCCACTGAGATTGTGACCTCGATTGACCTTTTCAGAGGTCAACTGAGGTCATTGAACTCCGATGACGTCAGATTATTTTTGGGGGGCTTCTGGTGGTTTCTAGGACATTTTGTGACGCTGATTTAAAATTTGGGATCTTTTATATAATTATATGTTCCACTGGGGTCATGCGCTTCCACAGGTCAACCGAGGTGACTGACCTCATATGACCTGACATGACCTTTTTGGAATTTTGCAGTTTTTAGGACATTTTGTGACGCTGATTACGAATTTGGCACCCATTAAGCATTATGATATGCTCATTCACGATTCTAGCTCGATAAAATTCAATGTATATGCATTTACAATTTTGACGACCTTTTGGTGATTGACATGACCTCAGAGGTCACATAATGACCCAACACCTTAAAATCGGATATCATCGGCTTCCTCTCGTCACAAGCAACACGCTTGTCTTTTAATCGGAGCTCTAGCTCAATTAGGGGCGAAACGCTAAGGGGGGGGGGGTGTCGTACCCCCCCCCCCCCCCCCTACCCGAACACGTAGTGATTTTGCCCTACCCGGGCGAGGGTTAAAGGGAGATAATCACCTTTTTATTTTGTTAGCAACAATTTATTTGGCTACCGTTATGGTATTAAAATGTTATCTAAATTTAAGAATTAAATAAGATTATTCCCTAATTCAAAGTTGGAAGTTTGGGAAAATTAATGATCGGTAGGTGATAAGGTGATTATCTCCCTGTAAGTAAAGGAATCTTGCCAACAAATAACTGGCCATACTTGCGGTAGGAAGACACAAGCTGGAGACAGGAGATTGGAGAAGAAATAATATCGCATCACCGAACTGCGCCGCTGGACTGTAAAATGCTGCTGCACGACATAGGCCTACAAATGCCATTGGTTTACTTGCGGTTGGAAGAGACAAAGGGACAAGAAGTGAAGAATCAAAACGACACCCAATGCCAATAAATCGATTCATGGTGACCATTTTTTTCCGACGAGCTTGCGGTACCTTGTTGACTAGGAAGGGCATTATCGGCAATTACCATATGCCAGGGTATGTTTCCAAAATTAGCACGTGCTTCTGGTATCAGCTTTCGGCCCGCTGGAATTTGCAACGGGAAGCAATGTGGTATCACTTTTCAGCCCTAGGGCATTTCAGCGATACCAGACGTAAGCCAGACGTATATTTATACATTCCGCAATGCTTTCATTGACGTTTTAATCCATATCGAATCCCAAATATTCTTGAAGAAAAAAAAATGTTATAAAGCATAGATATTTTAAATGAAGTTTACCTAAAAACGGCAAATGGTAAAATAAATAGAACACTCGGGCGCTATATTTTCCACGGAATCTCGGTCTCCTGTTGATTTCTTCCCTCGGCGCTTTCGCGCCTCGGGTAAAATTCAACAGGGAGACCTCGATTCGGCGGAAAATATGATACCGCCCTGATGCACTGTTCTATATTCTGCTGCGGTGATTTGTTGCGGGTGGAGGACTGGCGGGCGACTGCAATGTTCATCCGAGTTATAACAGCCGACTGATGTGACTCAGTCGGCTGTTATAACTCTGAGGAAAATTCCAGTCTCCCGCCAGTCCTCCACCGCAGCAGAATAAAGAATAGTGCATCAGGGCGGTATCATATTTTCCGCCGGATTTTTCTGGGCAAACTGTATGCTAGTAGGTTTGTGCGTTCAACTACGTTGCCTCTCCTGGCGTTGTTGGCCATTGGCCAACATCTATGGGTTTCGTGTTTGACCTTTTGTTATTAGGTTGAAGTTATAAGGTTTTCCCGACTACCAGAAATCTCGTTTTATTTTGGCTAGTTTTGCGGTCTGTGAAGTCTTGATGCATACAAATACATCCTTTTGGGATCTTGATTTTTGGCATGAATTCGCTGAAAAATGCTCTTGAAGCCCATGTATTTGCTTGATTAGTGCGTGGTATGACATCCAACGCTTCTCGTTTGACCTTCCTAGAGATTTACTTGCCAATTCCAGTGTATATTAGCAAGAAATATAACATTTATTTAAAAACACTATATAATATATTTATTGCTTCTATCCAAAAGTTTCCAAGAGCGTTGTTGATCAATTGTTGTTTACTTCGTTGACGGAACTGGTTAAAATTGGGAACATAAATTTGTCTCCATCGAAGGTAACTGGTTGCTATCCTGTGGCAGAATCTGAGGAGGCACCGCTAGTTTACGTGATAACATAACAAATATGTCCTATTCAGCTTTGCTTGTCTATCTCGTCCATCCCCTTCAGTTTTGTGTTGTTTTCTCTCCTGCACTGCCCGTTTGCCATCCCCTGCATCATCTGGAGTTTTTGCGTCGGAAATTCTCCTTTTTTGTCGCCGAAGGCCGAATATCTCTGCCGTGCAAAAGAAGAACTACGTATGTCCCGGTTTTCGGCGATTGACATACGTGGTTCTTCCTTTGCACGGAAGATCTGCCCGAGGCCAGCTTGCCGCAATATTGTTTGCTCAGCGCGACACGACTTGTGGTCAGGTGCAGGCCTGGCACGACTAATGGATCCCTCGTAATCCTTTGTTCGGATACACAGTTTCGCGTCGGTTCGTGTTCTCGCTCCTGTTCACGATTCCGCCCCGCTTTATGACGATGAAGCGGTTCGGGCACTGTTGAGAAACGGTGGAGATTTCCCACGGTTCGATTTTGTGTGCCTCTTAGACGCGTGCATACTGTAATGATATTGCAAATCAGTGTAATGAATATTCCTAGAAAATATAATAGCATCGTACAGTTATTATGCTTGAAACAAAACAAAACAAGATTGTTAACCTATATTGCAACCAGAAAAAGGAAGTTTAAATAATGTATTAACCCGCGACTTACGGGGGGGGGGGGGATAGGGGGTATGTTTATCCCCTCCCCATCCCGTTTTTTTTTCTCTCTCCAATAACTCCTAAACCAACACCAGTATCGTCACCAATCTTTTAGTACCTTATCTCACATCAATTCTACACATGTTGGCCAAAGGAAAAATATGAGGTTATGATAGGTCAATCGGAAATGACGTCAGAGTGACGTCATGTTCTTCGGTTTTGTTGAAAAATAATGGTTTGCGGAAAACGCTGTCAAACGTACAGTGTTTAAGATAAATGCAATTGTCTTAAATCAAATTACTGACTAGACCGGGCTATCAAACTGCCATCTCGGATTGATTTTTTTTAAAAATTAATTTTGAGAAATCTAAATACATTTTGTTTTTGTTTTTACAATATTAAAAACAAAAATCCGAGTTATCCAAAAACCTTGAATATGTGATCGAGACGTGTTCGGTGAATATGTTTACCAAATTTGAAGTCGATATCTTAAAAAATGACTGACTTATGACCTTTAAATGACAAAAATAGACTACCTCTCACAGCATTACTATGCATACAAAATGCATTTTCGTTTTTGCTTTTTACTTCTATTTATATGGAACAAACAATGTGCTAAGGTCATTTTTCGCGTTCTAGACGAAAAACAAACTCATAAACATGTGTTGCAACGCCTAATGACCGTAATCTGCAGTTTGACCTCGTGACCTCGGATGACCTTGACCTGATCCAGGGCCATAAACAACTTAGGATGGTACTTATAAGTGTCAGACACACGGATCATACCGTTTTATCGACTGCTTATGGATTTAATATCGCAATTTTGCGCGACAATTCCATCCATCGAGACCTTTTGACATGGTCAAACATTTTGTACTTGACCTGACCTGTGACGTCATCGGTGACCCCGAGGTCAACAATATTAGGTTTCCGTCGATAATTTTCCCAGGGCTATCGAAAGCCGTTTGAGTTTTTACAATCGGCACAGTAGTTCCGGAGATCCGAGGGGGGGGCAAAAAATACCCCCGCCCCCCCCCAGTAAGTCGTGTTATGAAATATACCCCAGTAACTCGCGGGGTAACCCGCGAGTTACTGGGGTATATTTCATAACGCGACTTACTGGGGGGGGGGGGGATTTTTTGCCCCCTCTGATCTCCGGAACTACTGGACCGAATGTAAAAAATTCAAACGGCATTCGATAGCCCTGGGAAATTTATAGAGGGAAATATAATATTGTTGACCTCGGGGTCACCGATGACGTCACAGATCAGGTCAAGTACAACATGTTTGACCGTGTCAAAAGGTCTCGATGGATGGAATTGTCGCGCAAAATTGCGATATTAAACGCATAAGCTGTCGATAAATCGGTATGATTCGTGTGTCTGACACTTCTTAGTACCTTTCTAAGCTGTTTATTACCTTGGGTCAGGTCAAGGTCATCCGAGGTCACGAGGTCAAACTGCAAATTACGGTCATTAGGCGTTGTAACACATGTTTATGGATTTGTTTTTCGTCTAGAACGCGAAAAATGACATTAGAATATTGTTTGTTCCATATAAATGGAAGTAAAAAGCACAAATGGAAATGCGTTTTTTATGCATAGTAATGCTGTGAGAAGTGGTCGATTTTTGTCATTTAAAGGTCATAACTCAGTCATTTTTGAAGATATCAACTTTAAATTTGGTACACATAAATTTGGAAAATTTTGACATTTTGACATTTCGCTCTCTCGCTCTCTCGCTCTCTCGCTCTATCGCTCTCTTGCCCTCTCGCTCTCTCGCTCTCTTGCTCTCTCTCTCTCTTTCGTGACCTCACGTGGCGAGGTCGGTGGGTCAACCAAACGCCGCGTGAGGTCGGTGAGACCGTGCGCCCGTACTGAGACCTGAGACCGCCTGCGGTGCTCAGCACTGGTTGTGACGGATCAGACTGGCGTTACGGACTGATTGCGGGGGGTTGCTAACGTCGGCGGCCTGCCTCAATGCCAAAACGCCCCATTTGCCGCCGGCTGGGAAAGCCCTGACTCGAGAGTTCGGTCCTAAACTTTATCTTCAGTTTATCGCTATTCTGGTGATTTATTCATGATTTATTTCCAATCTTGGGATTTATTAATGATTGATTTCCAATTTTGGGATGTATTCATGATTTATCTCCAGTCTGGTGATGGTCTGGTGGAGTGTCACCGCCATGTCAGGGGAAATCCTTTTCGGAAACAGAAATCGCCTGGTGGTCACTAGGCGACACGATATAAATAAGGGCCATTGCACAAGTTCCTGGTACCCAGTGATATCCAGTTATACCTAGTTAGTGGCAGGTGCTGCTGGGAGGCACGCTACCTGCCAGTTCGGTTCTGATCCTCGGGATATCATGCGGAAAGCCGCTAATGTACCTCACGGCCTAAGACCTTTGACAACAAATTGACGGCCACTTTGCATGCATTCTTTGTTGGCAAGCTGGCTGCTGGCGGATGGGAAAGACCCGCTTCCTGTGTCAGGGGTCGGGGTTTGATTGCTTGAAAGATTCATGTAAATGCATACCATGCGAAACTAGATTAGGTAGCAGGTACCTAATTAATGCATCTATCGTAAGCCCTCGGATACCTGTTGGCTCACGGGGTGTTACCACCTCAGGTGGCCACTGACTTCAAGTTGAGACAGTTAATCTAACCAGGGGGTGTAGTCTGGGAGGAATTCCGGTGATCACACGGTCCTGGGCAATGCCTGTCTTTGCATGCTCGGTGGCTTGTGGTTAGTTCTAGATAGGGCTGAGCCGTGCAATTTGATGGCGCTGCCATTTCCGGCCTGAGCTGCCCGTATCACAGATTTGTGTCTCTGATGCGCCAAGGGTAATGCTCAGCAGCAATTTTACGGCTCGCGTTCATGCATTGGTCTTTACTGCCCTAGCGTTTTGTATTTAAGCTGCATGATTCATACTGGAATTATTCGAAAGACTGATAAGCTGGATTTTCTGCGTCAGCTTTTCATAGCTGGCCCTTTAGTCAGTGCCTAAACTATTTCGGCTTGACTTAGGTACCGGTTTGGGTTAGTCTCTGACGCGAAACCTCGAGGAATCAGACAGCTGAGCTAAAATCAGCCCGTGAGGGGATAGACCGACCACGCGTGCTTTTATATTTGTGTGTCTGTGTTTAAATCTGTCCTTAACAGACATCGCTTACATTACATTAATATGCACTATACAAACAATTAATGACCAGCGCAAGAGTGCAATATCTTTCCGCCCGATCTGACCTCCCGGTGGCCAAACACATCCATACATCATTAGCTGTGGCTCCGCTGGCCGGTGTCCCCCTCTGCTGGCAGCTGATGTCTTCATCTGGCAATGGGTGGTCCCCTCGGCAATTTCAGGCTATTTACAAATTCCTGGCCTAATCGTCGCCCTGTTATCCGCTGCCTCGCGGCCCACTGTCCTGCCGTCAGCAGGCATAATCAGTCTCTCCCCGGCTGCTGGCGAAAAGCAGAGGCCACAGTACACCACCCTGCGGCAGGCCGTCCGGGCTCCCATGAACGCCTCCGTGTGCGGTCGGCGGCGAAGCGAGGGGACATCAGCATTCATCGCTAACGCGACTGTCGGCGCGGGGCCCGCCCCCCAGCGGGGGTCGGCCCCGCCCCCGCTACCCATGCGGCGCGCGCGCTCCGCCCAAGCGCTGTTTTGAGTCGCGCAGGAATGCCGAGTCGATTTGCGGCGATTTGCGGCTAATGGCTGTCAGTGCGGCTTTTGTGGCGCTCTGAGCAAACAGCGCCGGATTTGTCGCGCCGCGACATTCCGCGCCGTGTGTCGCCGCTCGCGGTGCGCCGTTTTCGTGACTCGCGCGCCGCTTTCGTCTTGACAGGCGGGAGCTGATCCTGGCGCGGGTCATTTGGCGATTTATTGACGCCGGCTCGGGCGGGCGTGAAACTTGTCTCTCGCTCTGCCGATCCACTGCGCGATCCATGTGTCTAATCATTGGGCTTTGTCATACTTAACTCGGGTATGCCGTCCTGACCCCAGATAATTATTTCTGTTGGGCTTTGTCATACTTACCTCGGCAGGTATGTCATCTCGACCCCAGATTAAGCCTCGCTTCCATGTGTGCTCGGTGACGCGCGCTCTGGCGGACCCGCCGGGCGCGAGGCGCCCGCCCCGCTGCCTCGCCGCCTCACCGCCTCACCGCCTCGCCGCGTGACAAGCCAATTACCGCGCCATTTAACGTCTCAATACCTGCGGCGCGCGACGGGTGACGGCGCGGACGGGGACGGTCCCATCGGACAAATGTGCCCCTGCTCCCTCCCTCCTCCACCTCCCGCCCCGACCGCCGCGGCGGTAGCGGCCCTGTTTTGGCCACCCGCCCGACCGGCGCGGACCCATCGGCCTCCGCGCCACAACAGCCGCCTCTGTATCAGATCTGCGGTCGTCACCTGCGCCGCCGCCGCCGCCGCCGCCGCCGCCGCCGCCGCTGGGGCGGTGACAGTCGATTTCAATTACGCCCCCGACCGCCCGCTGTGACCAGCCGTAAACGCCGCGATGCGCCGCGCAGATCGCCTCAGATGAAAGCGGCGCGCCAGTGCGGAATGCGACGCGGCGCGCGCCGCCGCCTGGGAACCGGCTACGATCGCGGCGCGGTGCGGTGTCGTGCGGCAAACACGGCGCACGCCGGTGGCAGAAGCGCCGCCGCCGCGGCAGAAGGTGTTTATTTGACCCGGTCCGGTCGCGCCCGGGAGAAGTCAATGTCTATTTCGCTAACAGTCTGCCGCCTTAAGCCGTAACGAAATAGACATAAGCCGGCCGGGTATGCGACAAATGGGGCCAATGCGGCGATCAGCGGCGCGGCACGCTTTGGTCGCGCCTAAGTCGCGCGCGCATTATCGTTTTCGGCTATTTTCGCGGGGAGAGAAAAGTCGTTGTGAGCGGCTGAAAGGGGCGAATATGCGCGATTATTGCGCGCTGAGAGGTGTGGAGAGGACGCGATGGAGCGCGACGCGAGGATTTGAAGCGGGTTGTGAAGTGCAGAGGAGGACTGGGGAGTCGGCTAGCTAGAGAGAGCCATAGCTCCGTTGCCACTGAAGCTTTGGTTGGCAGTCAATTAGCAGCTTTAGAGCTGTTTTCCCGCAACCGATTCCGACCGCGTGGGAAACGAACGGGCAGCGATGAGTCACATCACTCTCAGAAACCATGTTCCGTCTTTATCTGAACGGTAACAGAGTAAAGGCTCAGGGTTGATGACTGGGACGGGCCATATAGATGGTCTGATCTCCGCTACGGTCGACTGGTACTGCCCATAGTCAGTCAGTATAAAACAGACATCTCTGTGGTTTTCCTCGAAAACTTCTGTATGGTTGTCGGTCTTGCTGATCATCCGAGAAGTGACTGTGCCGGAGCGGGGCACCCCGACTCAACATGATCCTTTAGAGATGACGTCAGCTAAGAGTGACTCAGCTTTGGGGATATTTGGGGAGATTACCCCCCCCCCCCCCCCCCCCGCCTGCACCCATCAGCCTCTGGGCTGAAAATGGTCTGATCATGTCTTCTCAGCGTGACCGTGCCTTCAGCTTTGGGCCAGGATATTGGGGTTCGTGCTCGAATTTGGTTCACGTCTCGATCTTAGGTTTCTCTTTATTTAAGAGTTGGAATTTAAGGTTGTCTTAAATTGAGGACAGACTTGTCTGTGTTGTGGCGCTTTGAGCATTCGTCCGGTGACTGAAAGGTTCCTGGTTCACGAAAACCACCACAAGTCCTGCCCCGACCGCAGCCTGGTGACCGCAGCCTCCCCCCGACCGCAGCCCATGTATGGTTGTCCTCCCCCGACCGCAGCCTGGTGACCGCAGCCTCCCCCGACCGCAGCCTGGTGACCGCAGCTTCCCCCCGACCGCAGCCTGGTGACCGCAGCCTCCCCCCGACCGCAGCCTGGTGACTGCAGCCTCCCCCAACCGCAGCCTGGTGACCGCAGCCTCCCCCAACCGCAGCCTGGTGACCGCAGCCTCCCCCGACTGCAGCCTGGTGACCGCAGCCTCCCCCCGACCGCAGCCCAGGTATGGTTGGGCCGTGTCCCAATGACTTAGCAAGTAGAGCGGTGGCACGTCAAACCCAAATAATATTCAGTATTATTGCCCAATCCGAGAGGATTTATCGGCAGAAGCAAAGCAGCTGATGCAGAATAATATCAGTCGTCAACTTGTCAGCATCATATTTGTGTTCATGCTTTTTCTGACTGGTTGTTTTGTTTTTGGCCGATTTGATGATGGCATTCATTGATTCTGGTCACAGCTGCAGCGAAACAATGCATTTCTGTTCAACTGTTGGTTAGAGAGCAGTAATATTGAAACTGATTAGTAATTAGGTCATAAAACGACCAGAAAAATGTGGAATTAGCTACGAGCGAATATATGAATATACCAAAGGTCACTGTGTTGCAAGAAACGTAATGTGTGTTCGTATGACTGAGTATTAGGGTGTTTAGGGTGAGTATTAGGGCGTTTCATTTTGCACTTGTTAGGGATCAATTGGCACCCTAGCTTTCCTGGTTCTGTTTTGCATGCTGAATACGAACATGAAGTCCGTTTTTGCCGCAAATGAGTGCTAAGGGTGGCTCATTTGCCTTTTTGTTGGCATTCTCGCCCTTGCGGCCATCCTAAGCGGTTTCTGGATATAAGTCCAGTGAATGTGATCACATTCTAACCTAAAAGAGTGTTTGCGTCATCAACATGTGTAATGACACCTTGTGCTCGTAAATTATATCCAGGTCATGCCAGATCACTGACCTGTGACGACATATTTAAGTCATGGTGTTTATTTTTTCTCTCGAATTTTCGCGTTTAGCAAGGCAATTGTTTTACTAATCATGCATAGAAAGGGAACGAACATATCAACAATCGTTCGAATTCTAGAACAAAAGGTTCAGGAACAAAAGGCGTAGCTGACTGCCACCTTTCACACAAGAATGTTTTAAAATATGCCACCTTTGACACAAGAATGTTTTAAAATATAACTATTATTCTGTGAATTGTATTACAATATATACGCTAACTTTGGTTCTTTTCGTTTTCTCAACAATAGATCCAAAAATATGTTGTCATTTTCGAAATAGTTGAGAGATTTATAGTGCTTTATGTTTATTATTCCCTAAACAAACATTTTAGGGAAGCGGAAATGAAGCGGAAGCCACGATAGCTTGAAGCTGATATGAATCCGAGCTATTTGGCGGGCCCGAGGTGCTACGTTCGTCTGTCGATGGTGAGTAAGCCGTTTGCGGTATAGCTTGCATGAGTTTGTTTGACCAGCTGCATGTTTTTGTAAACGCGTAAATGTCATAAATTTGTTTTTAAGATAGTTTCGCCCAAAGCCGGGTTCACAACGAATCCGTTGACCAGCGTTATTCCGTCGACGATTGATTTTTGCTCATTGAACGATTGATTATAATGCTACGGCTCACGTATTAACTATATTGTCATAGTAAATAATTATTGAAGAATAAAATGACATTTATATTAGAATTTGGCTATGAATCTAACACAGAGAAGACAAAATGTCTTTAAAAAACATCCGTCGACGGACCGATGGCCGTCAGCAGAGCAAAATGGATCCGGTGTGAATCGGACGGACCTTTATATTTTACCCGGGCGCCCGAGGCGATCAATCGGACTGTAACATTGATACAGTCCAATCAAACTGTATCATTGATACAGTCCAATCAGACTGTATCATTGATACAGTCCAATCAGACTGTAGCATTGATACAGTCCAATCGAACTGTATCATTGATACAGTCCAATCAGACTGTATCATTGATACAGTCCAATCGAACTGTATCATTGATACAGTCCAATCAGACTGTATCATTGATACAGTCCAATCGAACTGTATCATTGATACAGTCCAATCGAACTGTAGCATTGATACAGTCCGATCAGACTGTATCATTGATACAGTCCAATCAGACTGTATCATTGATACAGTCCAATCGAACTGTATCAATGATACAGTCCAATCAGACTGTATCATTGATACAGTCCAATCGAACTGTATCATTGATACAGTCCAATCAGACTGTATCATTGATACAGTCCAATCGAACTGTATCATTGATACAGTCCAATCAGACTGTATCACTGATACAGTCTGATTGGACTGTATCATTGATACAGTCCAATCGAACTGTATCACTGATACAGTCCGATTCACACCGGATCCATTTTCATCTGCTGACGGCCATCAGTCCGTCGACGGATGGTTTTTAAAACATTTTGTCTTCTCTAGAGCCAAATCCTAATACAAAAATCATAATACAAAAATTGTATTCTTCAATAATTATGTATCATGGCAGTATAATTAATACGTTAGTCGCAGCATTGTAATCAATTGTTCAATGAACAAAAAGCAATCATCGACGGAATAACGGTGGTCAACAGATTTGTTGTGAACCTGGTTTTAGGCGAAACTATCTTAAAGGGAATGTTTCACCTTTGTATTGGTTTTGAACTGAGATAGCCATGATCTTTGGCCGTTATTTAAATGTCGAAAATACTAAGGTCATTTTCGCCAAAACTTAGCCGTTTTTAAAAACAATTTAATTTCGCATTTGCAAAATGGGATCTAGGCTAGTCCCGCCGCTGATTGGCTGACATCCACTTTGTCAGCGAATCCCACTTTGTCAGCCAATCAGCGTCGGTTTATAGCTCAATAATGACGTCATCATCCCAAATTTAAAAGCTTAATTTGTATAAAGTTAAGTGACCTTTCGAGAGAAAAAATATCACCATCGTTTTCAGCAGCACTTACTTCATATTTTCGACTACAACCAGCGTATATTTTACAACTTTCAGAAAGGTGAAACATTCCCTTTTAAACAAATGTATAACATTTACGCGTTTACAAAAACATGCAGCTGGTCAAACACTCATGCAAGCTATACCGCAAACGGCTTACTCACCATCGACAGACGAACGTAGCACCTCGTGCCCGCCAAATAGCTCGGATTCATATCAGCTTCAAGCTATCGTGGCTTCCGCTTCATTTCCGCTTCCCTAACATGTTTTTTTAGGGAATAATAAACATAAAGCACTATAAATCTCTCAGCTATTTCGAAAATGACAACATATTTTTGGATCTATTGTTGAGAAAACGAAAAAGAACAAAAGTTAGCGTATATATTGGAATACAATTCACAGAATAATAGTTATATTTTAAAACATTCTTGTGTCAAAGGTGGCAGTCAGCTACGCCTATTGTTCCTGAACCTTTTGTTCTAGAATTAGAACGATTGTTGATATGTTCGTTCCCGTTATATGCATAAGTAAAAAAATTGCCTGGCTGAACGCGAAAATTTGACAAAATGAGCACCATGACTTAAAAATACCGTCACAGGTCAGTGACCTGACATGACCTGGGTATAATTTACGAGCACAATGTGTCATTACACATGTTGATGACGCAAACACCCTTTTAGGTTAGAATGTGATCACATTTCCTGGACTTATATCCAGAAACCGCTTAGGATAGCCGCAAGGGCGAGAATGCCAACACACAGGCAAATGAGCCACCCTTAGCGCTTATTTGCGGCAAAAACGGACTTCATGTTCGAAATCAGCATGCAAAACAGAACCAGGAAAGCTAGGGTGCCAATTGATTCCTGACAACAAGTGCAAAATGAACACCCACTGAGTATGCTATAAGGTGGGGTGACGTAAACATTTTACTGTCTTCTGGTTAGCTATATGTCTGGGTGTTTGTGAAGTCAACGTCCATGAATGGTTGTTCGCCTCGCGTAAGAATACGAACTTCAAAAATATAAATTTTCAGGAGTGATTAGCAATGTTTCTAGCATTTAGGGACACTGTTAGCAATGAACGTTGCCTTTTGATACCCAGCAGTCGATTGTTATGTCATATTCGTGTAAAACAGCTACATGGGTGGGCGCAATATGACATTGGCCGTCGCCGCGCCCTTAACCCTCGCCCGGGTAGAGCAAAATCACTACGTGTTCGGGTAGGGGGGAGGGGTTGGTACGACCCCCTCCCCCTTAGCGTTTCGCCCCTATTTCAGCTAGCGCTTCGATTCAAAGACGAGCGTATTGCTTGTGACGAGAGGAAGCCGCTGATACCCGATTTTAAGGTATTGGGTCATTAGGTGACCTCTGAGGCCATGTCAATGGCCCAAATGTCATCCAAATTGAAAATCCGTATAAATTGAATTTTATTGTGCTAGAATCGTGAATGAGCACATCATAATGCTTAATGGGTGCCAAATTCGTAATCAGCGTCACAAAATGTCCTAAGAACTGCCAAATTCCAAAAAGGTCATTTCAGGTCATCTGAGGTCAGTGACCTCGGTTGACCTGTGGAAACGCATGACCCCAGTTGAACATATAGTTATGTAAAATGGATCCCAAATTCGAAATCAGAGTCACAAAATGTCCTAGAAACCGCCAGAAGCCCAAAAAGTCATCGGAAGTTATCGGAGGTCAATGACCTCAGTTGACCTCTGAAAAGGTCGATCGAGGTCACAATCTCAGTGGAAACCACAACTGTCACCTGGAAACACCTGTGCATATGCTCCTGAACAACACACACTCGAAAACTGCAGAAGATACAAGCATCGATACTGAGGGACGCCAGTTGCGCATGACATGACCTTGAGAAACAGGTCATAGGTCACGGGTCATGTGAGTTAGAAATTCAAAATTTTCCCAGCATGTGTGATTTTTTGCTTCAAAAGTAGGGTACTGAAAGTTGCATCGAAATCGGTTGGAAACTACGCGAGTTATTCCAGAAAAACCGATGGGGGTGGCATCCACCCCTCCTACCCGGGCGAGAGTTAAATCCCAATCACATCATTAAGTGTACATGACACACCTAAATATTTGTGGTCATTTGGATTCAACTTTTTTGGAAAATGGTTGGTCTGTTGTAATTCTGTGTGTCCAAAAAGCGCCTCCAAATGTTTAAAATGAACGTTTTTTTTAGATTGGCTGATATTCTCAACACAAAATCTGTATTTCAAATATGATCCTTAAATATTCCTTTCCGGGCCCACTCCACTTTCGTTATCTGAGGTCAATTTCACAAATAAGTTAGTAATTACAAATGTTTGCAATTACAAACGCAAGAAAATATTGCAAACCTCACAAAAGCTATTTCACAAACATTCACCACCTCTGAATTACCAATTGTAAGGAAGATGGTAAACAAAAATGTTAGTTAGTAGAAAGTTGCAATCAAGAACGTTTGTATTAAAGGGAAATATTCAACTTTTCCCACAAAAGTGGAGTTATTACTTGAAATCGATAGACGAGACCAAAATATAGTGTACATTTATCACATTTTGCATATAACAATTCCTACCGAGATATATTTCAAGTCAAAGTTGATAAACGATCCACGCTTATAACGACCAGAGGCCTTTTACATAAAACTTACGATATACGTCGCCGGAGTAAATCTTAGAACATCAAAGAAAGAGCAGATTCTACGAAACTTCGTAATTTTTGTTTCACCAACCCTCTTATTTTATTTCTTGGAATTTGCCGGATTCTAGGATATGACGTCATATCCAGAATCAAGTAGCGTCAAATAGAAGCTGCGCATCCAAGTTATTTACAGTATGGTTACCGAGCGGGCGCGAAACGCCCATGAGGTCTCTCGTCAACTTACTAGACAAATTTACATTTGACCCGGCCCGACCCGGCCATACAGACGCTTTCCGGAAGCTAATAACTTTGCAACCACTGCTCCGATTGAGATTGGTTTTTTCACTATTGGATAGGTCCATCAATTTTTTTTTTGGTATAGTGCGTTCTGATAGAGGTGGTACCACAACGCGTGGCAGTTGGCACACGCGAACGTCGAAATGAACAAAAAACCTTGCAAAAATGATTCTTGATAAAAAATGGCTGCCTTATTATAAGCATTAATTTATACGCTGAAGCATGCAGCGCTCAGGACGTACTCCCTTTTGGCGGATTTGAGAAAGGAGATCATGAACAATTTAATGCAACTTAATTTTTATGTTGGCATGCATTGGGGCCTGACAATTTTTCTGGAGGACTAAAATGACTGTGTTACTACCACGTGTGCTCCCTTACCGTTTCATATTACAAACATGTTTCAGCTTTACCAGAGCGCGCTCGCTCGGTCATCGCCCAAAAAGGCGTTTTACTGGTTACCCAACAGTTGGGCATACATATAATAAGAAATACTTTTTAATTCGTCCGGAACCAATATTATCACCATCTGGATTGCTATTAGGACCTGTCTTAGAAAATGATGTTCATCCGCCTCCCGGTGGTCGGTGATCCGCGGGTATTTGTAAACAATTTACAGGATTCAGTTTGAGGTTTGCGTTGTTTCAGTGTGGTGTAGGTGCTATATATTCGAATTATCTAAGCAAGTTATGCTGAGCACTCCGCCACGGGGGACGGGGGAAGTTCCATCCCCTCCCCATTCTTGAGTCAGGGGGGATTATCCCCCCAATGTTCCCTGACAAACAACTATAAGTCAGTGTTCAGTTGTACTCATTATTTGTTAGGTACCTACCTCTCCCCTGTTGAACAAGCTTTCGCTGACACTCCACCCCCCCCCCCCCCGGCTCAACAGCATTTCGCTGACACTCCACCCCCGACCCTGCTCAACAGCATTTCGGTTTTGATCACTGCACCCCCCTCCTTCTCCCGGTCAACAACTGTTTGCTGACGCCGACCTCTCAGCTTCCCTTGATCCCGCCCCCCCCCCCCCAATTTCAAAGGCGTGGCGGAGCCCCTGAGTCACGGAGACGGACTTAGATATGGACCCTGTCTTATTATCTGGGACCACTTTGTAACGATCCGGCAGTACATTTGGGACATTATGCGGTATCCCGTCACTTTACCTTGAATTTGACCTTGAAGGTGACCTTGAATAGCAAAATGAAGGTCATTCGTGATCAGCGTGCCAGAATTGACTGTGGGCCGAGGTGTGGGACAAATCTGAATCTGTCGCCGAATCCATCGCTGAATTAGTCTCGAACTTCACAGACGGTTATATTTACCTGAATTATTCCGGCACAGGCCACTCCATGTTTATTCTGGGACGGAACGTCCTTGGGCGTCTTCGGCGACGGTTTTCCAGTTGGAGAACCTCTTCGTTCTCGACAAACTCCATTTATCCGCGCTCCTTATCAGCAATACTATAGAAAACCGATGCTTACCAAATGTCACCCTAAAAATCAAAGCAACACTGCCCTTCGTATATTTTTCCCTGCTAGTTTAGGATTTTCACATTTATGGCGCGGATGCGGCGTGATAACCAGACTATTTTTTCTTGAATCTTATTTTTTATGAAACAGTCTGGAACAGCTTCACGCACCGGCGTAAATTCATTACCGTTCTTTTTATTTTTAGGATCTTGGTGAAACACGATGCAGTACTTGCAAGCATATACATCTTATTACCGAGAGGGTGCGAAGCGCCCGTGAGGTTTGTCGCCAACTTACTAGACAAATTTACATTTGACCCGGCCCGACCCGGCCATACAGACGCTTTGCGGAAGCTAATCACTTTGCAACCACTGCTCCGATTGAGATCGAGGTTTCACCATTGGATAGGTCCATCAAATCAATTTGTTTTTGGTATGGTGCGTTCTGATAGAGGTGGTACCACAGCGCGTGGCAGTTGGCACACGCGAACGTCGAAATGAACAAAAAACCTTGCAAAAATTATTCTTGATAAAAAATGGCTGTATTATTACCAGTAAGGCGCCGTAGTTGGCGATGAACGAGCGAGCGCGAAGGAAATGTATGGCGAATTTCAACTCCATCGGGTAAGTAGTTTCTGAGATACACAAAGGGTGCGCACGTGCGCACGTGCAGAGGCACCCCACCCATGACTTGTGGAAAAGTGGCGGCTGTGAGGTCCCTA
Source organism: Chirona hameri (assembly GCA_036785665.1). Classification (NCBI taxonomy): domain Eukaryota; kingdom Metazoa; phylum Arthropoda; class Thecostraca; order Balanomorpha; family Balanidae; genus Chirona; species Chirona hameri. Next base: position 60,122 of record JAXIVJ010000629.1, read on the forward strand.
ACCGCACACCAAATTTGAACAAAATCGTCTCCGCCGTTCCTGAGATATGGAATAGGGGTGTGCACGTGCGCACGTGCAAAGGCACCCCACCCCACCCCACCTATTTCAAGAACTTTGAAGGCTTTCGCAACTGAGATGCTTCTGATGGTTAGGTACCTTTTTTGTGCAGCTTATTGCAAAATTCGTACTATGGTATGATCTACCATCTGAACAAAATACCTGGCTGACTGCCTTCCCTTTCAGATTATTTATTTCGCAACGTTTTCTCGAAAGTTTCCTTTCTATGGATTCCTGAGTGTTGGCATCCTGTTTTCAGGTCATGCTGTTATCGCCCATTTGATACTGATGAACATTTTGCGTGGGCTGCTAATGCTTTCAGAACCATATCTCCCATACTTGAATGATCGCTATCTTTAAAAAAAATCCCTCTACTTTTCCCACATTGCTAGGTATAGATTTGAAACATGCTGAGGTCGACACTTGTCTGAGAGGTTTGTTGATGTGTCGGACTTCTGACTAAAAAAACATTGACACATGTCACTTTGTGAATCGCCGAAAATAAAATCGCATACATTTTGCAAGACTTCCGATCAGTCCTAATGACGCCTCATTAGTTGGAGAACTCTCCAGAGGAGGCTCGGTATGTATTTTGATTGGGTTTCGGCGCTGCAGGTCCGCCCGGTACCGCACCCAGTCTGTAGCTGATACCCAGGTGTGGTATTCATTTTTCTGCCTCAAGTTATACAGTCGGCATCATAATCCGTCAGATACTCGTGATCTTGATCGCACGATAGCAGAGTTCACGTGAAATTTGTAGAACATGCTATGCTATTTGTATGGCTGATGTCTCGCGCCCGGGCCGCGCCCCGTGCAATGCTTCTGCCGATTAGGGCGACTCCTTAAGAAGGAAATAATGTGAGCCTTTTCGTGTTCATACCCGGGCTGCAAGCGGTGGACAAATGGATTATTGGTTGCATTGAACACGTTTATATTTCTTGCAGCGTTGGCGAAGAAATGAATGGTAAAAGTGTATTTTTGAAGTTGGGAAAAAATATATCAAAGCAAGGTCAAACACCAAATGAATTGCAAGCGGAGTAAAAGCCGAGTATCTACTTTGTTATGTGCTAAATTTATTTAATTTCGCTTTTTTTCACTCGGAACTCTGAAACCGGTTAACAAATATATACATCATTTAATTCATTTGTTTTTCCTTTGAACGCTAAAACGGCTATAAAAAGGTATCTCCCAGTTAAACGTTCATAGACATCCAGTGGATATTTCGTGCCAGACTTGCCAGCCGCACCTTGTTGATTCTGTTTTGCTTTTTCGGCACGTAGCTTTCACTCACCATTGCCACTGCTTAGCATTGCCTGACCGTGAGGTAGGTGCGGTTCTCCACTGATCCTTTCCATCCTATTCTGCCATATATCGTCATCGTCTAGCAATCCCAAAACCACCGAAGATTCGCCTCGCCCTAAAGCGCAAACAAGAGCTCCCAATTGCGACGTTGTTTTGTGGTGGTTGAATGCGTCAGTGTAAATCGGTATTGCCATTGTTTTGCCCTCCTGTTGGTTTTGATTATAATTGTTAGCATGGTGTCCTGGAAAATTAGGGGATACATTTGGTGATCATTACCGACTTCAGCTATCACACAAATTAATACGTGAACCTTTATGTGCACCTGTATCAAATTGTGAAACATCTTGCGAAGGAATGCCGGGGCGGAACACTACACGGACGGTGGCCGTTAGTTGTGACCGACGGATTCAGAGATGGCGAGAACATAGAAGACTACGGACCCGGTACACCCAGGAACAATTAACAGTGACAGTGAGACGTCGCCCGCGCTCGTTAACCACGTGCTGACCCGTGCACCCTTCCCAAGAGTCTGGCTGGAGACGGCTATTTGTTGGGATCCTCGACAGATTTCGGAGCAAACCGACACGTGCAAACGCTTCTTGATGTATTTTCGGCGTAGTGATGTGACTGCCCCGTACAGTATTTGATGCTGTGAAAACATTTTTTTGAACGTCTGTCCTCTTTATTTCGTATCGGCGGTGATGTAGTGCTATCACTTACAGGTGACACCTGCTGCAGATAAAATTAGCCGACATTCCTCGCCATTTGGTGTGACTCATTCCTCCTGGAAAATAATCCCGAAATTCCTTTCACGAACTTCGGTGGCACCCACTTTTGCTAAAATGATTTCGTCATTTACTATGACTCATTCATTCCTCTTGGGTATCCCTGAACGCGTTCCGGTACTGGTATCCCTGAACGCGTTCCGGTACTGGTATCCCTGAACGCGTTCCGGTACTGGTATCCCTGAACGCGTTCCGGTACTGGTATCCCTGAACGCGTTCCGGTACTGGTATCCCTGAACGCGTTCCGGTACTGGTATCCCTGAACGCGTCCCGGTACTTGTATCCCTGAACGTGTTCCGGTACTTGTATCCCTGAACGCGTTCCGGTACTGGTATCCCTGAACGCGTTCCGGTACTGGTATCCCTGAACGCGTTCCGGTACTGGTATCCCTGAACGCGTCCCGGTACTTGTATCCCTGAACGCGTTGCGGTACTTGTCATTATTCAACTCCTCCTCAACTCCTCAATTCAACTACAAACCAGATTTCGCGTCTCCGTCACGCTGTCCTGCTGACTCATCACTGCGGAATCGTTTCAAGCTGATGACTCCCCGGTAGATTGAATCGGACCCTTTAATCATGACGGACGTTACAACCACAACTGTAACGGGAGAAGGAGCTTGGTGGTTTTGATTTGCAAAGCCGACTTGTGGTTGTGCTTAGGAGGAGATCAAACATAAGTTGACCTCATTATGTTGCTCCGTGTGGTGTTGTGTGAATGACGTATTCGAGGTTACGTTTTGTCTCATTAGGGATTGTTTTGCATGAACGGAATAAGTAGTGCGAACATAATCTTCATGATGCGAAGAACGGTTATATTTTAACTTAATTGGCAAAACTTTATATTGTGTTTAAGCTGCTTAGAATATAGCCAAATGTTGGTTATATCCCCAAATAATCCACACACAGTTATTTTTCAGGATCTTACTGCCACGTGCTTAACCTGCTGGCGATTCCGTTTCGGCATAGCCACCTGCCAAATAGCGAATTTCCGTCCGATTTGGCAAACTGTCATGCTGTACGCTGCTATAGAATGATGGGGCTTTGTCAGTTCAATGAGTATAAGTGGAATGGATCGGACTTATTTTTTGTTGTGATAAGCGAACATGAAGATTGCTCGATTCGGTACTCACGTCACACCGCTTTGAGTTTATACATATAGCATGCAATGCACATGACTGGCAAAATTAGGAGCTGCTGCTTTGCGAATGGGAGTCATCTGGAGCAGACTTGCTCAGCCAAAGTTTGAAGGCATGTGATCGCTTTTCTTGATTGACTAGAATATCGCTTTTCGTTCGGCATATATTTTGCTAACTTTGTACAGTACAGAGGCTTCTAGCGTTTGCTGGACTGCTGACCGCTACTTTTGAGATCGTTGACTATTGACTGCCTGCCGCTCTGAAGATCGTCCACTGCTGCAAGTCGTTGCTTGCTGACCATTGCTGGGAGTGGGGACCTTGACTGCTGTTTGCTGAATGATCGCTGGCTGCGGCCACAGCTGCCAAGCTCGTCAGACACCTCCCAAACACGGAGTCCGGCCCGGCGGGCCCCGCCGGAACCGCGCTGTGCACGCCACGGCCACTTTGTAGCCGTCTGATATTCATCCGTCACGAACTCGGGTGTTTCTTTCAGCCGGTAATCCGGTGGCGGGCCCGATCCACCGGCGTCTGATGCGCGCCGGCGCCTGTTTTCGGAACACGACCGGCCGTGACGACGGTAATGCCGCCAACATGCGCGCTCTTGCCTCTGGCGTTTTCGACGACTCGCGCTCTGGCGTTTTCGCGAGCTTGGGCTCGCGAGCTCGCGCGCTCGCGTGCGATGCACTGATGCAGAGATGCGATGAGTCAGACGTCGGCAGAGATCCGGCCTGGGTCGGGAGGCTGAGCCCATTGAGATGGACCCGAACCGGGACCGGAGCCGGGACTGAGGCCAGGGTCGGGTGTCAATCGGTTACCACAATTTTGGTAACCGACAAAATGGTGTGACCGATTTGGTAATCGGTCGGTCAGTCTCGTACATTTTTGGACACTTGTCGGTCAGCCTAATCTTTTAAAAATCACTTGTTGTCACACCTTTACACATTATATCCAGCAAATTTGCTCCAAATTCAATCAATTAATGTCAATACTAAATAGAACATATCATTTTTGTATCAAGATTGAAGATATTGCTCAAAAGAGGAAGTGAGGTCCTGCAAAAATAAGTATTGTATAGTTATACCATATTAAGTAGCATACGGCATACACAAACCAGTAACCAGTAACCACAAACCAAGCACAATAATGCAACACACAGTGCACAATGCACATTGATGATGATTGGTATTTAACCCGCGCGGCGCTGGGGGGGGGGGTAAATTTTACCCCCCCCCCTCCCGGATTTTCTCCATAACTTGACAACTATGACAGATATCAAAATGAAACTTACGGTAGCTTATGGTGCATCAATTCTACGTCTTCTGCCATTTTTTTTTTAAATTCGTGACAAATTTTGGCAGATAATGACGTTTTAGTGACGTCATGCCATGTCATTTTTGGTGAAAAACGTTAAATGTTTGAAAAATCGTAGAAAATAGCGTGTTACTGCAAATTGCAAATAAAAGACGTCAAAAGAAGGGAAATAACATTGTCTTTGACATGGCTATCTCAGATTTTCACAATTTTGGGTTTTTGACCCCCAAAAATGCAAAAAAACTGATTTTTGGGGAAGAATTTCCACAAAAGTTTTTTTGTTTGAAGATTTTCAAAAAACGGAAGATATATTAGAGAACCGAGTATGAACGATGTTCAAACCAAATTTCAAAGCAATTTCTTTATTTTTGACTGACTTATGGCTCTCTAAGAACAAGTAACTCATGACGTCATTTTGTAAAATTGCGTTTTTGGGCTTTTACTGACCAGATACAGACAAATAAATGCCACCACTGTATTTCGAAGACAAAACTAGTCTAGAAACATGCAATGTTTATTTAGATTAATCAATTTCAAATTTTGACCTTATTGTGACCTGACCTTGACCTGAGGACGATTATATGGTGTCAGGCTGTGAAAATGGCTGCTTCTATCGAATTATACGTGTAAAATAACCCATACAACATGTGTCGCATGGTTTTCGTAGACCTGTGACCTTGTGTGACCTGACCTTGACCTTGACCTTTGCTTACAATTTCACTTTTACTTATGCGGGAAATGCATTATACACTCTGGAGCACTTTGTGAGATAATAGTTGCAATATAAGGCTTTGGATGGAAAGTATAGCCCAAAAACTCAAATACTTATATTTTACATTTGACCTGACCGTGACCTGACATGTGACCTTATTTTAAGAATTTAGAGTATGCATTCGATTCTTCTCGTTGAGAGCTTGCGATCGCCGCATTGCGCGTCTCGCTGCGGTTATTGGTTCGGAAGATACGAGGGGGGTAAAATTTACCCCCCCCCCCAGCGCCGCGCGTTCGGCAGGAGACCTCAGCGCCGCGCGGGTTAAGGGCGCTCCGACAACGAAGGTCACATGGCGTCCAATGTCCTCAATGCACATTCCTAATGACTTTCAAGGAATACATGACCCTTGTGCTATTTCAAAAGTGAGGGTAGAACCACTTCATATATATAAAAGAATGAGATGTTACTGAAAAGACGAGGGAAATTATTAAAAATGACTAAGGGGAATTAAACAAAGAACTGGGAGGCAGCCTGTATCACTTACGGCCATAGTTGTATGTCTTGTGATGAAATTATTATCGAATATTATAATCCTACTAAAAATTGTTGGATCCCAGAGTGTCATAGTTGTATGTCATAGTTGTATATAGTTGTATGCCATAGTTGTATGTCATGATATATAATAGTATAAGGAGTTCAAACACAAACTTCCAAGCAGCTCCTCCAAGCTCCATGCGGATAACTCCCGGGCAAGGCCATAGAATACTAGGTAGAACCGTCCCCTGCTGCGACAGACTGGAGAGTGACGTCACCTGGGGCACACTTCTATCCGTCATAGCAAGCTAAGTATATGAAACACTACTTCGTAAGTGACATACATGTAAAGTACATCATCAATAATCTATGTTAGACAGTATACAACTATAAAAGTCTCATATTTATGAAAAAGAAACTTTAAGGGATCCAAAAGGAAGCTTTTTTGCCCCGGTGACGTCATTAGCGCCGATATGCAACAGCTTATAGGCATTGGGATGACAACGGCCCGACTCCCCGGAATACACACAATTTAAGAATAACGTGAGCCTGCGCCACGAATGTCAACTCACCACGAATGTCGTTCGTTATTGTATTTGTTATATTCCTTCCTAAAATAAAGATCTACTAAATTGTAATGTTGATATATAACATTGAAATACTCTTGAATTTTATCGTATTTTTATACAGTAGGATATATTCAAAACAAACAATATAAAAATGTTAGCATATGAACAAAATAATCGGAATTGTTCATCTGGGGGGTTTCAAGGTTTAAAGAAAGAAATAGCCAGACACGTTTTATAAAACAAAATGCATTTCCTTCGCTTTTTGAAGGATATGGCAGTGTCGCATTGTATAATCGTTTACAATTCCTGCGCGTATGCTTCAATGCCCATTTGTGTGAAATTTCTGGTAACCGCTCAAAGGCAAAGGACGATATTCCAACTAACGGTATGCCAACAAAGTATGTGGCTTAACCCATAACAACTGTGAAATTCCAAGTAAATATATAGTAGTTGTTTTTTCTTCAATTTGGTAAGGCATCACCATGAGAAGGAGTGAGATGTGATTATACGCAAGCATTAAGTGAATTGTGTCACAGGTGGAGTTTCCTATTCAAATGGTGGGGCGACTGCCCCACCAACTTTACGTTTTGCCCCACCAACTTGTGTCAGATTTGAAGGTTTCCTGGCGTTGAAATGACCATTTTTCACCTGCACCATTGAAAATATCCAGCCTATATGACATTTTGCCCCACCAACTTTTTTCTGAAAAGCTCCACCCATGATTGTGTTTGGTAAGTTTCAACTTCAGCTCCGGCTGTCACTGGGCGACCGACACTGTCGGCGTTTCGCGCGTCACTGAAAACATTGACAGCCTGAGATCTGGCCGCCCGTATGGTGTTTGATTCCGGTGTTTTTACATTCGCTGTATCACCTTTTCATTTGATAAAACTTTTTATATTTATCTACTACGCATGTGCCCATCGTCCATGCGTCTTATGCTGCGCCGATGACCAACTACTGCCGTTTTTATCCTGATGCATGTTCTTTTTGCTGTGTTTTGTTTTTACTGTGTGCTTGACGCTATTCCTGAAAAGCCATGTTGCATGGACGGATTATAGAACCAATACATGCATACATACATACAGCTCCCTTGAAAATCTTAGCTTTCTGTGAAGCATGGATTGTCACATTGTGTATGAATATCAACTTTTTAATGCAGATAAATGTATAAAAGCAAACAAAGTTTTAGTAAAACTATTATTACCTGAAGATACATGTTTTAAATAAATATTTTAAAGGGAAATGCTAGCATGTGTTATGGCTTATGAGGAATGAAACAGCATGCTTGACAATTGACATGCAGTTTTGTTAGGTAGTGGGTGACGGGTGTCATCATGCAGTCAATATATCATATGTTAAATAATTCCTGAGTCCTGAATCCTGACCAATGTCAAGGACGAATAAGAGTCATATGCCCCTCCAAATTTGGCCAGATACAATGTATTCCTTCCCATGTATGTATTCCTTCCCATGTATGTATTCCTTCCCATGTATGTATTCCTTCCCATGTATGTATTCCTTCCCATGTATGTATTCCTTCCCATGTATGTATTCCTTCCCATGTATGTATTCCTTCCTATGTATGTATTCCTTCCCATGTATGTATTCCTTCCCATGTATGTATTCCTTCCCATGTATGTATTCCTTCCCATGTATGTATTCCTTCCCATGTATGTATTCCTTCCCATGTATGTATTCCTTCCCATGTATGTATTCCTTCCCATGTATGTATTCCTTCCCATGTATGTATTCCTTCCCATGTATGTATTCCTTCCCATGTATGTATTCCTTCCCATGTATGTATTCCTTCCCATGTATGTATTCCTTCCCATGTATGTATTCCTTCCCATGTATGTATTCCTTCCCATGTATGTATTCCTTCCCATGTATGTATTCCTTCCCATGTATGTATTCCTTCCCATGTATTTATTCCTTCCCATGTATGTATTCCTTCCCATGTATGTATTCCTTCCCATGTATGTATTCCTTCCTTCCCATGTATGTATACTGCCTTTTTGGAAACTGTTCATGTGTTCTATGATGTTAAACAAAGCTATTTTTGCCAGTGTGTTATCTACATAAATGAGTATAAAAGTTGCAAATCGGTCAAATTTTGGACATTGTTTTCGCTTCAACCCACATCGGTCGGTATTTGGGCAACCAAAATGCCTCCCATTCGGTAGCGGTTGGTATCGGTCAGGCATTTTTTTTGGAAAATGACATCACTAGTCGGGAGTGGCGGCGGGCGAAATTGAGTCAGTGGAGATTGTCTGGGGTAGATCGCCGGGCGGCGGAGCGGCGGAGCGGCGGAGCGTTGAGTCAGTGGAGATTGTCTGGGGTAGATCGCCAGGCGGCGGAGCGTTGAGTCAGTGGAGATTGTCTGGGGTAGATCGCCGGGCGGCGGAGCGGCGGAGCGTTGAGTCAGTGGAGATTGCCCGGGGTAGATCGCCGGTCGGCCGGGCGGCGGAGCGTTGAGTCAGTGGAGATTGTCTGGGGTAGATCGCCGGTCGGCGGAGCGTTGAGTCAGTGGAGATTGTCTGGGGTAGATCGCCGGTCGGCGGAGCGTTGAGTCAGTGGAGATTGTCTGGGGTAGATCGCCGGGCGGCGGAGCGGCGGAGCGTTGAGTCAGTGGAGATTGTCTGGGGTAGATCGCCGGGCGGCGGAGCGTTGAGTCAGTGGAGATTGTCTGGGGTAGATCGCCGGGCGGCGGAGCGTTGAGTCAGTGGAGATTGTCTGGGGTAGATCGCCAGGTGGCGGAGCGTTGAGTCAGTGGAGATTGCCCGGGGTAGATCGCCGGTCGGCCGGGCGGCGGAGCGTTGAGTCAGTGGAGATTTTCTGGGGTAGATCGCCGGTCGGCGGAGCGGCGGAGCGTCGAGGAGGCGGGAAAGTCCTGGATGGTGACGTGGTGGCAGATATAGTGGCGGGGAGATCTGCAGATTGGCCGGGCGTGAATGAGGCGTACAGCGTGTTCTGAATGAAAACGTGATCTTGACTGATTCGAGGTCTGAGGGAAGATCCACGTTGTCACAGATAGGGGACGTTCACTGCTTGACGACTTATGAACAACTAGTTCCAATTTTTGCTCACATCATGGTCTCCAGTAAAACCTCACAAGGCTATTTGATGATTGAAAGACAGTATCGTACGTTGGCGATCATGCGACCAAGTCTAAACCTCCTGATAGTTCAGATCGGATAATCAGGACAAGCTGGTGGTCTTTATCTCTGTGTCTTACTTTGGACTGTGGTCTGTGGAACTGTGTGGTCTGTGGAACTGTGGTCTGTGGAACTGTGTGGTCTGTGGAACTGTGTGGTATGTGGAACTGTGTGGTCTGTGAAGAACTGTGTGGTCTGTGGAAATGTGTGGTCTGTGAAGAACTGTGTGGTCTGTGAAGGACTGTGTGGTCTGTGGAACTGTGTGGTCTGAAGAACTGTGTGGTCTGTGGAACTGTGTGGTCTGTGGAACTGTGTGGTCTGTGAAGGACTGTGTGGTCTGTGGAAATGTGTGGTCTGTGGAACTGTGTGGTCTGTGGAACTGTGTGGTCTGTGAAGAACTGTGTGGTCTGTGAAGGACTGTATGGTCTGTGAAGGACTGTATGGTCTGTGAAGGACTGTGTGGTCTGTGAAACTGTGTGGCCTGTGAAGGACTGTGTGGTCTGTGGAACTGTGTGGTCTGTGGAACTGTGTGGTCTGTGGAACTGTGTGGTATGTGGAACTGTGTAGTCTGTGGAACTGTGTGGTCTGTGGAACTGTGTGGTCTGTGGAACTGTGTGGGCTGTGGAACTGTGTGGTCTGTGGAACTGTGTGGTCTGTGAAGGACTGTGTGGTCTGTGGAACTGTGTGGCATGTGGAACTGTGTGGTCTGGGAAGGACTGTGTGGTCTGTGGAACTGTGTGGTCTTTGGAACTGTGTGGTCTGTGGAACTGTGTGGTCTGTGGAACTGTGTGGTCTGTGAAGGACTGTGTGGTCTGTGGGACTGTGTGGTCTGTGGAACTGTGTGGTCTGTGGAACTGTGTGGTCTGTGAAGGACTGTGTGGTCTGTGGAACTGTGTGGTCTGTGGAACTGTGTGGTCTGTGAAGGACTGTGTGGTCTGTGAAGGACTGTGTGGTTCTGTGAAGGACTGTGTGGTCTGTGGAACTGTGTGGTCTGTGAAGGACTGTGTGGTCTGTGAAGGACTGTGTGGTCTGTGGAACTGTGTGGTCTGTGAAGGACTGTGTGGTCTGTGAAGGACTGTGTGGTCTGTGGAACTGTGTGGTCTGTGGAACTGTGTGGTCTGTGAAGGACTGTGTGGTCTGTGGAACTGTGTGGTCTGTGGAACTGTGTGGTCTGTGAAGGACTGTGTGGTCTGTGAAGGACTGTGTGGTCTGTGGAACTGTGTGGTTTGTGAAGAACTGTGTGGTCTGTGAAGGACTGTGGTTACTGTTTATAACCGCGCCGGCGCCGGTCGTGCCCAGGTGCGGCACCACCCGGAGGACGGCCGTCCTCTCCCGTCTGTTCGCGCTCAGACAAACGACGCTTCCAACGCCGAAGCCGTGAGCGTGGGATCGGCCGCGTGTGGTGGCAAACACAGGGATATTATTATACAATGAGGGACATTTATATATTAATACTAAGGGATATACTAAGGGATAGTTTTGATGCATGTAACGATAAATAGCACGCACACACATAAGGTGGTTATATTTCGAAAGTTTCTTAGGCTTCGAGGACTGCAGGTTTCTGCAGGACTGCAAAAAGATTCGACCAGTTCATGTTGTTTGTATTGTTCAGGAATGGTGTCGCGACGAATGCATGGGTAAATGTGATTTCTCTTGATGGTATTTTGAATTATTTTTGTCAGCAAATAAGCTTGTCTGGCTTTTCGATGTTGACCTTGTTTATGTAATAACATCCGCTAATTATTTAACCTTTACGCAGTATATGTATGCTGATATGCAACTTAACTAGCGCCAATATTCGCCGCTACAATATGTGTCGCAATTGTTTCCACAGAAATGCATGCAAGCTGTCAGCTAATTGGAGATTTCAACCGGTTATACTTGTTCAGGGAATATTTAGCCTGATGTGTAACGTGTCTACCAACGGGTATTCAATTTTGAAGTACATAATTTGATTAATAATTTCCTTAAGGCAACGCCTGGTCATGTTTTCCCATTGGATGCATTCCATCTCACTCCATGTTTACTCTGTCAAGCATGCCATATCGAGCAGCTGAACTTATGAAACGGACTCAAATCCCTTAAGCTGCCGCCTCGGTTGGCGCTGCGTGCATGTAAGTGACATACATTCTCCTGCGATTGACCTTGGTGTCGTAGAACAATACTCAAGTCATTCATTCAGTTTCGGCGGATAGTTTCTCATTTTTACTGTTGGTGGTTTCACAGCTGATCGGACGGGAGCACTTGGTCACGATCGCCGTTGGAATTTGGTGTAAACTCGCCTTTCATGTATCGGCGGGTCGTTGCCGAGCGTGCGGGATTTGGTTATTTAATTGAGCGCCAAAAATGCACGTTTCGGTAGCTTAACGGAAGGCACACCAATGTGTCCTAGTAACAACAAAACATTTTTCTTTTCCACCCTTTGCTTAGTTACAGAACTGACAAGCATTGTATGCCGAAGCAAGCAAATACATGTGTTGCTTGTTTGCTGTTGGAACATTCTCGAGTGCACGTGAACTCGGGAAGTGTGAGCAGGCGATTTAACCAGCGATGCGCCCCCCCCCCCTGTCGCTCTGGTGCTTTGCGCAGAAGAGACGTCACCAGGACAGTTTTGGCGGCACTGACTGGCTGACCCTGACACTGAGTCAGGCTGCCCCTGACACTGAGTCAGGCTGACCCTGACCCTGAGTCAGGCTGACCCCGACACTGAGTCAGGCTGACCCCGACACTGAGTCAGACTGACCCTGACACTGAGTCAGGCTGACCCTGACACTGAGTCAGACTGACCCTGACACTGAGTCAGGCTGACTCTGAGGACACTGAGTCAGGCTGACCCCGACCCTGAGTCAGGCTGACCCCGACCCTGAGTCAGGCTGACCCTGACACTGAGTCAGGCTGACCCTGACCCTGAGTCAGGCTGACCCTGACACTGAGTCAGGCTGACCCTGACACTGACACTGAGTCAGGCTGACCCCGACACTGAGTCAGGCTGACCCTGATACTGAGTCAGGCTGACGCTGACACTGAGTCAGGCTGACCCTGACACTGAGTCAGGCTGACTCTGACACTGAGTCAGGCTGACCCTGACACTGAGTCAGGCTGACCCTGACACTGAGTCAGGCTGACCCTGACACTGAGTCAGGCTGACCCCGACACTGAGTCAGGCTGACCCCGACACTGAGTCAGGCTGCCCCTGACACTGAGTCAGGCTGACCCTGACCCTGACACTGAGTCAGACTCACCCTGACACTGAGTCAGGCTGACTCTGACACTGAGTCAGGCTGACCCTGCTACTGAGTCAGGCTGACCCTGATGCTGAGTCAGGCTGCCCCTGACACTGAGTCAGGCTGACCCTGACACTGAGTCAGGCTGACCCTGACACTGAGTCAGGCTGACCCTGACACTGAGTCAGGCTGACCCTGATGCTGAGTCAGGCTGACCCTGACACTGAGTCAGGCTGACCCTGACACTGAGTCAGGCTGACCCTGACACTGAGTCAGGCTGACCCTGACACTGAGTCAGGCTGACCCTGACACTGAGTCAGGCTGACCCTGACACTGAGTCAGGCTGACCCTGACACTGAGTCAGACTGACCCTGACACTGAGTCAGGCTGACCCTGACTCTGACACTGAGTCAGGCTGACCCTGACCCTGACACTGAGTCAGGCTGACCCTGACACTGAGTCAGGCTGACCCTGACCCTGACACTGAGTCAGGCTGACCCTGACACTGAGTCAGGCTGACTCTGACACTGAGTCAGGCTGACCCTGACACTGAGTCAGGCTGACCCTGACCCTGACACTGAGTCAGGCTGACCCTGACACTGAGGCAGGCTGACTGACACTGAGTCAGGCTGCCCCTGATTCTGGCACCGACTCAATCTCGCAACACTCGATCGAGCTCTCGATCGGTCATTTTCGATTAATCTTGGTGAGGATCTACATTGTTTACATTGTCCCCGTAAATTGGTGTCATGTTCGACTCTACAGAACAATCTGAATTTATCGACTGGTTGCGGAAAATCTGTTAGAGATCCACAAATGACGTCATTTTCTGGGCGGCACGTCCATAAACCCAATTTATCATCATTTTCTGGGCGAAGTCAATCTGCAAAATATAATGTATTAAAATATCTACAAATATATAATGTATACTAAATATAGTATCTAGTCCAGTGCATAGGCGCAGCCAGGACTTTACGACGAGGGGGGGGGGGGGCTAACCGAAGTGGGCCCCTTAGCATTGACTGATGCCCCCCCCTACAAAAAATACCATGAATTTGTTTGTAATTTTCATTAAAAAAATGCAATTACAAAAATTGTAATTTTCACCCATCCATATGGTCCCATGTTAAAGTACATGTGTACTTGGATTTGTCCCTAGTAATTTTATTTGGTCTGTGAGCAGTGGCGACGCCATTGCCGCTTTGCCCCCCCCCCCCCCCTTGGATCCGCTAGTGATGCCGTGGGGTCTAGCAAGGGAAGGGGCAGAGGGGGCGAAGGACAAATTACATTTTTGGAAGTACATATATTATTTTCATACAACGCCAAAGGGTCAATTAATGTTCAATTCGGCTGGAGTTCAGTACAGTGTATTCAAAACCTCCCATGGGGTGGGTGTTACGGTTTCACTTCAACAGGATGCAGCACAGGCTCTACAAAAAACAAACAGCAAAAGCCAATACAAGTACAAGCCAATACGTCGAGGTAAAAGACAATACAAGTAAATAATGCAGGGGGAAAAAGTAAGACACATACACAGTGAGCACTCACAGGTCGCAGATGGCAGATTTAAAAGTACCTAGGGTGGTGATCCCGCTGATATCAGGGGACATGCCGTTCCAGGCAGCTGCGGCTCGGTAAGAGCATATGCTCTGCGTAGCGGACAGACGGCATTTTCGGAGCTGCAGGGATCCGCGGTCAGAGGCGCGAGTCTCGCGGGTCGACACAGTGGCGCGGGGGTAAAGAGCGCGCGGATGTTGGCAGGCACACCCTCTTCCTTCAGCGCCTTGAACACTTTAACAAGGTCATGGCGAGCCACCATGGCCTCGATCCTTATCCATCCTAGGGAATTTAAGGCCGGAGAGATGTGGAGATGTTTTTTTGGTTCCAGTGATTACTCGGACGGCGAAGTTGATTACTTTTTTAATTTTGTATAGTTGAGTTGGGGAGCAACTTGTCCCTCCTGCCCCCTCCCCCGCCTCCGCCACCACTGGATACCACCAATTACCAAAACCCCTCACACAAATCTTAAAAAACAATGGGATCACGAGTCATGATGACAAAAGCGGATCCAGGATTCATTCGACCAATGTTTTTGTTCTGCCCCAGCTCATTGTTATTGTATTTATTTATATTTTTGGCAATGCCCCGTCCCCCGTACACTGCTGACGCCTGACGCCGCATGTGTAATGTAATCCACTACGCCCGGGGGAGCCTAAGGGCAGGGGGCATTTTCCCTCCAATTTTAGCAAAATGGGCTTTTGTCTCCCCCCCCATGCCAGATGGGCAGCTTTCTGAGGCATCAGGCATCTGAGCCGATGATGGTATTTTTCTGGTCTAAAGATGTGTCCTTGCAATACCTCTGATTGGCCTTTTCCAGACCTGAGATGGGCCCTTGCCGGGCCTAAATTGGACTATTCCCAGTCTCAAGACAGGGGAGGGGCTTTCTAAGACTTTGATGGGTCCTTTCTAGATCTGAGATGGGCCCTTTCTGGTCTGCATGTGAACCATCATTGGTCATGCCATGTCTGAGTTCAAGGGTAAGATGAGCCCTAACCAGTCCTAGCCCTAACCAGTAACTAAGGGCCTTTCTGGGCCGAATTTACCGAAACGGTCCTTCTCCAGCTCAAAGATGGACTCTTCCTAGTCCTCTCCATGCCTAAAAAATTCCTTTCAGGGCCAAATTATGCGGGCCTTCTCTGGACCTGGGATGGGCCCTTACCTGGCCTAAGAGCAGACATGGGTCTTTTCCGGAACTGAGATGTTCATTTTCAAAGCCTAAAATGGACCCTCTCCAGACCTGAGACTTTCTGAGTTTACGATGGGCCCTTTCAAAACCTGAGATGGGCCCATTCTGAGCTAAAGACGGGCCCACTCACAGCCTAAGATGAGCCCTTTCCAGTCATGAGATGGGCCCTTTCTGAGCCCAAGATGGGCCCTCTCCGGACCAGTGTTGGATTTTTCGTTTCATGACCTGGTCCAGGAAAGTACAAATCCATAGGTGGAGAGTACAATTTTATTGTTAGCAAAATTAAGAATTTCATTTTTTTATGATTTTACTTGGAAAGTAAAAAATCCTGATTTGTAATAGATGGTAAATCCTTGTGAGGAAAATCGGATTATATTTTAACTACAATGTCGGTAAGATCAGGTGACAAGAGAGCAAATTTCCAGGAAAAAAATAAGGAGAGCAAAATTCTTTGGACCCAAGAAGTCCAGAAAATTGCCAAAATTCCAAGGCTGCTCCGGACTTAAGATGGCCCTTCTCGGGCCTGAGAGCGGAGATGGGCCTTTTCTGAACCTGAGATGCTCGCTTTCTGAGGCTGAATTGGGTTTTATCAGGCCTGAAATGGACCCTTTCTGAGTCCACGATGGGGCCCTTTCAGACCCGAGATGGGCCCCTCTGAGCCGCGACAGGGAGGGGGGTGCTTTAGCCCCCCTCCCCATAGCCCCCCCCCCCCCTGGCTGCATCCCTGGTCCAGTGTCAATCTAGACAGCTCAGAATAACCTAACATGTCTGGAAAGAACGCGGATCCCACTTCCATATCCTTTTGCTTGTAACACCGGCCATGACTTAATTTATAGACAAACATGCTATATGCCAGACATATTACATCACACATGTCGGTTTCTCCAGAATCCTGACATTTTGGAGTGAATTGACATGACATCACTTGACTTACAACGGATATTTGTTTTGCTGTTAAAGTTTTTTTTCTAAGCTTTTACATTTCACACATGTTTTTTAATTATTGTAATTGTTCCATGCCCTCTTCGAAAGGGTCTAAATGTTATTACAAGCGGAGCATAGTATTACTATTATACAAATCAAAACGTCTGTATGTATGTGACACGTCAGTTCCCTGCTCGGCAGCGGCTGGAGCTGCGCTGACGATCTGTTACCACAAAATCAGAGGTGGGCAACCATTGTCTGTCAAATAGTTTGGAGCACGTCCGACGTCTGTTATGCTCGTGAGAGGCGCTTGTTACGCTCGTGAGAGGCGCTTTTGGGGCTGCCGCCACTGACGTCAGAGATGTACGTGTGTGTGACTCAGAAAGCTAGCTGGATTTTGAGACGGAACTTACCAAACCTATTCACATCTGACGCATAAACAGCGCAAAGTTGGAGTCTCGGTGTGAGCCAAGGCCCTATAACCAGGTAGAACCACCCCTGCTGCACAAAATCTGTCATGACGTCACCGAGGGCAAACTTATATCCGACATAGTAAGCTAAATATATGAAACAATACTTCGCAAGTAGTGTTTTACATGTAAAGTGCATCATCAATAATGTATGTTAGACAGATCAAGTCTCATATTAATGACAAGGAAACTCGGGGATCCAAGAAGTAATGCTCCGGTGACGTCATCATTTATTGAACAGCTTATAGGTATTGGAATGACAACGGCCTGGGTTTGAGCACGCAGTTTAAAGGGAGTGTGCCTGTTGTTTTGGAATGTCAAAAATATTTTGCATACGGTAAGTAGTGGATTGATTGATACGATGAAATTCACAACTGGAGCCCCTTTAGTTTAATTTTCACTTATATTGTTTTTGCTTTTTTTCTCGATATCTATTAAACGATCGCCACTGTAGTGATGTTATGTAAAACGGTGCACATAAGACAATACAATTACGGTCACATCATGCAAAGTTTTGCACAGCATGTTCTTGCCACTGTGTACTTTATTATGTGCAAGTTTCGTAACTCTAAATTGATATCTTCGTCGGAAAATGGTCATCAAGCGTTGCGAGTAGGGGAACAGACGGTACTGTTCGGCTGCTGCTATCAGCGCGCACGAACTGTTTTGTCGAATTGCTATTGGCCGGCGCTAACGATATGCTAGCAGTTAAATCAATAATTGCAATACTTCTAGTAGCGGAAGCCCTCTATGGTCTACCCGATAATTATTGTCTGCCAGCCAGTCTCTGGGGTCTTTGGAATATCTCAGCAACTAGTGTGAATCTGAAGAAAAAATGAAATGCATGGTTCGATTCCGAAAAGGATGTTCTATAAACCAGTGTCAATAACCCCAAATAAGCGATGCAAGTAGACACACTCCCTTTAAGGACGTAGATTGTTGGATATTATGTTGTATATTTTTTATTCGTGAAAAACAACCCTTTTTATGTAGTGCAAGTCATGCATGTTATGTATTTTGAAGTGCATTGTAATTTACGGGAAGATGGCACTACGGAATGGACATACAATATGGAAAGGGAAAGGGACATATATTAGCTTCGGACCAATACAAGAAGGAGAGGACATGGGTAGTCACCTGCAAGCGAAACGAGAAAAGTACGTATTGAATTCCGGTTTGGCTGCTAAGGCACATTGTTAACCCGCGCCGTGCCGGTGCTCGGCGCCACCTGTGCCGGGGGGGGGGGAGGGGGAGGTGTTTAGACACCCCCTCTAACTCGAAAACTAAAATGGCTAGAAAGACGTGAAAAAAGGCATTCGAAAGCTCTCGACAAACACATTCGAAGGTACTTCAGATATTTTTCCTAAAGCCAATATTGAGGTCACCAGAGGTCATAAACCCTGGCCCTACGGGAGCTTTTTTCACCTTCGCCCTGCGGGGGGGCCTGACAGGCCCCCCCTGTTAACTTCCAAACCAAGCAACTTAGAGCGATGCGATAAGAACCAGCATGTTGCCTGTCATGAGAAGAATCTAACAGTATGCCATTTTTAGGTTTCAGGTCAACGGATGACCTTCCAGGTCAAGTGAATGACCTCGGATTTACCACGTCCAGAACATCGATTTTGCTCTTCAGAAAACCTCAAAATTATAAATTGATAAATGTAAATAAAAAGGCATGCTACTAGACCAGTGTTGGCTCAGGAATACAGAAAAGGTAATTATTATGTTTTTATATTGTTTTATTATATTTTGTATATTAAAAAAAATGACGGTATTCAGTTTCTTACACTTAGGGAGCCATCACTCAGTCAAAAATGAAGATATTGCTTTGAAATTTGGTATGGTTATTTTCCGTACTCAGTTTTCTCACATATATTCCGTTTTTTTTATCTTTGAAAATTTTGATTTTGTGGGGATTTTCCCCCCCAAAAATAAGTTTTTTGAATTTTTTGGGTCATAAACCATTTTTTGGGGGAAAATCCGAGATTGCCATTTGAAAGAGAATGCCATTTTGTATCTATGGTGAATTGCGTTTACAATTTGCTCTAAAACTCTGTTTTCTACGGTTTTTTCTCTCAAATTTTCTCATTTCTTTAACAACATGACGTCATCAAAACATTATTATCTCCCAAACTACTTAACAAATTTCAATTAAATTTGTACAGCGTACGTATAATTGTTATAAACTCAGCTACCGAACATTTCAGCCAGATGGATTGCATGTGCAAAAAGTTATTCAAGAAAAACCTCGGGGGGGGGGGGGGGGGGGCTGTCAGGCCCCCCCCCCGTAGGGCGAGGGTTAAAGGTTAAATTTTCCAGTTTTAGGACTTCGCTCCAGAAACCCCCAGATATCACAGGAACTATGATAGCTAGGAACAAACGAGAGAAAAAACAATGGAAAGTTCTTGCAAAATGCAATCGCCAAGGTGTCCTCTCAGATTTTAGCTCAGATTTATAGTTTAGGCTCCAGAGCTCATCAAATGTCAAAAAGGCGATTAAAAAAAACACAGTTTTTCATGAATAGCTTTTTACCTAATAACCACAAGGCAATAATGTTGATCCCATCGTGTTTGTCTCGTCAAGGCGCTTCGACTTATGTTAGTGTTGCCCAGGTTAGGTCAACTAATTTTTTTTTTACCTCAGTTCAAGGTCAAGTGATGACCCAAGCAGGTCATGTTGCATATTGGAAGACGTGCCTCGACGAGAAAAACATATTGGTGTCGGTTTCACTTCTATCGTCATTATGGCGAGAGTTATTGAGATACAACTGTTCGTGACCTCGGATGACCTCGGCTGACCCTGTAGGGGTTACTGAACAAAAATGGCACCTAGGTCATCAAGAATGACCTATAATAACATGATCCAGAAGGAATTAGACTGATATCTTGCGTATCCTTGGAATAGGAAGCATTTGAATATTTCCCCATTGACTTATACTAGGTCACGAAATTGACCCGACCTTAGGTCGCCGATATAAAAAATACAAGATATACGAATTGTAGATATATGTACCTTATGAAATTAAGTGTAAAACCGATCATCCAAAAACTGTGACGGCGGTACGACCACAAGTTTTTTGGAGGTGGGGTCACGTGACCTGGTCTGGTGACCTGACCTGAGATGACCCGATGTATTTTGTTTACATAGTGTGCGCAATTGATACCCGAACAGCTGTACCAAAAACGGCGGCGCTTTCCGCTATCCTTGAAAACCTGAGGGGGTGTCTACCCCTCCCGGCACGGCGCGGGTTAACATCAAATGTTTGACTTACCTAATTATAGTTATATTGCCAATAGAAGTGCCGTCACTGCAAAAGTTTTTGGTGAGATTATCATTTGATTTTGGATTATTTACACAATAATGCTAAATGTGACATGTATGGTTACAAAGAACGCATACGTAGAAGACGAGTACCATGGAAAGTCTGGGATAATATGTTGCATGGGCTCCGCCGCGCGGGTGGATGAGAGAGGCATGTCCCACACAATGTTCTGAGTGCAAAATTGGGCCTATGGTGTTGTGATATGTTAATGGTGTTTCGAATGGTTTATTTTTGTTACGGGAACGGGTACACGGGCACGGGCACGGGAACGTGACACGAGAATGGGACACGGGACACGGGAACGGTACGCGATAACGGGTACACGGACACGGGACACGGGAACTGGGCAATGGAACGGAACACAGGAACGGAACACCACGGGAACGGGACACTAGAACGGGACACGGGAACGGGACTCGAGAACGGGACACGAGAACGGGACTCGGGAATGTGATACAGGAACAAGATACGGAATACGGAAACGGAATACAGGAACGGGATACAGGGAAACGCAGCACGTGCCATCTAGTTATGTATCAAAGGCAGATATTGATCAATTTACGCGACACAGCACACGGTAATGGCTTAACTATTTGCCCCGACAAAGTCGAAATCAAAATGCATAATTAAAATGTAGAGATGTTTTTGTTTCAGGAAGTGCTAAGTCATACCTGGTCTCACAACAAGGAGAGTACCTGAGAGTCTTGAGAGTACCTGATATTTTATGTTATTTAGTTTTACCATGTAAATAATGTTATATTTGTATGATTTTGCTTTGATCCTATAATTATTGCAAGTCTGTTATGTTTTATTCTTGTTTAATATGCCTACGTGATGTGTTGTTTTATCATCAAGGAAGGTGGGTCGCATCCATTCCGCACCAAACACAGTGTAGTGCTGTCTAATACAAATAATCCCAAACAGAATAAATACTAATTTATTTGAGAAGTAGAGTGTATAATGTAGATGTTTAACTATTCAGGAAGTGCTATATCGTGCTTAACCTTACGACAGGGAATATTTAAGAGTCTTAAACTCTTCTGACGTATTTTTTATGTTATTTTATAAGCATGTAGGTCGTTTAATACTTTTATGGATTTTGCTTTGATCTAACCATTATTACATGTCGTGTTATGTTGCCTATTTTTTAATATGCGTGTTATGTTCTACAGGCGTCAGAGGTTAATCTTAACTTGGCCTTGGCTGACCTTAACGTGACGTATATGCAGCGTAAAAATGTGTGATCATATGTTGGGCAGATCGCCGAAAATATGCTGTTGTGGTCTGCGGCATCGCGTTAAAATAGTAGAGCCCGACGTCTCGCCCTATAACTGTTAAATAATCATTCCTTTATGAGTCATACTTCCTTGATCCATGCGATCTTATGTGAGCATAATGCCCATTTTTGCTACTAAGTGTGCCATATAACCTCTGTTCTTGCGGCACCTTAAAACACAAATCACCGTCATCACAACCATTTTTGCACCGTATCGTGTTTGAAATAGGTTGCTTTGGATTATATACATGTATTCCTTCCTCTTTTTCATGTCAAGTTCACAAGTACAAGAGCCAGCATTGCGTCACAAGTAGAAATTAGCATAGCATATGTGTGAAAACGTTGAGTTGATACATTGGGTGCGCCCTAACAACACCTTGGGGCCCAACGGAAATAGCTCAACTTTGAGAACTGTTCACATTGTGGAACTTGGGTATTATATGTATTTCTAGCCAAATTTCGCGAATCCAGCATGTCAGTTCCCATTTCGTTGATGTGTTCAGTGTGAAGCTTTAACCCTATTTGTAACAGGGGGGGGGGGGGGGGGCGGATTCCGCCCCCCTCATGTTTTTCAAAGATATCTTCAGAACGGCTGGGAGCAGGCCCATGAAATTTTGGGACTTTTCATAGAATTGAATAGCGCATTTGGAGTCAAAATTTTGAGTTCTTAACCTGAACAGAGGCGGTTCCAGGGCACATTTTTGGGTGGGTTCGGAGGCGACATTTGGCGATAATACGGAAATGCGATCTTCACGGTTTCTTCCTAACTGCCTCAAGTATGAAGGAGTTACATCGGTTTACGGTGATTGCAACAAGTGCAAATTAGTTGATAATGGAAGCAGAAGCTATCTTTTACATCTTGATAGCTATACATGCCCTTTACAACGCTCTATTGGCTTCCCGCCAAGCAATGAATACTTCCTGGACCCCCCCCCCCCTTTTCAAGCCCCTGAAACCGCCTCTGCCATGCAATTTTTATGATATTTCATTATTTTCATAATTTATTACATATAGAGTTTCAGGGGCGTGTTCAGGCACATGAAAAGGGGGTGACTGGCATGGTGATGACGATATGCCAGCGATAACGGCGCAATAGAAGTTTAGCTTATAATAATGTATGCACATATGAGGCCAGAAAAGGGAATAAAGTCATTTTTGGCAGAGGCGCGCTCAGGGATGGAAGAAAGGGGGTCATATTATTGCAAGGAAACTAAGAGGCATGGGCGTACAATGGCATAACATACTGCAGCTTTCGGATGAAACACACACCACAGGCTACTCTACGAACGATTATAAGATAATAGGCGAGTCCAGGTAGGGTAAAAGGGGGGTAAGCAATGTTAATTGAAGTTGTAAGTGAAATAGTCACTGTTGACTAGTTAGTATCATAATAGCAGATAATATACTTATCAAAAGGTCTTGCGCCGCCCCAGTTTGGATCCTGGATACGCCTATGATGAAGTACAACATGCAAAAAAGAACTATCTACGATCAGTAACATATTTATAGTGCTGGGTAGCAACTTGTCTGCGGTTAATATTTTTTCCCAATTTGACCTTTTTCACTAACCTGGTACCGCCTATGGCAAAAAATATGATTTATAACTGTTTTGTCTAATGTCACAATCACATACCATTTCATTTATCAAAAAAACAACATCAAAAAATGGTTTTATTACGCATTTACTTCACCCCCATATTGAGTGACCTGCACACGCCTATGATTTTTGAAATTTCAAACGTCACCGTCATATATCAATTTCCAATTCAATCTCTATCGATTCCTATTACTTGTGTTAACATCGGTCGATAAACATGAAAGCTATGTTGGATCAAAAATACCACTAAAATTTGTAGTTCCCCCCCCCCCCCCCCTCTTGCCCCCTATCCAAAATTTATATTTTTTTATTATTTAAAAATGTAGATCGTGTTGAGGGGAATCAAACACCGTTTCATTTTCGAAAATCGGACGGGTAGATCTCGAGATCTCCGGGGGGCGGGGGCGGAATCCGCCCCCCCCCCTGTTACAAATAGGGGTAGCCAGGAGCCTGTTACAAATAGGGTTAACGTGAATCCGCCCTTCCAAGGGACCCACACATGCAGCGACAGTGACACAACCAAGGGACCCGCACATGCCGCGACAGTGGCACAGCCAAGGGACACGGACATGCGACGACAGTGACACAGCCAAAGGACCCGGACATGCGGCGACAATGATACAGCCAAGGGACCCGGACATGCGGCGACAGTGACACAGCCAAGGGACCCGCACATGCCGCGACAGTGGCACAGCCAAGGGACACCCACATGCCGCGACAATGACGACTCCGACGTCACGGCATATCATGTCGCCTGTACACCAAGCGGAGCCGGCCCACCAGCTCAGGACGGTTTGGGCGGCCCAATATACTGACACTGCCGATGGCCTGCTACCCCCGGTGCAAGTGTAACAATTTACTGACCCAACATTTCCACTGACAAGATATGCATTGTGCAATAAGTCAGTGCAGAAATCAGTAACAGAACAAGATCAGCTCTGCGGAAGCGGCAGGACTGAGCTAGTTAGCAACTAGGTTGGTACAACAAAGATGGCGTTTGTCCGGCGTTTTGTTCTGTATTCCCGCTCTAAGAATAAATGTCAATACTGGTGGCCTTACCTAGCAACTCCTTTGGTTCTTGTAGCTCGCATTCTGCCCATTACTTGCCTTGGCTGTACTTTACGTTATGTAATCACAGGCCACCAAAGTCTAAACGAGCCGCAATATTTTCCATCCATATTTCATGTAACATTCTCCGGGACTAATATCCAGATGGATATAAGCATTGTTGCCCGCTGAACTATGCAGTCTTGCCGCTGCACCAGGCGCCAATTATCGCCAAATGAGGGTCATCTCTGGCCACCCAGACGGCCACCTGCTGCCCAGACCCACACCCAGCCCCACTCGCTGAGCTGCACACAAATCGTCAGTCGCATCTGCCTCTCTTATATTACCGAGCCGCCAGCTCCGGGCATTCCTGTCCACTGCCTGCTGCTGCTGCTGCTGCTGCTGCTGCTGCTGCTACCGCTGATTTGCTTGTTTTGCAAGCAGTTGCATCGTCGCCCAGAGACGGGAACTATGTCGGCGGATGTGTCCGGTTGTCCAGCTCTGGTTTGTTTCCACAATCCGGTCAGCGTTTCTTTATTCATTGAGGATGTGGTGGCGTAATGTCCGTCGTTAGTTGGTAGCTGTCATACACGAGTGGTGCCGTTGTTGCAGGTCTCGTTGTATATTCGAGCGGATCGACAGGGGAAGGGCTAGACAGGGGAAGGGGGAATAATTATTAAGGCCTCAAAAGCTTTATATAGCTTGACATTTCCGTGCGATGATTGGTAGACTAGTTAGCAATGCAGCATGTTCATTATTCGACGACCATGAAGTACATCTTGCACCCAAAAGAACCTCTTTAAAAAGGGCAGAAATAACCATTGCAATATTTAAGGAACATCATCGACCTTTGTTCTAATGCCGGTTATCCGAAGTTTCAGAGACCTTTTACTTTCCACAGAAGAGACGCTCTACGCGTGTCGGCTTATCGTTAGTACGGCTCAGAGGCTGTTCGACCTCTGAGTAGACACATCGGTCGACGTAGCCGACCAGCGTGACGGCCGGGTCCGGAGGTGTCCGCTGGGGGGTCCCGACACGGCCGCCCACCACGGTGGGCCCTGACCTCACGAACAACCTCTCCTCCTGCTCTGTCGCCGCCGCCGCTGCACTGCCAAGATCACAGCCGGCCGGCCGCCGACCGCTGTCATAACGAGCCGCTAATCATGCGCCGCTAGCCGCCGCTGACCGCCGCTAACCGCCGCTAACCGCTCACCGCCCGCCGTCACCGCCGCCCCGACCGCCGCCGTAACCCCAGTCTGCAACGAGCGCCGGCGGCAAGGCTGCGGCGCGGTCGGAGTCAGCCCTTCGCCGCCCGAGCCGCGCGGTTCTCCACCACAGAGGTGCCCGCTACGAACAAGCGCGTGCTTGCTTTAATCAGGCGCCTCGGCGGCGCGGATTCGGTTGATTGCAGGCTCGGTCAGTTGACCGGCTGGTTAGGGGGTTTATCTATGGGTAATGCGAGGTTTATATATGGGGTAATGACGCGGCAAGGGTCTGTCCGGCACAGGTGGACGTTCGCGGGCGGCCGGTTGAAAGGCGAGCGGTGAGACGATAAATCGTGAACCAACCGCGGTCGGTCGGCAACAAGGGCGGCGTCGGTGGAGGCGATGATAGCGGCGGCGACGTGCGGCCAGTTGAACACAGCTGCAGCCGGCCAGTGATTAGCAGCACTTTGTCCGAACTGGCCCACACGGACAGCGGAGATAACAGCAGCGGTGGCGGTGGTGGCGGGACTGTCCGACCGGCGTGGCCGGCCGGCCGGCCTCCGTGGGCGGCGGCGGCGGCGGCGGCGCGGGGTTCCCATGCGTCCGGCCCGGTCATTCCACAAGGCCGTCTCTGTGGCTCGGCGCTACTGGCCTGATTTATGAATTAGTAGCGCGTTCCGCTGACGGCGCGGCCGGTGATGATTACAGGAATAGAGGCCGGATGGGTGTTACGCATTGTTCGCCGAATCGGCGGAGAGCGTGGCCCGGTGGGAAGGCCCGAAACTCGCCGGTGTCATGCAGCATGAGACAATTAAAACAGTGTGTGGTGCAGTCCATAACCCTTTCACTCTGTGGAATGAATGAACTGTGGTATTTTTTAACCGTACACGCGGATGGTATTTTATTGAAGGCGTGTAGTGCCATTTGAAACGTTTTGACTTTGTAGCATGAATGGCCACTGCAACTGTCGGTATGTCATTGAAACCATTAGGATTCAGGATGTTTTAGATGCAAAGCAAACGTATGACTTTTTCAAGGCACAATATATTGTCCCCGAAATCTGGGAACCTTCATACTTTGTAGAATGAACGAGTACTTGTGGATGTCATTTCATTGGCGCCTTTCATATCCAGAACGTTTTAGATGGAAAACAAGGTTGTGGGTGTTTTTGTGGCCCTTTTTCAAGACATTTCCCCGAGAATTTGTATCAATTTAAGCCTTATCCTGTGGAGTATTTTCCGAAAATGAGTGGCAACTTGAGGCCCGTTCTGCAAATCGCAGAGTGTTGACCACCTGGGTGAGACGTGCCACCGACATTAGACTGTCTGCCAACCCTGACCGTCTCAGTCCGTCTCCATCGCGGTCGGACGGTCACGAGCACGCCTAATGCCGGGCTCACGCGCCGCCGAGCCAGTCTGGGTCCGGTGCTGCTACCCCTACCCCGATACAGGCCGCCCGGCCGGCGCATCTCCCTGCTGTAGACCACTGGAGGCTGGGGGACTTGGCTGCAGACAGCTGGTTGGCAGCCGGAAACGGAGGGGGAGGGGGGGGGGGGGGGGGGTCAAAACAGGGAAGTCTGTTGATATTTTTGCGGTTTGTTTATTTCTTATGGTGTTGTGGAGGTTTCAAGTGAACTAGTTTGTATACTATTTCTTATTTAACCTGTTTCGGTAAAACAAATTGTACGAACTTGCAGTGGTCATCGAGGCTTCCGTCAATGCAATGCAGTCGTCAGGTTTGGACACGGGTTTATTTGTCCGCCGTTTTTAGTCCAGTGCTCACCCAGTGTTCACTGTTGTTCAGTGTTCTCCCAGTGTTCACTGTTGTTCATCAGTGTTCACCCAGTGTTCACTGTTGTTCAGTGTTCACCCAGTGTTCACTGTTGTTCAGTGTTCACCCAGTGTTCACTGTTGTTCAGTGTTCGATCGGCCATGGCGCCGGTGACTGGCCGTTTCCTCTCTCCTGTGTCCTGTGTCCTGTGTCTCGCGTCTGAGGTGACTCAGGCCCGGGGGTCAGTCTAGGGGTCGGCCGCTGATGGGACAGGGAGGGAGGGGGGTTACGCACGGACGGACACACGGACATACACAGGCATACACCCACACACACATACCCACACACGGACAGACATACACACAGACGGACCGCAGAGCCCGCTCACGACACGTCAGTCGGCTGAGTCATGCAGGCCAGACAGGTGACCAGACAGGCCAGACAGGTGGCCAGACAGGCCAGACAGGTGACCAAACAGGCCAGACAGGTGGCCAGACAGGCCATACAGGTGGCCAGACAGGCCAGACAGGTGGCCAGACAGGCCAGACAGGTGGCCAGACAGGCCAGACAGGCCAGACAGGTGACCAGACAGGCCAGACAGGTGGCCAGACAGGCCAGACAGGTGGCCAGACAGGCCAGACAGGCCAGCCAGGTGACCAGACAGGCCAGACAGGTGACCAGACAGGCCAGACAGGTGACCAGACAGGCCAGACAGGTCAGACAGGTGGCCAGACAGGCCAGACAGGACAGCCAGGTGACCAGACAGGCCAGACAGGACAGACAGGTGACCAGGCAGGCCAACCAGGCCAGCCAGGTGGTCAGACAGGCCAGCCAGGTGACCAGACAGGCCAGACAGGACAGACAGGTGAACAGACAGGCCAGACAGGGCAGACAGGTGACCAGACAGGACAGCCAGGTGACCAGACAGGCCAGACAGGACAGACAGGTGAACAAACAGGCCAGACATGACAGACAGGTGACCAGACAGGCCAGACAGGTGACCAGACATGCTAGACAGGCCAGACAGGTGACCAGACAGGCCAGACAGGTGACCAGACAGGACAGCCATGTGACCAGACAGGCCAGACAGGCCAGACAGGTAACCAGACAGGACAGCCAGGTGACCAATGACCAGCCAGGTGACCAGACAGGCCAGCCAGGTGGCCAGCCAGGCCAGCCAGGTGACCAGACAGGCCAGACAGGTGACCAGACAGGTGATCAGACAGGCCAGCCAGGTGACCAGACAGGCCAACCAGGTGACCAGACATGCCAGACAGGTGACCAGACAGGCCATGCAGGTGACCAGACAGGCCAGCCAGGTGATCAGACACGCCAGGCAGGTGACCAGACAGGCCAGCCAGGTGGGCAGCGGTAAAGCGGTGAAGAACAAAATACCAGAAGATGGTCAACGATTTCGGCACTTTTGAATTCATGCCATGGAGTGAATGTTGATCTCGTCTTGATCTGCCCGATTGTACCTGATTCTAGATGATCTGATTTAACACAGACCTGACCTGGCCTGGCCATCCTGTTGCGGCCTGCTATTGACGACTACTGATGGCATGGCTGGCTGGCTGTACCGGTGTCAGCATGTATTGTGTGTGGGCAGGTCGAGGCAGCTCGGGGCCGGCAGTTTCGAGTGGGACTGGGGAGGGAGAGGCTTGCCGGGGGGGGGGGGGGGGGTCTGGAGGCTCTGTGACGGCTGTCTGGGACGGGGGCCGCTCCGTGATGGACGGGGGCCGCTCCGTGATGAACGGTAGCAACCTCGTGACGGTGACAGCCTCGTGACGGTGACAGCCTCGTGACGAGACGGCCACGCTGGCTGCCCCGTCAGGCCAGACCGACCCCCTACCTCCCCCCCCCCCCCTATGTTCCACTGACACTCACCAGATGTGACGCAAGAGTGGCAATATTCTGGTTCAGTTCCGATGCGGTAGATCGATAGATGATGGAAAGCCTTCACGATTTGCCCGAAATCAGACATCGCCATTGGTATATAGAATCTCATCCACGACACATGTGCTGTAATCTTTGTGTTTGATTTCCGGTGAATTGCCGGACACCTGTTGAATTGCAATATGTGTCATCTTGACCGGAAACGGTGGGTCGGAAATGGATACCTTTTCTTCTTAATTTAATTTAATAATATACCGTCAATACAATGGCGTTATTGGCTTCACTCATTACGCTATGTAATACGGCGGTGATTATGGTAATATTAGGCAACCACCTGTTTTGCAATGGATCAAGTGATTGAATCAAACAATTGATCATTTGTAACTACCATTCATGATTTGTAATTACCTGTCATATACTTTTATCCCCGAAATTAGCTGCATGGCAAAGCCGATTTGCAACAAATCTCGGCTCGAATCGCATCTGATATGTGTAAAAACAGGTGCAGCTGCGGTGCGTGGTGGTAATTTTGCGCATGAGAGGCTCCGCAGGGAGAGTGGTTGGGTGTTCGTGTCATCAGCCGGCACGAATCTGTCAGTTATGAATTGGTGTGTCTGTGCGCAGGGGCGTGGAAACTACTTTGAAGTTGGGGGGAGGGGGGGCGAACTTTTTGGCAATACTACGGCAAAAATTCAGACTGAAGTGAGGCAACGTGTACCGCTCTTTTCCGTATCCAATGCTGCTTATTGCTAATAGTATGTCATATATTTAAGGAAATGGGTATCAATATCATATAAGGAAATGGGTCGCCTAACAAGCGAAACAAAAC
This sequence comes from Chirona hameri, assembly GCA_036785665.1. Classification (NCBI taxonomy): domain Eukaryota; kingdom Metazoa; phylum Arthropoda; class Thecostraca; order Balanomorpha; family Balanidae; genus Chirona; species Chirona hameri. The sequence continues at coordinate 89,993 of JAXIVJ010000629.1, forward strand.
TAGAGAATAGCTGGTAAACATGAAGAAGGAGCGACACTGGTACTAGGGTCACAAAAAGTCGGAGAAGCGGAACTGGAGCTTTCACCGTGACTGAATCCAGAACCGGCAGACTTGACTGACTCCCGAACCTGAGGTAGCTGGTTAGGCGATGTGCCTGGCTCGCACCAAGTTGACCATGGCAAAATCATGCATTTAGCATACATTTGGTACGAGTACCATACTTGGTTTCAACCGAATTATGCTATGCCATGTTTTACGGTGTTATGGTCAATGTTTCAGGTACATTTTTATGAATGTATCGTTATACGGCCGTACTCAAGCAAATGCTGGCAAACCAATGCATTTAGAACACACACATTTTTCAGAGAAAATATTTATCTACTTATATCTAAGTTAGTTAGTTAGTTGTTTTGTTTGTTAGTTAACTGTTACTGAATTAAGGTCCATTACAAACGCATTGCTCGGGGGTTCGCGCCAACCACGAACTGCCGGGGGGGGGGGATTTCCACCCCCTCCCCCCTAATATCTCAAAAACCACGCAACGTAGCGCCAAGCAGAAGACGGTGTTAGATAGCTCGAAACAACCTATCGAAAATACTTAGGTTATTTTAGGTCAAGTCAATATTGAGGTCACCAGAGGTCAAATTTCGGCTATATATGAGTGTCTTTGATAAACCGTCTATATCTCGATAATTAAAAGAGCTAGCGACGCGCGGAAAAAAGACGTTTGGAAGAAAATGTAATTTGCTGTAACTAAAATTTATTAGAATTGACCTAAGGTCAATAGTTAGGTCATCAGAAGCCATAGAATGTGGAACATTTTAAAAATTGCCGAATAGTTTTTAAGGAATAGCTTTTGACAGAAACACGACAGAGTAAACAGATTTCACCATTGTGTTTGTCTCGAGACGCATCGGATGATATATTGGGTGACCTAGTTAGGTCATATCCAAAAATTGGCCTGACCTGAGGTTAGGTCAAGGTCAACTCTTACATCACTTGATTTGTCTCGACAAGCTGAATACATTGGTGAAAACTCCATTGATCTACCTTGATTTGTTAAAGAGTTATTGAATAAAAATCATACGTGACCTGGGGGTCAAATGAGTTGACCTCGTAGAGGTAAAACAAAAACAGAAATGTGACATAGGGCTTTGCATTTGATACAAGAGTGGTGGATCTGGTGAAAATTGGTCAAATTTAGCCATTTCCTATTGATTTATACGTGTTTTTCATTTTTCCCCATTGACTTATGATGGCGAGGTCACGAAATCGATCTGACCTTAGGCCACCTATATTAAAAAATATCGAGATAAACGAATTGTAGGTACTTATCAACTAATGACATCATGTGAGTTTCAAACCGTTTGGTCAATCACTTTGTCTGTGGCACGACCGCAAACTTTTTGGGGGTGGAGTCACGACTTGACCTAGTGACCTGACCTGAGATGACTCGAGGTAAAATAAAATTCACACCGTGTGGGTAATTGATCCCCCAACAGTTGTGCCAAATTTCGCTGCGCTGCGCGCCGCCGTTGAAACTCCGGTGACAATGCCCTTATTCGTATACAGAGTCAAGTGATCGTGTAAAAAGTTGGGGGGGGGGGGGGGAGTGGCCTCACTGCCCCACGGTTCCCACGTCCCTGTGACTGTGCGTGATGATCGTATCAGGGCTGCAGTGATGAGAGGATAGGTGGCTGCCTGTTGTTTTTTCAACAATTTGAATCCATGCCATGAGACCAAAATGTTGCATCGGGGCGTCTCAGATCTGCGATTGTTGGCAGCATTTCAAGCAGAAGTTTATTCTTCTCCGGCTATGGTTGCAGCACGTATATTTAACATCTATCTTACCTCTCGTCTAGCCAATTGGGCCTTTCCTTCGTCTCTGTGAGCTCAGTGTAGTATTGGATCTACCTCTTGACACCGTATGTCAGGGGAATATCTGGGTCGCCCCTTCTGTCCAGGTGTCTGTCTGGTAGGGTCACGTGGTCCGTAGCCGACGCCTCTGTGCGTGAGGTGTCTGTGTCTCTGTGTGGCGGCCGGCGGGAGTAGAACGGTACGGACGGTATTCCCGCCCGCGTGTGCGGTGGCGGGAGTAGAACGGTACGGACGGTATTCCCGCCCGCGTGCCATGATTCAGCTGCTGGGCCGTGTTAGGCCATGTCAGGACTCATGTCATGCCAAACCATGACAAGTTGTCTTTCGAAGAAGTTGTTCTTTCGAGAGGACCATATCAAACATCACGGTAGCCGTTTGGAAGAAAATGTAATTTGCTGTAACTAAAATTTATTAGAATTGACCTAAGGTCAATTCTAATAAATTCTAATAAATTCTAAGGTTTGTGTTTCCAGCAAGTTACTAATGTGAAAATCATATGCCCGTGAAAAGAGGAAAGCTGTGACCTTGTCAAGCTCATGGTCAAGCGGTTTGTCTTCGTTTTTGTTGTTGAAGTATTTCAAATTCACATTGCAGTGCGTGTCGGTTGGTTCATGGTGCGTCTAGCACAACCTTGTCAGGCTCATGGTCAAGCGGTTTGTCTTCGTTTTTGTTGTTGAAGTATTTCAAATTCACATTGCAGTGCGTGTCGGTTGGTCCATGGTGCGTCATGCAGCGATTTGGCTGAAATGCGATATTACAGAAACAATCGCATAGAGCTGCCGCCGGTCTGCATTACGCATTACGCATTGCACATGACTGCATAATGCAGACCGGCGGCAGCAGGGCCCAGAAGTGGAGCCTTTCCTGCAACTAGCACGCACCAAATCCTATTGCCCGCTTCCTACCTTCACCTTGCTGGATAAGCAGCCCACGTCAAAACAGCACGGTCGGGTACGTGAACTCCGTATTTCGCATTACACCGTGCGGCACGTTCGCCGCCGGCTTTGATGTCGCCGCGGAGGTCGGCCTTTCTCGGATGTCGGCCGGCGGAGTGGCGCCCGAAGACGGCAGATCCAACAGCTTACGGGTCCCATTAGTGGCATTGGAGCGCCTGGATGTTTCTTAGTCGAGGCTAGGTGCGGTCGGCTGGCCGGGGCTGGAGCCGGAGGGGGGTCGCCAGGCTGCAGTGCGGGATCTCTCCTTCCTGAGCCGGAAGCTCCGGCTCGTGCAGCCGCTCCGCGGGCTGCGCCGCGACGCGCCGGAAGTGGCGATCAAAATCGGCACAGAATCGCCGTGAAATGATGGCCGAATTCCTGCCGGTTTTGTAGACTGCAGTGCAGCGGTGATAATTTGGCAGGGTTTGTCTGAGCAGGATAGGTTGGGTTAAGGGCGCGCCCAGATGGAGCTCACGGCCAGTTCTGTCCGTCTGGCCGTGGTGGCGTGTTAGTTGGATTACTCCACTTTTGGAGGTGGTGTGTTAGGGGATTACTCCACTTTTGGCGGAGATTCTTCGATTCATCCGGCGTTGCCATGCTGTTTTGCTATTCAGGTGGTTCAAACCTGTTCAGTGGTTTTGCAGGCTGCCAAGGCATGTAAATATGTTAGCACGCCACGATAGCATGTCATTGTTATATCGCCTTTCTCTCTTGTGTAAATGAGTCGGTCATTCAGTTAATTTGTCGTACGAAAGCATTCACATGCAGCCAATTAATGTGCACAATTAGATTACACATGTGAGCGGTGCCACCTGTCCTGCTCGTCGTGAACAAGTGTTTACTGTTTGTTGCATCCAGTATCGGGATTTTTTCCGACGCTGATCTGCCGGTAATTGGACGTTCGCATTCCGGAGTGGCATTGATTTACAGTGAAATATGAAGCTGCATTGTGTCCAGCAGGGAGTGCCCCGCTGGAGCTGTTGTACTGACCGTGAGACGAGGTCGTGCGACATGCAGCAGATGATCTACATCGGTGTCGATGGCGTGCACACATCCGTTGCCTAGGCGACGAGGTGGTACGCTCTTGGCTGCAGCATTATCTGAGTGTAGAATGCGCTCCTCAGCGTGATGTTTCATAGTATTCCCGTGGGTGCTATTGTCCTTACGCTCGCCACTTTTTACTGTGTAATTCACAAATGCGCTGGCTTGTATATATTTTGTATTTACCTATCAATCATGATAATTGTTGCATTTAATTTGTCTTCCAGTACTACCCAGTCTCTTGACGGGAGCTCTGAACTCATGACAAAATGCCCGGAGCAGACGAAGCTTTGCGAAAAATCAAACCGGTCACTTGCTCATCATGGCTGCACGCTTTGCTCTCACGAGGGAGTGTTCAGATATCCCACCTGGATGATCTCTAAGCTGGAATTGGGGGCATCCCTGACTCGTCGCGCCGTGCCGCTCCCAGCTCAGCTCCCCCGGCTGACCGGGCTGGCACGCACCTTCGCCACTTCTGGCGACTTCCGGCGACTTCCGGCGCTCGGAGGCGCGCTTAGTCCAGTGGTTCTCAAACCTTTTTTTGTTACCATAACCCCTTCGGGCATGTTGATCAAAGTTGTGACCCCTGGAAGGGATTTGTGTCCAGCCAATCCCTTGTAGGTTGTAGGTTCCAGACATGTTGACCCAAGTTGTGACCCCTGGAAGGCATTTTTTCCAGCCAATCCCGTGTAGGCCTCCTTGTGTCGCCGATGAGATCAGGCTCTCCATAGTCATTAGCTCCCACCCCTCCCCCGCCATAAAGATTATCATGACCCTTATGAAAATATCAACTCCCGTTTGTGAACCACAGTCTGATGCGGCTGCCGTCGCCGCCAAGCGTGGCGACACCTCGGCGCTATCGGGAGGCGTGATCGCAATGCGGGCTCGGCGGCTGGCCGCTGGAAGCTAGCTAGGTGTGTTGAACCGCCCGGCACTCCTGTCTTGTTCTCCTGTAGTGCACTCCTGTGGTGGATTCCTGTGATGTGTTCCTGTAGAGCGCGCCTTTAGGGAATTCCGGCAGTACTCTCCTGTAGTGTGCTTTTGTAGTGAGCTCCCATTGTGCTCTCCTCCGTTGTGCCAGTTTGTGCTCCGTTCAATTTGGCTTAACGAACGAATGTAAGGTAACCGAAGGTTTACTCTGGGGCGGTCAATGCGTGTAGTGACTTTGTATGTTTGTTTGTCTGTGTGTTTGTTTGTCCCAGACATTTTGGTCACAACTCTTCAACGAAAAGGCGCAGCAACACGCGAGTGTCACCGTTCGATACGGCAAAAAGGCGGACAGATGATGGTGCCAGTCGCGGGTTGCTCGGTGTCACGTGCCGCCACGTGGGCCTCTGAAAATCCGTTTGACCAGACGTGCAGCCCATACCATGGGAGGACGCAAGGCGACCTAACTCGGTGGGCGGGTAGTTTAAATGGGTGCGAGGTGCCCTTTGGGGGTGGCTACGGTGGCGCCCCTAAAGCACGTGCGACAGGCACGTGCAACCTTTTAGCGGGGTTATTCATTCGGTCGGCCATAACTCGTGAGTTATGAGAGCTAGCCGCACCAAATTTGGTGTGTGTGGGTAGTTCATGGCCAGGGCTATCTGCCGATAGCCTTTATTCGGCGCGGGCGTCCCGGGTTCGAATCCCATCGCCGGCATTTGTTTTTTCTCGGCGTCTATCTATCTGTATCGTCTATGGTCTATGTCTATCTGTATGGCTACGGTTTTGGCTCCGGACCCACATTCAAAGTCCGTGGGTCCGCATTACATGAGCACAACAGCAGCGTAGTTTACCACTGTGGTGGTCCTTGTAGTGTTCCTCTCTAGTGCTGCTCTATGAAGTGCGTCTCTGTAGTGCGATCCTGTAGTGCGATCTTGTAGTGCGCTTTCCGGAAACTTTCCACTCCTTACTCCCGTATAGACTCCCCACAGTACTCATTTATGGAGTCCCTTCAGCAGATACTGGACAGGTGCGGCTGCGATTCCTCAGCTCACGCCCTGGTCATCCCGTCACCACCGGGTCCGCCTCGCCTCCTCTCGCCTCGCCTCGTCCCGGCAGGACTGGATCACCGCACCTTCTGCTGATGCTGATGCTGATTTGATTAGCGCCGGCGGATGCTGATTTGATCAGCGCTGCGGAGATGTCAGAGGAAGGAGAGCCGGGCTTCTGACGGGGGTTTACTTGTCAGGCGGGTACCGGTGTTGCGTTATCGGTTCGTGGTGAATTGTGGGGAGTTGCAGACGGGTTTCATGGGCCGTTTTGTGTCGCAAAACAGCCTGCACGGGAGAGCGAATCTATGGAGAGTCATGAGGACTCGTGAAATGACTCGTGGGGCGACTCGTTGACATGACTCGTGACATGACTTGTGGCATGACTAATGGTATGACTCGCGACATGTCACATGACTCGTGGACATAACCCATAACACGACTCGTGACAAAACTCCAGTTGTCCTTCTAAATCATCCATCCATCCTTGCATCTTAGCCCGACACCGTGCCTAGATTTCAGCAGCTTTAATGTGTCTGCCTCGGCGCTAAGCGGGATTTCTGTCTGTACGAAGCTCACCTGACCGGAGCTGCAGGATTTGGCCCGTGCCTGCCCATGTCCACCTGCATCCGTCCGTGACCACCCTCGCTCACCTGTACCCATCCAAGCCTACCCAGAGCCCGTCCAAGCCTACCCCGAGTCTGTCCAAGCCTACCCCGAGCCTGTCCAAGCCTGCCCCGAGCCTGTCCAAGCTTACCCCGAGCCCGTCCAAGCCTGCCCGAGCCTGCCCCGAGCCTGCCCCGAGCCTGCCCCGAGCCTGTCCCGAGTCTGGCCGAGCCCTTCGTGCCCTGTCGTACCCCGTCGTCGAGCCCTGCTCGGGAACACCGACCGGAACCGGCACCGTTACCGGTGTCGCACCGACTGTCGCGTGCCGGACCGTCACCGTGGCCGACCCGCCGCCGCCTGATTCGGGGGTCGGCTCCGTCACGGCGCTGAGCTGCCCTGAGCTGCCATGAGCTGCCCTGAGCTGCCATGAGCTGCCCTGAGCTGTCATGAGCTGCCCTGAGCTTGTTTGTGTCTCCCCAGTGACGACCCGAGTGTGGCCAGACGTGTAAGCGGGTTTATTTGCGGTCTGGGCGGCCAATGGTGCCCGTGCCGGGCGGTGTTTAGAAGTGGGTTTTTGTTGGCCGTCGCCGGAAATATTAGGGGTGTCGCCCAGAGTCGTAGCGAAGGATCAGCGTGGTTGGTACGGAACGAGGGATTTCAGAGTGAGATTGGGGATTTGGTTCAGCTGTCATGGACAGGTTGTTTCCATGGTGATATGGCCGTTTATATAACAAACAAACAGGTTCTTACCTGCGTTGTTGATTTGGCTTAGCTTCTTAAAGTTTACAATTGTAGTGTGGCAATGATCAATCAACGTGGCGAGGTATTCAACGTTTCATTCATTTCCATTCATTTCCACATTCGGCCATTTTTTGCACCACATCCACAATATTATCGCCTATCATTTCGTAATATCCAATTTTGAACCCAATATAAACAGACAGCAGTACCCTACCATAAGATCAAATTAACACATCGACATATTTTTGCCATTGCATCTTCAAATCTGCTCTTACTCTTGACTTCTGAATTAAATTCCCAATAATTATTTACCTAATATGGCTCAACTGTGGTCGAAAGACATTGAAGTGCTTTTGAGTGGTGCCGTCGAGGAAAGCTGTTCGGAAGCATTATTCCTGGTAAAGTCGATGTCAACGAAATGGGACATCTGGTGAAGCAGTGATGACATTGTAAGGAAAATGTACATTTTGGGTACCGAAGAAAATACCGAAAATGTACGTTTTTGGAACGAAACGGCTCGAAAACAGTACGTTTTCAGTGAAGTTTCACAGTGTGCGTGCGCACACGCACAACCTGTCGATCGGACGGCGATCGTGTAAGGTGTGATCACGTCACTGGGGTCGGGTTAGGTCCGGTGTCGTCACTGGGGTCGGGTAAGGTTCTGTGACGTCACTGAGAGAGTGGGTCGGCGGCCGGTGATCTCATGGCCCGCACCCAGCTGTTTACGCCCCGCCGTCCGATACTGACGCGTCTGTCGAACGCGAACGCGGTAGGTTGGCGGCTCACAGCTAATCACTGAGAGCAGTAATCCACCGTTACATGGTCTGTTTCGAAACCGCACCACTGGCTCTCCAGTCTCTGTGGGATGATCCTGATCCGAGCGGGATGTGATCCTGATCCGACCGAGCGGGATCCGAGCGGGATCCGAGCGGGTGGCGTCGCGATCTTCGGCGGTGTTTTCCGGCGTCTGGTTGGGTCATTGCTATGTTTGGTAGACAGTGAGAGATATCCCAGCTTCGTTGAATCCAATGGTGGGCGATGATGCCAGCAACCCAGCCGATGGCAACCCAGCCAACCCAACCCAGTCGATGGTTGGTGATTCAGACATATCGGACATTTATACATCTGACATTCAGACATGCGATATATTCAGACACAAAGACAAAAATAATGCAACAGAGAGCCATCAAAGGTTGCACATACCTTCACCGTTGCGCCTGAAACTCATTTCGCTTGTCTTTACTTTTGCATGTGCGGGCAATCGTGGTGTTCGCATTGAGCCTGGTGACTGAAAGGTCCCGAGTTCGAGCCTTGCTCGCTCCCTTGACTTCAACAGTGCAACCTACTTTGTGTGCGTGTCGTCCCCGAATGTCTTACTAAATAATGAGCTGTTGGACGTGATGCCCCAATAATAATAATTATTTTAGATGTGTCTAAGCTTGTTGACAACCGAACTGATTCAGAGTAATCGTATTATCAACTAAGCATATACAACGAAAGAAACAGTGTTGGATTGGCGCAAAAGCAAACGCTTAAATTAAAGCACGTCTCCATGGAACTAAATTGCAATGACAAACAAAAGCAATGACGTGAGAGTAACAACGAAAATGCTGAAAAGAAGCTATCCAGGAACAGATAATCAGACTGTGCCGACCCCGCCACCAGCCCGCCGAGCAACCATTAAATACCGTGTAGGTAGGTAGGTAGCCCAGGCGGCGGCTACCTACCTGATACCACTTACGAAAGTAGTCCAGGTGGTGTATGCTTCCTGTGCAGCTGTCATACCGTGCGTATGTATAAGCTAATCCCTTCTATTTATAGTGCCAATCCAGACTGTTTTTGAGAAGGAAAAAAAACAAGGGTTGCTGCACCGGTTAAGTCACATCTCAAATCTTTAAATGTCTCATAATCCCTGTGGTGAAAAAATGTCAGAGTCTGCTCTGTCTGTCTGCTTTGTTTCATCATTATTCTATACTATCACGGCAATTCATGAAAAGTATGTGCATGTGCAAAAGTATATGCATGCATTTTCTGCGCCTCTTCTGGCAACTAGAAATATGCATTGGCATATTGGGGACCTGGCTTCCGTGCGGCCTAGCGTATACACACCCAGGTGCGGTCTAGCGTATACACTACACACCCAGGTGCGGTCTAACGTATACACTACACACCCAGGTGCGGTCTAACGTATACACAATAGTTTTCTAGTTTTCTATTAGCCGGTTCTATTGGTAGTCTATGGCACTTTCGGTGTTTTGTTCTGGCCCCGACTACCTGGCCAGTACTAATATTGCATTTGACTGCAATGTGTTTCTTTTTAGACATAGTTACACTACTGCAAGGTATATGAGGTCAGAATAATTCGTGGCACGTACAGCCATGTCATTGTCATCGGAATTCCTGCAGCCGAAGCAGACTGGACGCACGTTCCGTCACCCGGCATTCCTCGACTTCACGCGGGAAGCTTCGGGAAGCTTCGAAAGCCCGGTGACACACTCCGATCAGGCGTAGCACGGATGTCGCCCTGCAGTAGACTTTGTGATGACTTTATATCACACTTTGTATCTGTCATGCGACTGAGCTGGACTTTGTGCTCGGTTCGTGCGTAGTCTGCGGCTGGTCACTGGGCAGTGGGTACGCCATCTGGGTTATCGGATTGTCTCATATCCGGTGGCGGAGTCGGTAACAGGACGCTATTCACCCTCCAGTTCAAACCTATCCGTGTTGACGCAGTCTAGAGCTGCCGGATTACGCAGGGAGAGCGGGTGGAGTCTGACATGAGACTTCACTGGAGGCATCAAACCTATCCGTGTTGACGCAGTCTAGAGCTGCCGGATTACGCAGGACGAGATCGGGTGGAGTCTGACATGATACTTCACTGGAGGTATCAAACCTATCCGTGTTGACGCAGTCTAGAGCTGCCGGATTACGCAGGACGAAATCGGGTGGAGTCTGATGGCATGAGACCTCACTGGAGGTGCTGTGCCCTCAATCGCGCGAGCATTATATTTCAAGAGTGTTGTGCATGGGTTTTCGTTGCTCAAGTATGGGATTATGCAGGAATATGCTAATGATGCAGGAGTGGCTTGGGTGCATCGACTTAAAGATCGGATTAGCCTCGGCGCCCGGTGAACAGCCTACCGGCGATCTCCTCCCAGCTGACCTCTGGACCAGGGGACGGCTCCGGAGCGGCGTGTGCAGCTCCACCTGCCATCCGATCATACCTGCTGCCTGCCGCCACGCCGGCCCCGGCCGCGACGGCCCGGCACAACCGCCCTACACAGCCGGCACAGCTCCACCTGCCATCCGATCATACCTTCTGCCTGCCGCCACGCCGGCCCCGGCCGGCGTGGCGGCAGGCAGAAGATAGACGGCAGAAGATAGACGGCCCGGCACAACCGCCCTGCACAGCCGCCACCAATGCGGCGACCCCCGAGGCCCCTACACACACACCCGACACAAACCCGACACCGACCGGACACCATCTCCGCCGCAGGAAGAGGCTATGCTCGATGACCGATGATGATGTGCTGTTTGGGCAGCTATGCAACCTGCCCGCTGTGCAAGATTGGGAAGTTTGTTGCCATATGCAATGAGTATCGTTGGGAAGCATGTGTATTTGCATGTTATCATCGCTGTTTGCTATATTAACTGCCTATTCGTACTCGCTCGTCGTGTAATAGTGTAATACATATGCAAATACTACACCGATACTAGCTTAGCACAGGCATGTTCCAGGCAGGAGCTGCTCACAGCTCAGTAGACGGGGGTCGGAAAGCCGGCAAGTTACAGCTCCCTATTGCCAACTCGCTCTATCGGCTGCCACAGCCGATGACGTTGACAAGTGTCCGGGTCTGTGGTGGAAGGGCTGGACAGAGTACAGCTTGGGGACGGCGGCGCCGGCGTGGCTGTGCGGACGCCGGCAATGCCAGGAAGTGACCTGGCCTCCTGTGTCACCATTGCGAGTGCGGATCGCGGGAGGGGGATGGCATCGGAAGTGACGCAGTCTCTGTCACCGATCGAACCGGCGGCGGAGGGGCCTGCCAGCAGGAGAGGCAGGGGAGGGTCGGACGTGACCTGGCCGCGTGAGTCGCCTCTGGGGAGGGATCGGACCGCGACAGGGGGTGGGGTCCTGTATCACCGCTGCGGTGGGGAATACTCGCATCAGCCGGTCGCCGTCACCCGACGTCCGTCATCGCAGCTGCTTTGCATGGGTGCGTGGGAACGGAGCGGGAACGTCTTGGGCGCGGGCTGGGAACGGACTGGGAGCGGACTGGGAGGTGCTGGGAGCGGGCTGGAAGCAGGCTGGGAGCGGGCTGGGAGTGGGCTGGGAGCGGGCTGGGAGCGGGCTGGGAGCGGACTGGGAGCGGGCTGGGAGGTGCTGGGAGCGGGCTGGGAGGTGCTAGGAGCGGACTGGGAGCGGGCTGGGAGCGGACTAGGAGGTGCTGGAATCGGGCTGGGAGGTGCTGGGAGCGGGCTGGGAGCGGACTGGGAGCGGGCTGGGAGCGGGCTGGGAGGTGCTGGGATCGGGCTGGGAGGTGCTAGGAGCGGACTGGGAGCGGGCTGGGAGCGGACTGGTAGCGGACTGGGAGCGGACTGGGAGGTGCTGGGAGCGGACTGGGAGCGGGCGGGGAGCGGGCTGGGAGCGGACTGGGAGTGGGCGGGGAGCGGGCGGGGAGCGGGCGGGGAGCGGGCGGGGAGCGATAACCGATAGCCGCCACAGCCAGCCACGGAGGCTGTCGATAGCGAGTCACGGCTGGCCACAGCAAGCCGCAGCGAGTCACGGCTGGCCTCAGCGAGCCACAGCGAGCCACAGTGAGCCACAGTGAGCCACAGCGAGCCACAGCGAGTCACGGCTGGCCACAGCGAGCCACAGCGAGCCCTAGCAAGCCACAGTGAGCCGTGGTGGTGGCAGCTGTCGATAGCGAGTCACGGCGAGCCACAGCGAGCCGCAGCGAGCCGCAGCGAGCCGCAGCGAGCCGCAGCGAGCCGCAGCGAGCCGCAGCGAGCCACAGCGAGCCACAGCGAGCCACAGTGAGCCGTGGTGGTGGCAGCTGTCGATTGTGTCGATAGCGAGTCACGGCGAGCCACAGCGAGCCGCAGCGAGCCACAGCGAGCCACAGTGAGCCGTGGTGGTGGCAGCTGTCGATCGTGTCGATAGCTTGGACAGCCTCGGAACGTCGGCCGTGCTGAGGTGTGCTTTGGAAAGTCAGCTGAGGTTTGTCCGTGGTATGACGGGAATGCCGGGAGTGGACGATGACTCTGTGCTCATACCATTGAACGTTGTCAGGGTTGCGGCCGTCTTTAATGCCTAAAGGGTGTTATCTGCATTGCTGACAGGAACGTAGGAACGTCACGAAAGGTGGGGTGGGGGGGTGGGGGGGGGGGGGGGCAGTGAAACTGTGATCTCGTTTTGAGAGTACCCCAACCCCCTATGGAATATTTCTTTGCAGATTTGGGCTGTTCTCGTCTTGGCGAACCTTTTGCCATCAACAACTTTTATCACCAAGCAAAAATAAAGATTTTAGCCCCCAAAAATGGCCGAAAAGTTAGGGGGCCCATGGCCCCCCGCCCCCCCCCCCCCCCCGTTCCTACGCCTATGATTTCTGATGTAGTTTGCAATGAACAGTTAATTAACTGTGGGACATTTCGTGAAATGCACAGCAGTCGCATAGTTGATGCGGGCGCTATGCTTTTGTTTGAGCGTCAACTTCATTTTGGAAGTTGATTCGTTCAACTTCAAAATGCTACCTTGATTCGTTACCTAACGATTCGTTGCAAAGGAGTGGCGCAGAAGCTTATTGTGAGATTTGCCGCTTGTTTGCTTTCGAATTGATGTGTGCTTGATCTTTTCTGTGAATTTGAGAATGACTGACTTTTGAGATTGTGACTGAAATTCACTGTGTGTTTCCTGTCGCAGATTCGGAGGATACCACCAGATTGCATCAACGTAAGTAGCATCCCTGCTTCCGATTACCGCCATGCTGTTCGTTTGTGCTCAGCTTTGAAAACAACCCAAATCGCCCAGCCATGTTTGGGCCCGCTTTAGGGCCAGTTTGTGTCATGATTAAGTCCGCTTTAGGACCAGTTTGCGTCATGATTCAGCCCGCTTTGGGGCCAGTTTGCGCCATGATTCAGCCCGCTTTAGGGCCAGTTTGCGTCATGCTTCAGTCCGCTTTAGGGCCAGTTTGCGCCATGTCTCAGCCCGCTTTAGGGCCAGTTTGCGTCATGATTCAGCCCGCTTTAGGGCCAGTTTGCGTCATGTTTCAGCCCGCTTTAGGGCCAGTTTGCGTCATGATTCAGCCCTCTTTAGGGCCAGTTTGCGTCATGTCTCAGCCCGCTTTAGGGCCAGTTTGCGTCATGTTTCAGCCCGCTTTAGGGCCAGTTTGCGCCATGATTCATCCCGCTTTAGGGCCAGTTTGCGTCATGATTCAGCCCTCTTTAGGGCCAGTTTGCGTCATGTCTCAGCCCGCTTTAGGGCCAGTTTGCGTCATGTTTCAGCCCGCTTTAGGGCCAGTTTGCGTCATGTCTCAGCCCGCTTTAGGGCCAGTTTGCTTCATGTCTCAGCCCGCTTTAGGGCCAGTTTGCGTCATGTCTCAGCCCGCTTTAGGGCCAGTTTGCGTCATGTTTCAGCCCGCTTTAGGGCCAGTTTGCGCCATGATTCAGCCCGCTTTAGGGCCAGTTTGCGTCATGATTCAGCCCTCTTTAGGGCCAGTTTGCGTCATGTCTCAGCCCGCTTTAGGGCCAGTTTGCGTCATGTTTCAGCCCGCTTTAGGGCCAGTTTGCGCCATGATTCAGCCCGCTTTAGGGCCAGTTTGCGTCATGTTTCAGCCCGCTTTAGGGCCAGTTTGTGTCATGATTCAGCACGCTTTAGGGCCAGTTTGCGCCATGATTCAGCCCACTTTAGGGCCAGTTTGCGTCATGATTCAGCCCGCTTTAGGGCCAGTTTGCGTCATGATTCAGCCCGCTTTAGGGCCAGTTTGCGGCTAGGCCTTTCAGCACCGCGCTGGATTTAGGAGTGTTGCCCCGGCTGAACCGGCTGTCACGTGCTGCGTGCGCTCTCAATGTATGCAATATGTATAGCTTATGAGCGCATGTTAGTGTCCGCTCTGAGCTCCTATGCACGCTAAGCTTCTCTGGTTCTGGGTTGTGATGAGCGTCTGCCCACCCAGATGGTTCGTTTAGGGTGCAGATTATCTAGTGTTATGTTACGAATTTATGCTCAGCTTCCCGATGCGGCCACGCTTTTTGTGCCATCCGTTCGAGAAATAATGAGCCTCTTATGTATCGCCGAAATTGTCGTCAGTTTACACACCAGCTCATAAAGGCTGCTAGGTCGCCATAGTTGCCCACCATTGAATACAGGCCGCTGAATACCCACGAGCTACCCACCGAGGTAATTGAAACCCCTCAGAAAATGACTCCTAAGTACACACATGTCAGCTCTACTTTAAAACTGTTTTGCCTATGTCAACTCCTAAGCTGCCTAGGTTGACTGAAAAGACGGTCTGCTCAGGACGTTTTTAACAGCCTGCCTTGTCTCCACATTCTAGATGATTGCTAATGCCGTGATCAAAACATCTCGTTTCGGTTTGTGCCGGCCGCTCAGCGGATTTGCCGGCCATGAGCGTGAATATACGCCCAAGAGACTATTCGATTATATTTGCGGTCTGCATGGTTCGCAAAGCTGCTTTGAATTCTGGGGACTAACCCGATTTATCCTGCCTTTTTTGCGCCAAGCACAGCGTCAATGATGATCTGGCGAATGTCCAGTCTGTATCTGTGCGGTGGTAGTTGTGAGGGTCATGTTTAGTACCGACGCGCGCGGGACCAGCTTGGTGCGGGCGCTGGCGAATCTAGAACTGCAAAAAGTTGGTTTGGGCGGCAAGTCCCGAGAATTCATAAAATTAGAGAAGTCATCAGATATCGCTTTATTATGCATTGAACACTGATTTAAAACAAACTACTGAAGTAATTGCTAAGATTTACATCAAAGTGAGGATATCAATAAATTTTCAGACGATTCTTGTTTTTTGTTTGGGGGGGGGGCACAGTCCCGATGCACCCTGTGGATACCCCTCGTGGGTACGTGGGAACGGACCAGGAGGAGGTATGCGGTCCTGGAGTCACACACCCGGGCGGACCAGGCATGTGACCCCCGCGACACACTCAGCCAGAGGGGACCGACAGAGGGTTCCGGGGTGTGGGATCTGCCACCGCCGCCAGTTGACGCCGCCGCCGCCGCCGCCGCCGCCGCCGCCGCCGCCGCCGCCGCCGCCAGATCTGCCACCACCGCTGTGTCAGTCGACATAGCGGCTAGTGGGCGGAGGCGACGAAGGCGAGGTGGCGGCAGCCGCCTCATGTGGTGAGGGCAACACTGGCGGCAATGCCCTATGCCTTGGGAATGTCTTGGGAATGCCTTGGGAATGCCTTGGGAATGTCTTGGGAGTGCCTTGTGAATGCCTTGGGAATGCCTTGTGAACCCCTGAGGATGCCGCTCCTCTTCGTGTCCCTACCCTGCGCGCGGTCATCCTCGTCACCCGCTTTCCACCACAGGGATGACCTTTTGCCGGCTACCTTTGCATACCTGCCTGCCAGAGGTGCAATATTTCCGCACCGTCATACTGATATTTCTGTATAGCGACGGTTTGCCACGGAATTTCTGCGGTATATGACAGTGCATATCATTATGCACCTATGTGTTGAGTCACGACGGTTTAACCTCTGATCTGCATTGCCATGTCCGCCCGTATATATCGAGAAGGTTGCCATCGATAATGTGGATGTTTGATGCCAACTGCGCACCTTGGTGTAGGCTGCACTCATTTAAAGATCAGCCTAATTGTGTAATATTCTTTCATTTACCTCAGTTATGGCCTAACCTTATGACACGTCGTGTTATTTTGTCACTTGCATCGCGTAGATAACATTTTGCTTATCAAGTAAATCCAGGGTTTGCAGCAGGGGCTCGTCTAAGGAAATTTGACTGGGGGGGGGGGGGGGGGGGGTGCAGGCTTAAGATGACCTATTTTAATTTCACCCGTTCTTGTCCACGAACAGTCACACTTACTCTGTTTTTTTCTTCTTCTTCATTGTCCATTGATATAGTTAAAATGGGCAGTAATATTCATAAATAAATAGTTGTGCATTGAAACAATTATGTCGAGATGATTGATAAGCAGCCAAATTATACATTGTTATTAACCCACCATTAACTGGGGACGTTTAACGCCACCCCCACCTCTCCCGACGAACTTTCGCAATAGCTAAACAATCAATTGCGCTATCAACGTGAAACAAGTACTTTTGCTCACATCAATTTTACGTCTTCTGTGCAAAAATGAAGCAATTTCGTCGAAAAATCGGGATATAGCGCATTTAGTGGTGTCAATACACACGAGTTTGACGAAAAAATCAGCTAAAATGTAACACACCGTACAAAGGTCATATTTTGAGAAAAATACAATACAAAACTCAAAAGATGCAAAATAGCATGGGCTACAAAATAGATATCTCGGAGTTTTAAAATTTTGGTTTTTGCTCCCTCCCAAAAAAAAGCACCTTCATTTTTTCAAAGATATTAAAAAAGGTGAAATATATTAGAAAACACATGGGAAATTCCTAAACCAAATTTTAAAACAATATCACCATTTTTGACTGACTTATGGCTTCTAAAGTATGGGTAACTCATGACGTTTTTTAATGTTAGTTATGACCGGGTGCGAACAAATGAACGTCACCGCTGCATTTCTGAGGCAAAACTGGTCCAGAAACATGTTTTCATATTTATAAATTTCAAATTTTGACCTGTGATTTGACCTTGATCTGAGTTTTACACTAACTTCACTTAAATTAAGTCAGGTGGTAAAATGACTATCACTATCGAATTATACATGTAAAATAACCCATAAAACATATGTCGCATGACTTTCGTAGATATTTTGCACATGGTGACCTGTGACATTGACATTGACCTTGACTTTTGCCAACAATCTTACTTTAGCTCATGCGGGTATTATACCCTTGAGAGCACTTTGGGTGATAATGGTTCAGTGTTCCTAGATTCATTTTTGTCCTTGTCAGAGCTTGGGTGTCAGAGTGGGAAATTAAATCCAGGAAAGACCATGAGAGTGGAAAATTATGTAGAAAATGGTACACCATTTATTTATTGTTTTGAATATGAAAAGAAGTATTTTGGTTGAAATCATGTCAATATTTTTGTCAGAATCAATGTCACAAATCATAATTTGGGAGTGGAAAGTTCACTCCTAAAATGGGGAGTGAGAGTTGAAAATTATTCACATTTGAGTGCCGTTTCCCAGCCAAATCAACAAATTTTGGGACACTGTCATGGTCGCAATCGAAGGCTTTGGATGGAAAGTACTTATGTCCCATACACTCAAATACCTCGATTTTGACCTTTGACCTGACCGTGACCTGAGATGCGACCTCAATGTGAACCTTTTGAGTATGCTTTAGATGTGTTTCATTGCGAGCTTTCGAATGCCGCCTTGCGCGTCTCGCTGCGACCATTGGTTCGGAAGACCCCCCCCCCCCCCCCCAGTCAATGGCGTTCGGCTGGGAACCCATGGCAAGGGGGGGGGGGCTAATTGTGTTGACACATGACAGCCAGAATGGACCAGTGTGGCTAAATTTACAAATTGAGCTTGAAAATGACATCTGTACCTACATGAAATATATGTACATCATAGTTGAAAAATGCCTACATAACTATTAACTATTATCACTTTATTGGCGTTCCTTGCAGGAAGGTTCAAATTAATATGACATGACATTCATTCATTGGTCATTTCCGTGGTTTAACCCGCGCACTGCAGGGGGTTTGCGCCGAACACGAACTGCAGGGGGGTGATTTCCGCCCCCCGTGAGATCTCGAAAACTACGCTACGTAGCGACAAGCGAAGAACGGCATTTGATAGCTTGATACAAGTTCTATCGAAAATATTCAGTATTTGTTTTAGGTCAGGTCAAAATTGAGGTCACCAGAGGTGATCAAAGGTCAAATTTTCCAGTTTTTCCTGTTTTAGGACTTAACTCCAGAAATTCCCATATATCTCGTAAACTATGCTAGTTGAAACACACGGAAAAAGCAAACACCAGCCAGTAAAATTTGTAATCGACCAGGTGTCCTCAAATTTGATCTTATGTCAATATTTGAGGCTCCAGAGGTCAAAAAAGGAGAAAAATGATGTGTTTGCAAAATCGTTTGTCGCTATTAACTTTTTACTTAATCAATATAACGAACAACTGTTTACGCCATTGTGTTTATCTCGTCAAGGCACTTCGAATGATATACATGCTGACCTTGTTAAGTCAACTTAAAATTACCTCGGGTCAAGGTCAAGTGGTGACCCAAGTAGGGCATGTTGCATATGGGAAGACGTGTCTCGTCGAGACAAACACATTGCTGTCTGTTTTACTTCTATCTTCATTATGTCGGGAGCTATTTACAAAAAAGTGATTGTGACCTCGCATGACCTCCAATGACCCCATAGGGGTCACTGAACAAAACTTACAATTGGATCATAAATAATATCCTATAATAACATGATCCAGAAGTAATTGGACTAATATCATGCATATCCTTGAAATAGGAAGCATTTGTATATTTCCCCTTTGACTTGTTATGGGGAGGTTACGAAATTGACCTGACCTTAGGTCACCGACATCAAAATTCCGAGATATAAGAATTGTAAGCACTTATGTCCTCATGACATCCTGTAAGTTTCAAACTAATCGGTGAGAAACTCTGGCTTTGGCACAACTGCAAACATTTTTGGAGTTGGGGTCACTTGACCTGGTCTGGTGGCCTGACCTGAGATGACCCGAGGTTATTTTTTTGTGTGCAAAGTGTGCGCAATTGATGTCATAACAGGTGTGCCAAAACCAGGCAGCCCGCCGTTTTTCGTTATCTCCGAAAAACCTGAGGGGCGGGGGGGGGGGGGGGGGATCACACCCCCCCCCCCCTGCAGTGCGCGGGTTAAGGTATTGGAGTAATGACCAACGCTAATCCATGCTTTTGTCCAGTTCATCTAAGTTCCAAAATATATGTTGTAAACTGGGTAAGTGAATATCTTTAAGCTGTGCGACTTTCAAAGATGGAATCAAATCGGCAAAACTAGCGGTGATTGTGTCATATACGTGCGTGCTTTTATTGGGAAATAGGCCTATTTGACCTCGGTTTCCGTTCTCGGTTTCCGGTTTCCGTGGTCGGTTTCCGTTACTGTGTGTTTTCTTTCATTTTCAGCATCTCGCAGTGATCATGATACTTGTCATCGAAAGCTGTGCTAATACCTATAATATAAAACATCGTTTGAGTTATTATTGTCATTATACACCATCTGTCATGGATCAGTTACAATAACTATATATGTGTTGTATGTCATGTGTGTGCATCTGTTCGTATGACCTATAACAGGGGTGTAGGCTTTAGCTTCTCCAGAAAAGTGTGTGTGGGGGGGGGGGGGGGAGCTGGGCAAAATCGCTTAAAGTACCATACAAATCCACACATACAGATTTATCCCCGGATTTGACTGACTTCCTCGTCCAAGTGGGGGGGGGGGGGGGGGGGGGCTGGCTGAATTGAAGCCATCTCAACTGAATAGGATCCTACATCCCTAGCCTATAACTTGCACAGAACAGTTAAAATGTGCATCTCGCCAACAATTACCACTTGTTTAAACTTCCCCCCCCCCTCGTGACCGTGTTTTGCCTCGACTGGGCGGGGAGGGGGGGGGGGCATGAGCCGTGACTGGAGGGGGCCGGGGGGGGGGGGGGGTTGCCCCCGTAGTTAACATGTCAGACGAGTCCCTGGTGTGCACAGTGAGCATTGCGCGTGTATAAATTGTCCACGGCAACCTGATTGTGTCTGTACCCTTGCCTGCACCAAGCATGTCGGGAAGTAAAGCTCGACAATACGAACCGGACTTAGGGCATGCCACTTAATTATGTTGTGCCATATCAGCACTGCTTTGTCTACTCTGATGGTATCTTCTGGAGATAGGACATTCATTTGTAACTGGTGACAGCTTACGCATATCCAGCAAATTGGGGATGGCTTGTGGTGGTACAATTATTTTAATTATAGGGTATGCGTGTCTTGGTAATCTTTATGGGACATGTACTCAATTATGTTGTGCACAATTAGTTACAATTAGTGTTCATTATTATGATTTATTGGTGCTTTGCAGTTTGCACCTTTCCTTCACATCTGTGTTTGTTCCGTTTGTTGATTTGCTCAAAAGAGTTCACATGACATGCTGGCAGGGGCTCCGCCACAGGGGGGGGGGGGGACGGTCCCCCCCCCCAACATTTTCGGATTTTAACATTACGCCTATGGGCGTTGCATGGAAAGAATCGACTTCAAAATGCCTCCGTCCCCCCCCCCCCCCAACTTTCGGAAGGTGGCGGCGCCCTTGCATGCTAGTATCATGAGTATTGTTTGTGCATACCTAAAACACATGTAGGAAGGAGAGAGGCAATGCAATTGGAGCATTTTCTTCTTCTGTATTTGTATTGTTATAAGCAAATGGACCGGCAGTTAACGCCTGTGCTCCTCTGTTGCTAATTGCAGTTACTAGATCCTTGCATACCTCTCGCATATTTATGGCTATTTGATGCAGGATTTCAGTTTTTGGCTGAATACGTTTTACGAGGGTGATCCCGCCATATCGCTCCCTTGTCGTTAAGTGCCATGGCGTGACATATGTGTTGCCATGGCGTGACACATGTGCTACCATGACGTGACACATGTGCTGCCATGACGTGACACATGTGCTGCCATGGCGTGATACATATGCTGCAATGGCGTGACACATGTGCTGCCATGGCGTGACACATGTGCTGCCATGGCGTGACACACGTGCTACCATGACGTGACACATGTGTTGTCATGGCGTGACACATGTGCTGACATGACGTGATACATGTGTTGCCATGGCGTGACACATGTGATGCCATGGCGTGACACATGTGCTCCCATGGCGTGATACATGTGCTGCCATGGCGTGACACATATGATGCAATGGCGTGACACATGTGCTGTCATGTCGTGACACATGTGCTGCCATGGCGTGACACATGTGCTGTCATGGCGTGACACATGTGCTGCCATGGCGTGACACATGTGCTGCCATGGCGTGACACATGTGCATTGCTGTGGTGTGCTGAGATCGAATCGACTGAGATTCGCCGAGAAAGTGGCCCGTTTCTCCATTTTTCTGAACTTGGAAGTTTTGTTCCGTGAAAACTTCGACAGTAAAGAATGATTTTGTTTAGTCTGTGGGTGCAAATGGCTGCTGACGAACATAAAACATAGACTGAGACTTGACTTTCCGAACAATGGCCGGAACGTGACAGTGATGCGACACAAATTGTCAAAACTGTTCGTAAGGGCGAACCTCCAAATTCCCAACATCCCAAATTTCTGCAGTGATTCATGGAAGGAAAACTGATACTTTTCCAAAAATTAAACCAAAAACTTTTTAAAACCTCCCAAAAAAGTGTTTGCGTATTCAGGTTATAACCACGATTCGCTAACTAGCGGTGGACTTGAGTGGTCTCAAACCGTGTGATGATGTTCCGAATGATCTGAAGTCTGTCCAGTCTGGTCGTGGTCGTGGTGTACTGTGTAGAGCGTTCCCCTTGGCGACCAAAAGGTCCCAGGCTAGAGCCTCGCTTACTCTTGGAACCGCAACGCACATGTGTGCATTGCATCCTCGAATATCTCAATGGAGGTATGAATGGTGGGACCTGGAGCCCCAGTAACTATAGTGTTGTCGAGTGTGTCATGGGCGCAAATTGACCATGCAGTCGTCGCGCCCTTAAGCCCCAACAAACAAACAAACAGTTTGTCAGTTCTTTGTAAACGCACGAGGGATGCGTTTCATATGAATTTTAGCCAAGGTAATCCAAGGACGTCAATGCAACGTGGTGTGTACCCGTATCTCTACGTGTTGTACCCGTATCTCCACGTGTTGTACCCGTATCTCCACGGTTTGCACCCGTATCTCCACGTGTGCGACTGTAACTCGTGTCGATTTGTCCCTGAGCGCGATGCGTGAATATCTCCACGACGATATTGACTGGTGATAAGCATATAAAAAACAACAGGAGAAAGTGGATTATTAATGACGTCATTTGGCTTCCGAGGCCAATGGCACAGCATAGAAATCGTGAGCCCCTGACATTGACCTTGGTGACGCTTGAGCCTTACGGCTACGCGCCCTAACTCACTAACAACAACAACATGGTTCGCTGAATTTGAATTATAAGGTAAATTTTAAGTATTCCGGTCATGCTCATTTGTAATCTTTATTTCTGGAGCTACTTTTGGATTGGTGTTATTTTTATTTATAAAGCTGATTGTGATAAGAATTAAGATGCTATCATTCGTGGTTTAATTGTATGAGTACAATTTAATGAATTGCCATATATTACTTAAAAGTTTAAGCCTCTTAGTCTTAAACTACTATGTAATTGAGACTTGAGACGAGAGTTGAAAGGTCTATCTTTGCTTGTTAGTTATTAGGGTGGCGGATCACTTTGCCTCCACACAAATAATAGATGCTTCCCACTAATTTAGGTGTCATTCAATATATAATATCCTAAATAGTATATATGCATTCACACATCATAATCTAACAAGAAACACTTGAAATCAAAATATTAAAGAAACTCACCAGAGCTTTAGACTTCTGACAACAACCATACAAAAGTCAGCTTTTGATCTTGGATGTTGATTGGTGAGTTTATACAAATGATGTCACAAACACTGATTGGTGCAGAATCATTCCATACAATCATTCCATACAAAATATAAGTGGTAGCAAAATATTGAGAAGCAAAATATCAAAAGTATTCTGCCGAAGGCAGACAGGAGATATTTTAGGCAAGGGTAAAAACAAATTGGTTAGGTTAAGTATTGTGTTTTTGGCTTCAGGCCAAGGGTCTGAAGCCTAAAGCACACTACTTAACCTAACAAATTTGCTTTTACCCTTGCCTGAAATATATTCCTGTGAAACACAATCGCACAAACCCCATGACGATTATCAGTAGGTTACCCCGCAACAATTATCAGTAGGCTAGGTTAGGTTAGGTTAGGTTTGGTTAGGGTTTCATCTAAAAACACCAATGACATCATAAAGGATACAATTCACATCACCACAATTTGTTAACATTCATTCTTCAGTTGTCAGTTGCGCCGGAAACGTGCTGGACTGCGTCAGAATCTCCAATGAGTTTTTAAAATAATATTGTGTTTAAGATTTATAGGTTTTATGTGATGATGTGTGAATGCATACATACTATTTCGGAAATTTTCTATCAAATGGCATATATATTAGCAGGAATTTGTCAAAAAAATGGTCAGGAGGCTTTGGGATTCTTGACGTTTTTAGTTGTTAAAATGTACAATATCAGCATTCAGCAGTCACCAGTCACCAAGTCACCAGTCACCACAGTAGAGCCATGTGAAGGGCTGATGGCTCAAGTGTCCTCAATCCTCATTTACTGTAGCCCATGGTTGGCAAAGTTGCTGTTTGCTGGTATACATTTTGTACTGTTTTGTATTCTGATTGAGGGCTTGAGGTCTCCAGAGCTTGATCCAGTTGACTGAATTAAATCAAATATGGTTATTAATCATATCTGATTTGATTGTTTATTTTCCCCTTTTCAAAGTGTAACACAAATTTTAAAAGAGTATGAAAGAGTGCAAAATGCATACCAGCAAACAGCAACTTTGCCAACCATGCTGTAGCCTGTAAACTGGCGAGTGGCGGAACTCAGGCTAGTCCAGTAGGCAATACCATCAAGTAGCAGACATCATACTACTAAGTTCTCACATTTGTCAATGATGCAACTGCAGGTAGACTACCTAGTAGGTACCTAGTGCTCTGTGCCACCCTTTTGGTAATGTTTGCAACATTTAGTTTACACTGTTGGTATTTATTTATTTGTGCTGGATCTGGTGGATCCCACGGGCTTTTTATTGTCCAGATCTATGATCCCAGTGGATCTCACGACAACATCTAGAGGGCAGATCTATGATCCCAGTGGATCTCACGACAAAATCTAGAGGGCAGATCTATGATCTCAGTGGATCTCTCGACAAAATCAAAAGGGCGGATCTATGATCCCATATGATCTCGGATCCAGATCCATGGGACCAGATCCCGGATCCATTTTTGGGATCCATGCACATGTCTGCTGCTAAGTGGTTTAAGTTGTCTGGGTATCATCATCTTTATAAAAAAGGTGAACTGTTTATGGGGCCAAAATTAAACTATTCCGTTTTACTTAAACCATCCTCACGTTTTTTTAATAAGGCACTTCCAACACAATAATCAAAATATAGCATTGATGCATTGTGAGATCCAGTCTGTCCACACAATTTGCAAGCAGTTTTATAGCGTTAATGGCTGAAGCAAAAATGCTACTCAACAACAAGTGCAAAAAATATGCTTAAGTTGTCCTGATTTAGTACCCCCTCTCAGACACTGGCGGATCCAGGGGACATTTAGGGCCATGCCCCCCCCCCTGCCAAAGGCTTTAAGTAGCCGATTTTGCCCCCCCCGCCCCCCAAAGCGATAATGAAACATCGTTCAACATCAAGAGTGTGGTCCAAAATATCTTTTGGCCCCCAAAAAACGATCATAAAAGGCTATGAAAGCGCTATGAAAATGTACAAATTGTGGAGCGCACCCCCGCCCCCATCAACAATTTTTCCCACCAAAGGGTCAGAGGCACATCCCAAGTTTGCCCCCCCCCCCCCCAACAAAAAAACGGTTGGCTGGATCCGTCAGTGCTCTCAGAACTATGAAATATGGACAGGTGAGAAAACTCGTTCTGGATATGGGCCTGCACAGGTAGCAGGCAAACCTATTCAGAATTTGCCAGGTAGAAAAATTAAAATGTGAAGTCAAATTTGCCACAAAGAAAAAGTGAAAATGGACATTGTGCTGTCAGGCAACTAGGTTCATCTGATGAAAAACGTTTGCTCGTAATCTTCCACCAATGTGCACAAGCAAAACCCATGAGAGAATGTACCTATTCAAAACTCTGGAAAATTCCCTCCCCAAAACGGCCTATCTGGGACCGCCATTGCGGAACTTGGAAGATGCCTGTAATATGCAGTCCTGTCGCTAACATGTGTATGATGAAGATGAATATGTCAAGACAGGTCTATCAATGAATTAACAAGTGGTCTGGTTGCAGTAGGTATAGCATCATAGACACAAAACTTACCTAAACAGGTTGAAAAAGTTGGCCCACACACCCTCCGGCCATGCCGTCCTTCCGACGAGAGAACGTGTAGAGCCAAGACCGATAGAATCATCCGGGCATTTTGCATACTAACGTTTTTCAGCATTAGCATGACGTCACTGGTAGTGATTTTCGACTTGAAACAAAACACTCCGTCGTAGGACGGCGCAAATCTGACGACTGCGCTCGGACGGTTCGGTCCACTGTCACCTATTGGTGCAATTTGAAAAATATTGTGCAATTTCAACGCCAAATTTTCCGAAAAAAAGTCCGAACGCCAAACTGCCTACTGAACAAAATAATTGATGCATTCACAATACCATTGGTGCATACACATTCCCAAACATTTATCTAGCTTTGCTGATAAATGCAGCCTCGTCCATGCATGTTTAATACATTTAATTACGCAAAACCTTCCGTACGATATAAGTGCACTCTGTCGTTTGAAAGCGCGCCTCTATGTCACGTGACCAAGGTGTGTCACGTGATTGCGCCCTAAACGGAAATCGTCGTCAAGGGTGAGAATTCCACGCACGCGCGGCCCTATATGCGAAGCTTCTCTGCGTGGCTGACAGGCGACATCTTTCCAGCTGCAGCTCTCCCGCGGCTACAGCTCTCGTTTCCCTCTGGGATACCTGGGATCGTTTGACAAAAGTCGGAGTCGAGGGCGGTCTGAGTGTGGCGCGGCGGACGGTATAAAGACGCAAGCACCAGCTGGTGTCGGTCCCACTTGATGTGGCACCAGAGAGACTCCAGCTTGCATTGAGTATCATTGACCTCCGGGGTTTTCAAAACGGTGACTTGGATGTCACTTTTGCAGAGGATGGCCACCCCGCCGTACCCACGCCCGTCAGGGCGGTCGGCTCTTGTGAGGGTGTATCCCGGGAAAACTAGGAGACGGCTGCTCAGACGCTTTGACGTTTGACGTATGACGTTCATCATCACATTTTTCTTATTGTTTTGCAAATATTCACCAAATAACCTGCAACTAGTCCATTCAAATCAAACGGAAATTTTGTTTTGTATTATTTCACTCTTTGAATTCAGTACGCTAGTTTTTTTAAAAAGATTATAATTGATACATTTGTATGCACTGGAAGTATACTAAAAATAGATGGTATTAAACCTACAATCTAGTGAGGAAATGGTGGCGTAGGAACGAGCCAACCTGTTGTTTTATGGCCTTGCATACATACATGAGCGCGTGACCACACGGGTGGCTGCTAACAATGAGGCTCGTGCCAAGAGGTGGTGACCGCATGGCGACACTTCCGTGTGTCTTTACCAGGATACCAGGATACAGCAGTTCGTGGCGCCCTTAAGCTCCAACAAACTAACAAACGGGACAAAGCAGTAACACCTGATACACATACGGATAAACTTGATACAGATGCAGCCACAGATATACCCCCGTACCCTGTGTCGGATGCAGGTGGGCGTCAGAGGTATTGCCCCTCTCCCTTCAACGACTGAAATTGGCCGAAAATGTATACTGTTCCCGATGTTAAGATAAACTAAACAATTCTTGATAATGGCAGTCTGTGTTGAGTCAGCGTTTGAATCTAAAAAAAAACGCAAGCTGATGACTTCTTCAATTTTATCATGTTTTCTGGGACTTCGCCCCCAGCCAACGACTTCTGTAATTTTATCATGTTTTCTGGGACTTCGCCCTCAGCCAACGACTTCTTCAATTTTATCATGTTTTCTGGGACTTCGCCCCCAACCAACGACTTCTTCAATTTTATCATGTTTTCTGGGACTTCGCCCCAACCAACGACTTCTTCAATTTTATCATGTTTTCTGGGACTTCGCCCCCAGCCAACGACTTCTTCAATTGTACCATGTTTTCTGGGACTCCGCCCCCAGCCAGCGACTTCTTCAATTTTATCATGTTTTATGGGACTTCGCCCCCAACCAACGACTTCTTCAATTTTATCATGTTTTCTGGGACTTCGCCCCCAACCAACGACTTCTTCAATTTTATCATGTTTTCTGGGACTTCGCCCCAACCATCGACTTCTTCAATTTTATCATGTTTTCTGGGACTTCGCCCCCAGCCAACGACTTCTTCAATTTTATCATGTTTTCTGGAACTTCGCCCCCAACCAACGACTTCTTCAATTTTATCATGTTTTCTGGGACTTCGCCCCAACCAACGACTTCTTCAATTTTATCATGTTTTCTGGGACTTCGCCCCCAACCAACGACTTCTTCAATTGTATCATGTTTTCTGGGACTTCGCCCCCAGCCAACGACTTCTTCAATTTTATCATGTTTTCTGGGACTTCGCCCCCAGTCAACTAGTCCAGCTGCTCTGGGTATGTCTGTGCTCGTGATGTTGGTTTTTACGAGTTACATGACGCTGTCCCCAGCGAGCCACGTGCGTTGGCGGGTAATAAGCCGCGCTGGCTGCATTTTTAGCGGGTTCTCGGAGCGCGTTGGGCAGATTGTGTCTGGTAAGATGCTCTGATGCGGTCTGGGACGCTGTGCCCGAGCGTCGACTCGCAGTCTGTGCGTGCTGACTCTCTGAGTGACTGCCGGAATATGATGGCAGGCTGGTGGTGACGGGCTGCTCAGCGACACCGCCTCTCTCATGCCGAGTTCCAGCGAAACGGACTGTGTAAGCCCGTCAAGCTTACTGGCATTGCATATAACTAGGCGGTTTTTGTTTGTTTGGGTTTCTCTTCTCCGACCAGGTCGGTCTTCTTCCTGGTTGGTGGTAAGCCGATTTTGTTCTCATTTACGAATATATTTATGCTCTAAGAGCTCAGGTTTGCTTTGCAGAGGCGAAAACTATATCCCATGGCGATTTGATTGCTTTCAGTTTGCTTTTTACACATTGGCAAGTCTGGTGAAAATCGCCAATGGCCTAAGTTGGCATATGCTTAATTACATTAGTTTTGAAGCTCCCTTAATTCAGTAATTTAATTATTATTGCATTCACGTAATTCAGTTACACATAACTTACGCGGCTGAGGTTTTACTAAGTGTATTATTCTGAAACCTGGCTTCGACACGGTTTATCATTGCTTCAGTTCAACATTGAACGGTCAGTCCGCCCCTGTAGCTCAGTGGGAGAGCGTTGGACTTCTAACCTTTCCCGGTAGTGGCAGCCCGGGTTCGAGTCGCTTCGGCGCTCGCTATTTGCCCATGACTGGGATGGCCTGTGGCCGGTGGCAGCGGTCGCACTCAATGTCAGGTGACGTCAGTGAGCGGGGCGGACCGTGTCCAGGTATGTCGGGCACGTAAAACTTTCGCTTCTAAATTCTGCCGGAAGCCAGGAATTGCTTGATCGTGTGGTGGGGTCAGGGCCTGCGCAACAAGCTCTGCTTAACGCGGGGCCTGACCTCGGAAATAAATCCATTCAATAGGTTCGGACTATTGTTTATTTATTTTTAAACAGCGTGATGTCATTGAGACTACGTCAGTGTGAGCTCATCGGTGTACCAGGGCCGGTCACTGACTTCCTTTGTGCGGGCGGCCCACGCGCGACCGATCACGACTTCATTCAAGACGCCCACTTCATATCGGCCAATTATCGTATTTCGCTGACATCTGCAGATGAGACGATATTCGTCAGCTTTTGTCGCCGAGTCCGACCGGGCGGATCAGAGTGCCTTGCCCTGCAATCGAGATTGTCCTGGACGTCCGAAGATCGGGGGCGAGGCATCGGGTTTCCCAATGAAAACGGGAGTGGATGCGATCGTGTCTCGATAGCAGCAGCTTCCTGTGGTGGTCGGTACCGGTCCCTGTCATGATAACGGGAGTGGCTGATGCCGCAAGTAGGACTGTTATCCGATTTCGGTATGACTCTGTACTCTGTAGTCTGTAGTTACCTGTATGACTGTTATCCGATTTCGGTGTGGGTAACGTTGCATAAAATTCCAGCTGCATGCATAAGGGTTTGGGCGAGTCTAGCCCCCGTTCCGCTTACGGTAGTTGTTTTCTTGCTGGCTCCTTAACCCGCGACTTACTGGGGGGGGGGGGGTTATTCCCCCTCCCGTTATTTTGCAATAACTCCTAAACTTATCGTCGGTATCGTCACCAATCTTGCAGTACCTTCTCTCACATCAATTCTACACATGTTGGTAAAAGGGCAAATATGAGGTTATGATAGGTCAACCGGGAATGACGTCAGAGTGACGTCATGTTCTTCGGTTTGTGTTGCAAAATAATATTTGCGGAAACGCTGTCAAAGGTACAATGTTTGAGATAAACTCAATTGTCTTAAATCAAATTACTGCAAATAGATCGGGCTATCAAACTGCTATCTCAGATTTTTGTTTTTTTTTATTCAAAATTTTGAGATCCAAATACGTTTGTTTTTGTTTTTACAAAATTTTCAAAAACAAATCAGAATGATCCAAAAGCCGGATTATATATGATCGAGACGTGTTGGGTGAATATGTGTACCAAATTTGAAGTCGATATCTTCAAAAATGACTGACTTATGACCTTTAAATGACAAAAATCGACCGCCTCTCAGATCATTACTATGCATAAAAAATGCATTTCCGTTTTTGCATTTTACTTCTATTTATATAGAACGAACAATGTTATAAGGTCATTTTACGCGTTCTAGACGAAAAACAAACCCATAAAAATGTGTTACTATGCCTAATGACCGTAATCTGCAGTTTGACCTCGTGACCTCGGGTGACCTTGACCTGACCTAAGGTCATAAACAGCTTAGAAAGATACTTAGAAGTGTCAGACACACGAATCATACCGATTTATCGACTGCTTATGCGTTTAATATCGCAATTTTGCGCGACAATTCCATCCATCGAGACCTTTTGACACGGTCAAACATTTTGTACTTGATCGGATCTGTGACGTCATCGGTGACTCCGAGGTCGATCTGTGACGTCATCGGTGACTCCGAGGTCAAGAATATTATGTTTCCCGCGGTAAATTTCTCAGGGCTATCGAATGCCGCTTTAATTTTTGCAATCGGTCCAGTAGTTCCGGAGATCCGACGGGGGGGGGGGGAAACATAGCCCCCCCCCCCCAGAAAGTCGCGTTATGAAATATACCACAGTAACTCGCGGGTTAAGCCTCTGCTTGCAGTCGTTTTTTTGTTCTTGCTGGCGGTCTAATCTCCTCATTAGCAGCGCCCCACTGATCTGCGCACGTTAAAGGCAATGTGTCACCTTTGTATTCGTTTTAAACTGAGATAGACATTATCTTGGGTCGGTATTGAAATGTCAAAATCACTCAGGTCATTTTCCCCAAAACTTAACCGTTTATAAGCAATTTAATTTACCATTTGCAAAATGACTCCAGGCTGATGCAGCCGCTGATTGGCTGACAGCCACTTTTCAGCCAATCCCACTTTGTCAGCCAATCAGCGGAGGTCTATAGCTCAATAATGACGTCATTCACCCAAATCTAAAAACTTAATTTGTATAAAGTTAAGTGACTTTTCGAGTGCAAAAAATATCACCATCGTTTTCAGCAGCACTTACTTCATATTTTCTACTACAACCAGCGTATATTTGACAACTTTCAGAAAGGTGAAACATGGGCGCAAATTGACCATGCAGTCGTCGCGCCCTTAAGCCCCAACAAACAAACAAGATGGCGGTGAAACATGGGCGCAAATTGACCATGCAGTCGTCGCGCCCTTAAGCCCCAACAAACAAACAAGATGGCGGTGAAACATGGGCGCAAATTGACCATGCAGTCGTCGCGCCCTTAAAGGGAAATAATGACCTTTTGATTTTGTTAGCAACAATTTCTTAGGCTACCGTTATGTTTTTAAAATTATTTACTTAAATTTAAGAATTAAAT
Organism: Chirona hameri; assembly: GCA_036785665.1. Lineage (NCBI taxonomy): Eukaryota > Metazoa > Arthropoda > Thecostraca > Balanomorpha > Balanidae > Chirona > Chirona hameri. The sequence continues at coordinate 121,242 of JAXIVJ010000629.1, forward strand.
AAAATTATTCCCAAATTCAAAGTTGTAAGTTTGGAAAAAAATACAAAACAAGTACCTTGTGTACTTCATGAAGGTCATTGACAAATTCGTCCTTCCCTACCATTGTTAACATCGAGTGCGGCATTTGTGGAGGCTCTGTGACATTTCCGATCAAACTGAGCGCTGCTCGGACACCCGCTAGTAGCGCTTTCGTTCTCCATGGCAACCAGGCGTCAGCCAATCAAAAGCCAGAAAGGGAATACGTTCTGGCTTTTCATTGGCTCACGCCTGGTTGCCATGGAGAACGAAAGCGCTACTAGCGTGCGTTCGAGCAGCGCTCTGATCCATGAAGCAATCCGTGAAGCATCCGTGATGCATGACTGACTATCAGTATAAGTCATGAATAACAACAACATGCAAACTATACCAACTCGAATAAAATAAGAGCGGAATGAATTGAACCCAGGCAAGCTAGTATTCGCAAAGCACTCGGCACTGCGCCACAATAGCAAAAGGTGAGGGAAATGCATATTGGATACAATATTATTACGTCACAAGTTTCTGAAGTGTCAACTGCTATGAAATACAGTGATAAAATACCTTTAATAATGATTAAAAAGAAAATTCAAACTTAAAAACAATAATTTGAATAAGTCTTTAATTAGCTTTCAACTCGAAATCAGATATATTTTGCAATGCTACACAAGAATGGCACCAGTGACGTCATTAACAAAGCCTGCTACGGGACTTGGGTATACTAATCAGGAACAACTCCCCAAGTGCGCCGAGATGGTTAAGTGCGCCGAGAAGCATGACAATGACTGTAAACAAATCGCCGACGCTAAATAGGTCGCCGTCGATGTGCATCGATGAGCTTCTGATTTAATTGCCAGTTTTGTGTTATTGTTCGTTAGTTTTTTTGGGAAAAATTATTATTTTTCATGATAAAATAAAGCATAGTGTTATATACAGCCACAGGCAAACTATGCACAACTCCTAATGTTGAAAACAAATGAATCGATTTTAAAAAATTGATGGTCGCAACCACTAACTATGCCGCGTTGATGTGCATCGATGAGCTTCCGATTTTATTGCCACTTTGTCCAATCGCTGTTAGTTTTAGAAGATCGCCGGGCATATAATCACAACAAGCAGAACGCACAATATATTTTCCACTCCATTGCGTAAAAAAACAATACGGGAAAAGCCCGCAGTTTGATGAGGACCAAAAGTACTTGACAAAAGGTCAGAAATAGTGCAAGTACCGGTCGTTAAAAGTGTGGAACGCTTATCAACTTTAACTTGAAATATCTTTCGGCAGGAAAGTTTTCATGCAAAATGTGATGAATTTACAATATATTTTGATCTCGTCTGGCGATTTCAAGTGCTAACTCCATTTTAGTGGAAAAGGTCATTATTTCCCTTTAAGCCCCAACAAACAATCAAGATGGCGGTGAAACATGGGCGCAAATTGACCATGCAGTCGTCGCGCCCTTAAGCCCCAACAAACAAACAAGATGGCGGTGAAACATGGGCGCAAATTGACCATGCAGTCGTCGCGCCCTTAAGCCCCAACAAACAAACAAGATGGCGGTGAAACATGGGCGCAAATTGACCATGCAGTCGTCGCGCCCTTAAGCCCCAACAAACAAACAAGATGGCGGTGAAACATGGGCGCAAATTGACCATGCAGTCGTCGCGCCCTTAAGCCCCAACAAACAAACAAGATGGCGGTGAAACATGGGCGCAAATTGACCATGCAGTCGTCGCGCCCTTAAGCCCCAACAAACAAACAAGATGGCGGTGAAACATGGGCGCAAATTGACCATGCAGTCGTCGCGGCCTTAAGCCCCAACAAACAAACAAGATGGCGGTGAAACATGGGCGCAAATTGACCATGCAGTCGTCGCGGCCTTAAGCCCCAACAAACAAACAAGATGGCGGTGAAACATGGGCGCAAATTGACCATGCAGTCGTCGCGGCCTTAAGCCCCAACAAACAAACAAGATGGCGGTGAAACATCCCCTGTAATGCATGATCGTAAACTAACGCGCCATTTCCTGCGTCAAATTCCGGGCTCTTTTGTCGGACACGGCTATTATTGTTGGCTGCTGGCGGCGGTGCGGTGCGGTGCGGTGCGGTGTGATGCGGTGCGGTGCGGTGCGGTGCGGTGCGGTGCGGTGCGGTGCGGTGCGGTGCGGTGCGGTGCGGTGCGGTGCGGTGCGGTGCGGTGCGGTGCGGTGCGGTGCGGTGCGGTGCGGTGTGATGCGGTGCGATGCGGTGCGGTGCGGTGCGGTGCGGTGCGGTGCGGTGCGGTGCGGTGCGGTGCGGTGCGGTGCGGTGCGGTGCGGTGCGGTGCGGTGTGGTGCGGTGTGATGCGGTGCGGTGCGGTGTGGCCCATCATTCAGGGGGGTGTTTATGTGACGTCGCGTCCCGGCGTCTAATCGTGCTCTCCGCCGCCTGTCGCCTCCCCCGTCCCTCCCCGTCTGCCGCCAATTTACCGGCTCTCACCTTGTCTGGCCACAATCAATCGCCGCCACGACGAAAAGGCCCGCCCCCGACCCCGCTCTCGGTCGGTGGCCGCGGTCGGCGAGAACACCCAGCCAGCGCTGCCGGTGGCCGCGCCGCCGCTGGGCAGGGGGCTAATGTATGCCTGCTCACACAGGTGCGCTGCGAGAGGGCCGCGCTTGAAAGAGACCGCCGTCACCCAGCTATTTCCTCGCCGACCGGCCGTGGCACCGAGCGAAATAGGGACATCGCCGTGGGAGGGCTGGGTTGATTTCGGCGCCTGGAGGGGGGGGGGGGGGGGGGGTACCGTGACCGCGCCTGGCTGGACCGTGCCGAACTGTGCCCGTGCCGTGTCAGAAACATTGTCCTACCCATGGCTAGGCATCGCAAGGTGTGTCCGATCGGTGTTGGTGTAGCAGTGGATAGCGTGACTTCACGGCATTTCACGAATTGTGTTATGTTGAGCGGTAAAGTGGCATGCCGTCCACCATTTTAATTGTAGTTTTCTCCCACGCTGAACACTATATGCCTAATTGACCGTTTTTGTTTGTAAGGAAAAAGCCTCAAGCGCACTAGCTATTGACAGAACACATGAAGTAGCACACATGGGCGAGGTATTATATAGCTGGTCAGCGTCCCACCCTGTCAGTTGAGTTTCTCTGTGTCGGCTGGGTGTGGCGGGCGCGAGGTCAGGTGTCGGCTGGGTGTGGCGGGCGCGATGTCAGGTGCCGGCTGGGTGTGACGGGCGCGATGTCAGGTGCCGGCTGGGTGTGGCGGGCGCGATGTCAGGTGCCGGCTGGGTGTGGCGGGCGCGATGTCAGGTGTCTGCTGGGTGTGGCGGGCGCGATGTCAGGTGTCTGCTGGGTGTGGCGTGCGCGATGTCAGGTGTCGGCTGGTGTGACGGGCGCGATGTCAGGTGCCGGCTGGGTGTGGCGGGCGCGAGGTCAGGTGTTGGCTGGTGTGACAGGCGCGATGTCAGGTGTCGGCTGGGTGTGGCGGGCGTGATGTCAGGTGTTGGCTGGTGTGACGGGCGCGATGTCAGGTGTCGGCTGGGTGTGGCGGGCGTGATGTCAGGTGTTGGCTGGTGTGACGGGCGCGATGTCAGGTGCCGGCTGGGTGTGGCGGGCGCGAGGTCAGGTGTTGGCTGGTGTGACAGGCGCGATGTCAGGTGTCGGCTGGGTGTGACGGCTGTGTGTGGCGGGCGCGATGTCAGGTGCTGGCTGGGTGTGGCTGCTGGGTGTGACAGGCGCGATCTCATGTGTCGGCTGGTGTGTCGGCTGGGTGTGGCGGGCGCGATGTCAGGTGTCGTCTGGTGTGATGGTTGGGTGTGACAGGCGCGATGTCAGGTGTCGGCTGGGTGTGATGGCTGGTGTGACGGACGCGATGTCAGGTGTCGGATGGGTGTGTCGGCTGGGTGTGGCGGGCGCGATGTCAGGTGTTGGCTGGTGTGGCGGGCGCGATGTCAGGTGTCGGCTGGGTGTGACGGGCGCGATGTCAGGTGTTGGCTGGGTGTGACGGGCGCGATGTCAGGTGTTGGCTGGGTGTGGCGGGCGCGATGTCAGGTGTTGGCTGGTGTGGCGGGCGCGATGTCAGGTGTCGGCTGGGTGTGATGGCTGGTGTGACAGGCGCGATGTCAGGTGTCGGCTGGGTGTGACGGGCGCGATGTCAGGTGTTGGCTGGGTGTGGCGGGCGCGATCTCAGGTGTTGGCTGGTGGTACGACACGGCACATGCCGCTCCTTCCCTGCCAGCACAGCCGGTTATCGTATGATCGGGGGCGATGACCACGACAAGAGATGCCAACGTCGACCGAAATTGTCCCCGATTATGAAATCTGTGGATGCATGTTGTGAAAACCACGTAAAGTCATAAACTCTGGCAAAGTCATCTTTGCCTACCAATATGCCTACTAGGCTTGTGTTTGTCTTATCATCAACTCGAAATCTTTCGTAATCTTGCAGGGATTTTCGGTCGACGTGTTCACCTTGTCATTGGAACACGTGCGGCTGTTCTGTCGGATCGTACTGCACAAAGATTGAACACGGCCGGACGGCTCCTCCGCTGGCGCGGAAAGGCTCCCGCCCAGACACACGTGGCTGGGGCGATATGTGGCGAAGATGGCGGGCTTGTCGATAACGCACAAGGACCGTGTTTGGATTCGTAAAAGAAAAACAACTCAAGTAGAGTAGGCTTGTGGCTAAAACTAAACAAAAGTGCAGGTCTTGAAAGTTTTCGACATCAAAGAGCCTTCGATGTGCTGCTTCCACAACCTTTTTTGTTGCGAAATGTTGTTGCAGCATGTTTTGGCAATTTCCGCCACTTCTGGTTGCAGGCCCGTTGCCGGCAGTGCAGTGTGTATATGTTGAAATGAGGCAGTATGACGTGCAATAAATCTGATGATTCTTAGAAATTATGCAACATAAATTAAAATAGTCATTATTGCTGGGTGTTAATAAACTTATAAAACATACTTATGTCAGATATTTCAATTAATTTCTGAAATCTTCATTATTAACACAAATCAGTGACATTAAAACGATGCAAGGACCAGATTACCCACGATTATTGACACCACATACCTACCTGAAATTTACAACTACAAATATAATGACTTCTAAAGGTTCGGGCGAGCGTCCGCTGTCAAAGGAATCCCCGCCGAAATACAGCCGTCAAAAATCACCTCGACTTATCTATGGAAAACCGTGTCAGCGGCCGGTTATTTGTAGCTGGTTAGCGCTGTGTTGGATGTGAAGGCGGAGTCGAGGAATTGGGAGGCGGGTTGGGATGGACGGGCGGGCGCAGGGGGGGGGGGGGGGGCGCCCACCCGGACCCCAATCGGACGCACGGTGGGGGGGGGGGGGGGGGGCGCCGAGTGGTCCGGATTATCCGAGTTCACAAGTTAGTCGCGGCTGACACTCTGCCGGGGAGCCGCCTGTTGTTGGCGAGGGTCGAAGCTGGTGCTATTGCTCAGGATTGCGTCCTCACAGATCGGGGGAGATTATCAGGCGACGATGGGAACTATTCACGAGTTTCGTGGGTTGGTGGCGGCTGAACGGTTAATCGGGTGGCTGATTGGATGTGTGTTATGCGGTTCATTGTTGAACACTCGCGGCCTTACGTTGGTTGGAATACCTCTCATTGCGTTTGGGTGGTCGGGTACTATTTTTGAAACACTTATACAGAAACCTGAAAAATGTATCTGATAAACTTTTTATAGCATAAAATATTATTTGCTGACTGCGCTGACTGTCAGCAAATATTCATAGCGTGGCGTGACCAAGTTCAGACCAAGCAATCTGGAGCGACTCATGAGAAAATACGGGTTACGACACTACATTAGCGCTCCTGGCTGCTTAGCCCGACTAGCTCCGACTTGCCCCAGTCTCCTCGCGTCCCACTGGTCCCAGTGGGTCCCAGTGGGTCCCAGTGACCCGGTCTGTAAATACCTCCTCTTCTGTCTCCTCCACCGCGGCCGGAACACGGGTCTGCCACCAGTAATAACGGCTTTTGTGGTGTGGCGTGTGGCCAGTGGTGGGCCACGGGCGACAGGCTGTCTGGTGTCCCCCCCCCACCCCCCTCCCCGCCGCCCCTCGTGTGCGCCCTCCTTTGCGCCGCCCCTGTCCTTTCAACTAGGTATTTCCGAGCAGACCCCCATGTTTGATGCGGGGCTTTAATTTCCGCCCGACGTATGTTTAGGAGGCGGAAATTGCCCAGTACGTGCTCAGGGAACACAGTCATGATGTGTTTGCGTGGGCGGGCCATCTATCGGGGAACACCGGGGGAGAGGAAAGGGGGAGCAGAGCGAGGCCAGGCTGGGGGTAATAATTGTAAGGAAATGTTGTCAGTTTCGGAAAGGAAGTCAGTTAGGATGCTTCATACCTGTGGTTGCAAGACGCTTGCAAACAGATCCGGACTAGTTATATCAATAATCTTACAGATGCCAAGCCGTTGCACATGTTCTGAACTTGACAGGCCAGTTTGTGAACATGAACAATAAATCGCGAATCTCCGTGAGCATGGTGTTGACGTTTTTTTGCCGTTTTTAACACACTTCTGAGCAGGAGTGAGCTCACTTATACAGGGAGCACTGGGTACGGACTACGAGTTAGTTAAGTCACTTATAGTGAGCTCACTTATACAGGGAGCACTGGGTACGGACTACGAGTTAGTCAAGTCACTTATAGTTAGTCACTTATACAGGAAGCACTGGGTACGGACTACGAGTTAGTCAAGTGTCGAGTTCAGGGTATCACTCGGAGAACTAGTATCTAGTCCCAGGCATGGCTTAGAGAAACCTAGTCTCTAGTCCCAGGCATGGCTTAGAGAAACCTAGTCTTCTAGTCCAGGCATGGCTTAGAGAAACCTAGTCTCTAGTCCCAGGCATGGCTTAGAGAAACCTAGTCTCTAGTCCCAGGCATGGCTTAGAGAAACCTAGTCTCTAGTCCCAGGCATGGCTTAGAGAAACCTAGTATCTAGTCCCAGGCATGGCTTAGAGAAACCTAGTCTCTAGTCCCAGGCATGGCTTAGAGAAACCTAGTCTCTAGTCCCAGGCATGGCTTAGAGAAACCTAGTCTAGTCCCAGGCATGGCTTAGAGAAACCTAGTCTCTAGTCCCAGGCATGGCTTAGAGAACCTAGTATCTAGTCCCAGGCATGGCTTAGAGAAACCTAGTCTCTAGTCCCAGGCATGGCTTAGAGAAACCTAGTCTCTAGTCCCAGGCATGGCTTAGAGAAACCTAGTCTCTAGTCCCAGGCATGGCTTAGAGAAACCTAGTCTCTAGTCCCAGGCATGGCTTAGAGAAACCTAGTCTCTAGTCCCAGGCATGGCTTAGAGAAACCTAGTATCTAGTCCCAGGCATGGCTTAGAGAAACCTAGTATCTAGTCCCAGGCATGGCTTAGAGAAACCTAGTCTCTAGTCCCAGGCATGGCTTAGAGAAACCTAGTCTCTAGTCCCAGGCATGGCTTAGAGAAACCTAGTCTCTAGTCCCAGGCATGGCTTAGAGAAACCTAGTCTCTAGTCCCAGGCATGGCTTAGAGAAACCCTAGTCTCTAGTCCCAGGCATGGCTTAGAGAAAACCTAGTCTCTAGTCCCAGGCATTGCTTAGAGAAACCTAGTCTCTAGTCCCAGGCATGGCTTAGAGAAAACCCTCAGTATCTAGTCCCAGGCATGGCTTAGAGAAACCTAGTCTCTAGTCCCAGGCATGGCTTAGAGAAACCTAGTCTCTAGTCCTCCAGGCATGGCTTAGAGAAACCTAGTCTCTAGTCCCAGGCATGGCTTAGAGAAACCTAGTCTCTAGTCCCAGGCATGGCTTAGAGAAACCTAGTCTCTAGTCCCAGGCATGGCTTAGAGAAACCTAGTCTCTAGTCCCAGGCATGGCTTAGAGAAACCTAGTCTCTAGTCCCAGGCATGGCTTAGAGAAACCTAGTATCTAGTCCCAGGCATGGCTTAGAGAAAACCTAGTCTCTAGTCCAGGCATGGCTTAGAGAAACCTAGTCTCTAGTCCCCAGGCATGGCTTAGAGAAACCTAGTCTCTAGTCCCAGGCATGGCTAGAGAAACCTAGTCTCTAGTCCCAGGCATGGCTTAGAGAAACCTAGTCTCTAGTCCCAGGCATGGCTTAGATAAACCTAGTCTCTAGTCCCAGGCATGGCTTAGAGAAACCTAGTATCTAGTCCCAGGCATGGCTTAGAGAAACCTAGTCTCTAGTCCCAGGCATGGCTTAGAGAAACCTAGTCTCTAGTCCCAGGCATGGCTTAGAGAAACCTAGTCTCTAGTCCCCAGGCATGGCTTAGAGAAACCTAGTCTCTAGTCCCAGACATGGCTTAGAGAAACCTAGTATCTAGTCCCAGGCATGGCTTAGAGAAACCTAGTATCTAGTCCCAGGCATGGCTTAGAGAAACCTAGTATCTAGTCCCAGGCATGGCTTAGAGAAACCTAGTATCTAGTCCAGGCATGGCTTAGAGAAACCTAGTCTCTAGTGCCAGGCATGGCTTAGAGAAACCTAGTCTCTAGTCCCAGGCATGGCTTAGAGAAACCTAGTCTCTAGTCCCAGGCATGGCTTAGAGAAACCTAGTATCTAGTCCCAGGCATGGCTTAGAGAAACCTAGTGTCTCTAGTCCCAGGCATGGCTTAGAGAAACCTAGTATCTAGTCCCAGGCATGGCTTAGAGAAACCTAGTATCTAGTCCCAGGCATGGCTTAGAGAAACCTAGTATCTAGTCCCAGGCATGGCTTAGAGAAACCTAGTCTCTAGTCCCAGGCATGGCTTAGAGAAACCTAGTCTCTAGTCCCAGGCATGGCTTAGAGAAACCTAGTATCTAGTCCCAGGCATGGCTTAGAGAAACCTTGAGTCCCGAACACTGTTTGGACCGGACTCGAATCCGGAATACGGTTTCGACAGACCTCGACTCCCAAATGGTGTTCTTCTGGACTCGAATCCCAGTCACGGTTTAGACTGCCCTCTAATCCCGTGCACGGTTTAAACTGGACTCGAACCCCGAGTTCGGCTCGCACTGGTCGCGATTCGTGATGGCTCCTCCAATCTTTTGAGTGGTGACGTCATAGCGAGACCGATCACTCAAGTTCAGCGAGCCATCCTGGGATTTTCCGAATGATTCTGGGATTTTCGGCGATGTTTGGATATTGAGTTGCCTGTTGTGATCGTGGAAATATGGCAAAAATCATGGACTGGTCAATAGACATCTTGTAGGTCTGCTGCAACGGCTGGGAAGCCCCAAAACGTTACTCACACATGTGGTTATATCATGTGGTTATCCTATATCATGTGGTTATGGCGTGGGCCAGTTGCATGATGTGTGAAAACGTGCCGTGCTTAGTCGGAACCCGATCATCACCATCGCGGCTTAGCGTCCAGACGAGAACATCTGTCGTGTCTCGCTTTCATTTAGTCTGCCTATAGCAGTGCCTATAATTCCGTGCTGCGCACTGCCGGGATGTTTAAATACTTGTTAAACATGCCTTATTGAGCAGTAGCATCACGCAATACTTTTTGGTTTGTTGGCTTCACTCAAATGGTGAAATGGTTTGATAGCCAGCTTAAGTTAGGCTAGGTGACCCGCTTATGACCTGGCTCTAACCAATATCCCAGGGATGTAGGCACGTCACGAAAAGTGGTGGGGGGCGGGGGGGGGACGGGGCGGGGACGGGGACCGGGGACCGGGGACCGGGACCGGGACCGGGACCGGGACCGGGACCGGGACCGGGACCGGGACGGAACGGAGACGGGGACGGGGACGGGGGGGGGGGGGGGGAGAGAGAGGAGGAGGAGGGAGGAGGGAGGGGGCAGGCAGTGAAACTTCGATCTCGTCTTGAGAGAAACACAACCCCCCTATGAAATATTTCTTTGCAGATTTGGGTTATTCTCGTCCTGGCGAACCTTTTGCCGTCAATTTTTGTTTCACACCAAGCAAAATAAACTATTTTAGCAAAAAAAAGACCGGAAAGTAAGTGGGCCATGACCCCCGGCCCCCCTGTTCATACGCCGTGCTATATCTTATCTCTTACCCGTGCTTGTGGTTGTGTTCGATGTGTTTGAAGCCTTGAAGCTAGTTTCCTGATGCAAATATTTGGGCTGACCTCCTCTCGTAATTTTTGCCCAGTAATAATTTGCTCAGTTTATGTTTTACGGCATCGGCGTCGGATTGCTCATGAGAGATGATCAAATTTCACCACAGGACGATACAGATCTGTACTTGTTTTCCCGAATATTGTTTATCATTTACAAACAGCGTGTTTAATTTGTACCATGCCTTTGCACAGCACATGACTTTAAAGCCGGTGTCAGCAAACGCCGCCTAGATAGGCGTATTTTCTCAGAGGTACGGCCGACACGATCACAATGCGTGGGTTTGTCTAACTTTACACGGGATCAGCAGTTTGTGGGAAAACATCTGTTCTTGTGAATCAACCTCCGTTAGCGGTGTGACATAACACGGCTGCTTGTTGAGTTTATCTTGTCATGCATTTATGACTCGCTCATAACGGTGATATCACGTTAACAAATAAAATGTCGTAGATAAATTTAAAGGCGTGTCGAGTTGCTGCCAGGTGTAAGTGTTGGTTAATGAGAATCCGCTGGCGAAAGTCATGAAGTGTTCTGTTTTGTTTATCTAGGTGTGGTATGCAGATAACGTTGCATTTGACCCTTGACAATGCTGTTCGAAATTGTCTCATGTAACCTTGGAATATTGCCTACATATAGCGTAAATTATCACCAAGGTAGATCTATTTACCCTAGAACTATCACTGATGGATGTAATTGCAGCCCAACGAATATGTTTGCCTCGGTTTCGATATCACACAACGTTGCGGTAAAATCGTGTGGTGCCAAGAGTGCAACGATGCAACCTCCCTCTGCCAAGTTGGCTCACCTCGTCCCACAATCGGGTAGGTAAAGTTTCATACACCGCCTCCAGGGGCTTCGATAGTTTAATTTTGCATCCACTGTCACTTGTTTACGTGCAAGAATCATATTACGACTCGGCCTAGAACTGGCTTGCCGCGAAGCATCGCCAGCTCTGACTGACTAGTAACTCAGAGTACCTGGTCTTGATTCTATCATTTTTTTTGCTGGCGGTGCTTTGGGGACTTGTCACGCGTTTTTTTTTGCCGTCCCGTTGCCAACACCTGGTCACGATCCGTCCGGGCCGGCCATCTAAACGGATTGAATGCTAAGGTGCTCTGCTACGGTGGAGCAAAGCTGGGCTGTAAACCTATGTCTGGGTGCAGCGAATCGGACCGAAGCCTCGGTCCCTTGCCGGGGCTGGTGAGTTGTGCTGAGTTGGAGAGTTTGCGAGTCGGACGCTGACTGCAGTGAGTTTGGCTGGCGGCCTGCTCGACGTGGTCGAAGAAACCTTTCCGTGACCGATCTACAACGCTGACTGGACGCTGGTCCAATGACCAATACCTCTGGAAGGGAGAACACAATGCGATGCCTTTATGACTTTTAATAATCTGCAAATTATATTTTACTGTTTACATTCACTACGGTGATTTCGGAAGTTCACGGAAATATGTGGCAACGTGCTACGGTGTCACAGGGGGACGGAGGGGGGACGTGTCCCACATTTTTTGTAACTTTTGACATTACACTTATGGGCATTGCAAGGGAAGAATCGACTTCAGAATGCCTCTGTTGCCCTCCCCCCCCCCCCAAAAAAAAAAAAATTGGAACGTGGTGGAGCTCTTGGCAAGGTGCCGTCCACTTTCGCACTTGACAAGGCACAGCCAGCTCCCACTCCAGCTGTTATCAGTAACCCATGACCCCCGCTCCGCGCGTGATCGGCCGTGTGACCCCGTGACCTTGCCAAGGCCATGTCTGGCTCGGCATTAGCGTGACCTAGCTCCATGAGGAACCTCCGGCCTGACATCACAGCAGCATCGGCGACCTTTGCCGACGCCTTCGTGACCGTGTCACGTTAGTCGGGACTTTGGCCGCTACAACCGAGATCCCAAATGCCACGCTGTCTACCAGCGTCCAGCAGGGCCGCATAATTAGTCAATTCTGGAAACCCAGATGTCAACCGTGTCTTTGCATAGGTTCGCGTGCTTCTGTGCCCTTATCGTTGGATTTGGTTCCGCATACAAGCGTCGGCTTTCGAGTCGGCTTGTCTAGTCGATACACGATGTGGATTTGGGGACACGGAAGTGGCTACTTCGATAGAACACTGGCTCCTCGGTACCGGGAACGGGACTGCGCTTAAACACGACAGGGAGCGAACGAGCGCCTAATTGAAGTACAATGCCGTTCAGGCATAGCGTGATTGATGGCTGTCGGTGGAAAGGCGGAACCCGGTTCACTGGCCGTACAGTATTGATTGCGGCGTTGAAGAGGCGCATTTCTCGTGGAAGGGACGTAGGGAAGACGATAAAACCAACTCCTGGTTCACGGCATCGGTTATGGTGCTGGGTAAAGGGAGGTTTACATGCCACGAATATAGTTGATTTATTTCGACAGTGAAAACCTAGGTTGACGATTGATTGTTGGGACATATTTGTCCGATGAGACCTCAAATTTGAAATGTACATCTAAATTGTCATACATTATATTTAAAGTGTGCATACGGCTCCTTTGCGCTAATCTGAAGCTGTGTGCTCCTTCGCGCTAATCTGAAGCTCAGCGTATACAAAAACAGTTTTACGGTTTCATGGCAGCGCATACTTGCAGCATTTGCAGCATTTGTTCTGCATACAACTAGTTCTGCCGACAAAAAAAAATAAAATACAGATTTTCCGAGAAGGCTTGATTTGAGAAAATATCCGTATTATTACCCCGCTTACTCTAACGGTATCTTTCGACTTTTGAACTGTATCATTTCATGAAAGTGAGCTGCTTAGTGCTTACCATGGCGGCTGGGGCATGATGTCTGCACTTTTGAACGTTAACTTATAGGAAGCTTAAGGGCGTTATATGTTTTTTCTTCTTCTCTGAAATCTGCATCTGCACCATCGACTCTATTATAATTATTTGTCAAGCACACTCATCAAGCAGACATGACTACATGCTACATGCTACTTACATGCTACTTACATGCTGTTGGTCGTCAACCGAGTATGAATATCTCACGAATGAATGTTCAGTGGTTAGACTGAACAACGTCGCAGGACGGAAGGTATTTATTGAGTGTTGACGACATTTACACAAAGCCAAGTGCGCAAAATTAACACAATTTTTAAAAAAGTTATCCAAATTTACACGTGTTCGCGATTGTCGGAGTTACATGCAAAGGGTTAGGTTAGGTTAGGTTAGGTTAGGTTAGGTTAGGTTAGGTTAGGTTAGGTTAGGTTAGGTTAGGTTAGGTTAGGTTAGGTTAGGTTAGGTTAGGTTAGGTTAGGTTAGGTTAGGTTAGGTTAGGTTAGGTTAGGTTAGGTTAGGTTAGGTTAGGTTAGGTTAGGTTAGGTTAGGTTAGGTTAGGTTAGGTTAGGTTAGGTTAGGTTAGGCGGCACCCAGCGCGCAAAGAGAATAGCTGCATCGAGCCGAACCGAGCCGACCATTTAGCGTGCTGAAGCTCAGTTCCTCGGTGAGCGCTTTCAGCACCCGCTGCTTACGACTTCGTGAACCCCATCCCCTCCCTCGGCGCCGCATCATTTCGACTGAACCTCCTGGACGACGCGACGGGCGACGGCGCGGCGGCGCACACCGCAGACGTGTTACGAGCACTCTCGACTGGCCGCAAACGACCAACAAGTGGCCGCCGACGGATGAAGAGTGACTGATGAATGACGGATGACGGATGACTAACGGGTCAAAGGACGGGACCACGTCACTCGTCACCGCCGCCGCTGCCTCGGGAATCACCGCGCGCTTCTCAGCGAAATGATTAGAGACGCACTGATCCTCTCTCCATGGCGTGGCGTTCGGAAGGGTTCGAGTGAAGCTTTTTTGAAAGGAAAAAGTCTTGGTTTTGTGGGCAAGTGTAGTTCTTTAAGTGTTGGTGGAGTATCGCATTGCTGGGTTAATTTGGTGAACGTGTTTCTTGCTAACGTTCGAATACCTTCAAACCTGATACAAGTTGGTGGGACGTGACATGCAAGCAGTACGTGTGTCAGTGGCCGTACCAACTGAACAGGAAACTCTCCACCCATGTAGAAGAGTCTGCCTGAGTTGTGACTGTCGGCATGTGGGGTGGCTGTTGGTGTTTGTTCTGGACCCGACGAATCTGGAGTTCGAATCCCCCCGCTCCCGTGCTGTCTTACTCCATGCAAACAACATCAACGAACTCCTTTTACTGAATGGATGATTGCATGAATGAAAATGAATGCATGAATGCATACCAGTCAGTAAGTTGCCATTCAGGCCATCTTGATTCTTGACAGTCTTTGACAGATTGAGTTGACAGATTCGTGCCAGTCGAGGGATTTCGTTTGACATGCGGCCTCGGCTGACAGCTGGGATCAGCCCTGGAGAGGTGTGTCCCCCAGTCTGGCTCGCGGCGGCCGCCGGCCCAGCTGGACGCTGCTGCTTTCTCCAGATGCAAACGCTCCGTTTCCGGTCACACAGCGCGACAGACCGCGATTTGACCGCGATTTCGGCCGCGATTTCGAGTCCGATTCGAGCGCGCCGCGAACCGCAAATCCCGTCGCCGCGGGCTTATGCCGGTGTTGTCGGGTGGACGCCTGAGATGGCATCAGAGGGAGCCCGTCGCCGCGGGCTTATGCCGGTGTTGTCGGATGGACGCCTGAGATGGCATCAGAGGGAGCCCGTCGCCGCGGGCTTATGCCGGTGTTGTCGGGTGGACGCCTGAGATGGCATCAGAGGGAGCCCGTCGCCGCGGGCTTATGCCGGTGTTGTCGGGTGGACGCCTGAGATGGCATCAGAGGGAGCCCGTCGCCGCGGGCTTATGCCGGTGTTGTCGGATGGACGCCTGAGATGGCATCAGAGGGAGCCCGTCGCCGCGGGCTTATGCCGGTGTTGTCGGGTGGACGCCTGAGATGGCATCAGAGGGAGCCCGTCGCCGCGGGCTTATGCCGGTGTTGTCGGATGGACGCCTGAGATGGCATCAGAGGGAGCCCGTCGCCGCGGGCTTATGCCGGTGTTGTCGGGTGGACGCCTGAGATGGCATCAGAGGGAGCCCGTCGCCGCGGGCTTATGCCGGTGTTGTCGGATGGACGCCTGAGATGGCATCAGAGGGAGCCCGTCGCCGCGGGCTTATGCCGGTGTTGTCGGGTGGACGCCTGAGATGGCATCAGAGGGAGCCCGTCGCCGCGGGCTTATGCCGGTGTTGTCGGGTGGACGCCTGAGATGGCATCAGAGGGAGCCCGTCGCCGCGGGCTTATGCCGGTGTTGTCGGGTGGACGCCTGAGATGGCATCAGAGGGAGCCCGTCGCCGCGGGCTTATGCCGGTGTTGTCGGATGGACGCCTGAGATGGCATCAGAGGGAGCCCGTCGCCGCGGGCTTATGCCGGTGTTGTCGGGTGGACGCCTGAGATGGCATCAGAGGGAGCCCGTCGCCGCGGGCTTATGCCGGTGTTGTCGGGTGGACGCCTGAGATGGCATCAGAGGGAGCCCGTCGCCGCGGGCTTATGCCGGTGTTGTCGGGTGGACGCCTGAGATGGCATCAGAGGGAGCCCGTCGCCGCGGGCTTATGCCGGTGTTGTCGGATGGACGCCTGAGATGGCATCAGAGGGAGCCCGTCGCCGCGGGCTTATGCCGGTGTTGTCGGGTGGACGCCTGAGATGGCATCAGAGGGATGGGTGGCAGGATCCTCAGTCACCGGCCAGCTGGGCGGTGAGACTTACCGAGTAGGTAATGTCATCAGTGACGTCACTTATCTGGTGACGTCACATGCCGGGGAGTGGGTTGGTCGCCTGGAGACACACCCGCCGTTTCCGGTATTTTTCGATTCCGCACATGTCCGTCGACGGATGAGACTAAAACGGCTTACGCCGGCTGCATAATTTTGCAAGCATTCTTTTTTTTCCCCTATAAATAAATGTTTTTTTTTATGAGAGCTTCCGAGCAATCTGAGGGACATTGATGTGAAAATGGGGTTTCATCTCTTCCTACTTCGCCAAGGTCAGCATGAAGCTTCCTACATGACGCCATGCCGCGACATACCATGCCACCATGCCGTGTCGCCACAGAGGCTGCCTACAGGCTGTAGTTGCCAAAGCATGCCACCATCCATGCCTTGTCGCCACAGAGGCTGCCTACAGGCTATAGTTGCCAAAGCATGCCACCATCCATGCCTTGTCGCCACAGAGGCTGCCTACAGGCTGTAGTTGCCAAAGCATGCCACCATCCATGCCGTGTCGCCACAGAGGCTGCCTACAGGCTGTACTTGCCAAAGCATGCCACCATCCATGCCTTGTCGCCACAGAGGCTGCCTACAGGCTATAGTTGCCAAAGCATGCCACCATCCATGCCTTGTCGCCACAGAGGCTGCCTACAGGCTATAGTTGCCAAAGCATGCCACCATCCATGCCTTGTCGCCACAGAGGCTGCCTACAGGCTGTAGTTGCCAAAGCATGCCACCATCCATGCCTTGTCGCCACAGAGGCTGCCTACAGGCTGTAGTTGCCTGCCGTGTCGCCTCAGAGGCTGCCTACAGGCTGTAGTTGCCAAAGCATGCCACCATCCATGCCTTGTCGCCACAGAGGCTGCCTACAGGCTTTAGTTGCCAAAGCATGCCACCATCCATGCCGTGTCGCCACAGAGGCTGCCTACAGGCTGTAGTTGCCTGCCGTGTCGCCACAGAGGCTGCCTACAGGCTATAGTTGCCAAAGCATGCCACCATCCATGCCTTGTCGCCACAGAGGCTGCCTACAGGCTATAGTTGCCAAAGCATGCCACCATCCATGCCGTGTCGCCACAGAGGCTGCCTGCAGGCTGTAGTTGCCTGCCGTGTCGCCTCAGAGGCTGCCTACAGGCTGTACTTGCCAAAGCATGCCACCATCCATGCCTTGTCGCCACAGAGGCTGCCTACAGGCTATAGTTGCCTGCCTTGTCGCCACAGAGGCTGCCTACAGGCTACAGTTACCTGCCTTGTCACCACAGAGGCTGCCTACAGGCTGTAGTTACCTGCCTTGTCACCACAGAGGCTGTATACAGGCTGTAGTTACCTGCCTTGTCACCATCCATGCCTTGTCGCCACAGAGGCTGCCTACAGACTGTAGTTGCCTGCCTTGTCACCACAGAGGCTGCCTACAGGCTGTAGTTACCTGCCTTGTCACCACAGAGGCTGTATACAGGCTGTAGTTACCTGCCTTGTCACCATCCATGCCTTGTCGCCACAGAGGCTGCCTACAGAC
The DNA here is from genome assembly GCA_036785665.1 of Chirona hameri. Classification (NCBI taxonomy): domain Eukaryota; kingdom Metazoa; phylum Arthropoda; class Thecostraca; order Balanomorpha; family Balanidae; genus Chirona; species Chirona hameri. Next base: position 138,493 of record JAXIVJ010000629.1, read on the forward strand.
TGTAGTTGCCTGCCTTGTCACCACAGAGGCTGCCTACAGACTGTAGTTACCAGAGTTACCAAAGTGGCTGTGAGTTACCCGAGCTACCGTGAATTGCAGATCTCTGGCGCCACAGCCGGCAGCATCGACAGCTGTGGCGGGCTGCAGCTGTCGATGCTCATCGACGGCGGCAGCTGTCGGCGTGGTGGCCGTGACGCCGGTGCGTCGGTGTCACGGCTGCCACGGCTGCCCACTGTGTCCGCACTGTCTGGCACACGGCAGGTGACCTGGGTCGTCATCCACACCGGACGTGTGTGTCTGTGTGCGCGGCACGTGGCTCCTCGCGCATCCCGGCCCCGCGACGACCTTCCACTGGAAATCATCGGCATCCAATGTGTCTGGTGACAGATGGAGTCTGCACAATCACCGCCCGACACATCGGCATCCAATGTGTCTGGTGACAGATGGAGTCTGCACAATCACCGCCCGACACATCGGCATCCAATGTGTCTGGTGACAGATGGAGTCTGCACAATCACCGCCCGAACGGGACAAACGGGCGGGGCACGCAGCTGCGGTGTAATTGTAGGTGCAGATGCAGATGTAATTGGTGTGGTTTGTCGCGGAGAGAGCGGACCGACTGTCGCTCTGGGCGCAGGGACGGCAGGCGCGGATCTAGGAGGGGGCGCTAGCCCCCCCCCCCCCCTGAGCCCGTGTTGCGCCCATGTCACGCACCGCCAAGTGCGCCCATAGGGCACAATTTTTTGTATGTGGCGCCTCCCCCCTGACCGAAATCCTGGATCCGCGCCTGGACGGTGCAGGCACAGGTCCACGGGTCCAGAGGGCCATCGTGGTCATGGCCATCAATCATGACTAAAGTCGGCCCAAATGGACACATTTCCCGATTTTAAAGAAAATACAAGTCATTTTCTAGAAATGTTTGTTTTAAATCAGACCTTAATGCAAAAGAAAACGAAATCCGATAAGCTTTTCACAGTTTGCCAAACTTTATTGGACTTCCCCAACCCCATGTATTAGCCGTTCTGGGATAGCCATTGGTAATCAGTGTGTGCAGTTGCGGACAGGGCGGCTGACTCGCTTGGCGGCTGGTTGGCAGGTGACGGGGTGACCAGATGACGGTTGACAGGTGACGGGGTGACCAGATGACGGGGTGAAAGGTGACGGGGTGACCAGATGACGGTTGACAGGTGACGGGGTGACCAGATGACGGGTGACAGGTGACGGGGTGACAGGTGACGGGTGGCTGAGCGGTGAGAGGTGACCGCGACGCGCGTGTGTCCCGGACATTACCTCGCGCTGATGGCGGCCAATTGGCGGCCGACAGAGCAGGGCACGTGCTGGGTGCAGCAGCTGCCGCCGCCAGTGTCACTCCCCGAGGCGCGTCACAGCTGGCTGTGACGAGGTCACTGTCGCATTCGGGTCATGGCACGTGGTTGGGAGCACAGCTGCCGTCAGAAGCGACGGAGAGGTGGACATGGCGCCCTTCATGGTGGATACATGGCGCCCTTCATGGTGAAGACATGGCGCCCTTTATGGTGGAGACATGGCACCCTTCATGGTGGAGACATGGCGCCCTTCATGGTGGAGACATGGCACCCTTCATGGTGGAGACATGGCGCCCTTCATGGTGGAGACATGGCGCCCTTCATGGTGGAGACATGGCGCCCTTCATGGTGGAGACATGGCGCCCTTCATGGTGGAGACATGGCGCCATTCATGGTGGAGACATGGCGCCCTTCATGGTGGAGACATGGCGCCATTCATGGTGGAGACATGGCGCCCTTCATGGTGGAGACATGGCGCCCTTCATGGTGGAGACATGGCGCCCCTCATGGTGGAGACATGGCACCCTTCATGGTGGAGACATGGCGCTCGTCATGGTGGAGACATGGCGCACTTCATGATGGAGACATGGCGCCCTTCATGGTGGAGACATGGCGCCCTTCATGGTGGAGACATGGCGCCATTCATGGTGGAGACATGGCGCCCTTCATGGTGGAGACATGGCGCCCTTCATGTGGAGACATGGCGCCCTTCATGGTGGAGACATGGCGCCCTTCATGTGGAGACATGGCGCCCTTCATGTGGAGACATGGCGCCCTTCATGGTGGAAACATGGCGCCCTTCGTGTGGAGAAATGGCGCCCTTCATGGTGGAGACATGGCGCCCTTCATGGTGGAGACATGGCGCACTTCATGGTGGAGATATGGCACCCTTCATGTGGAGACATGGCGCCCTTCATGTGGAGACATGGCGCCCTTCATGTGGAGACATGGCGCCCTTCATGTGGAGACATGGCACCCTTCATGGTGGAGACATGGCGCCCTTCATGTGGAGACATGGCGCCCTTCATGATGGATACATGGCACCCTTCATGGTGGAGACATGGCGCCCTTCATGGTGGAGACATGGCGCCCTTCATGGTGGAGACATGGCGCCATTCATGGTGGAGACATGGCACACTTCATGGTGGAGACATGGCACCCTTCATGTGGAGACATGGCGCCCTTCATGGTGGAGACATGGCGCCCTTCATGTGGAGACATGGTACCCTTCATGATGGATACATGGTACCCTTCATGGTGGAGACATGGCGCCCTTCATGGTGGAGACATGGCACCATTCATGGTAGAGACATGGCGCCCTTCATGGTGGAGACATGGCGCCATTCATGGTGGAGACATGGCGCACTTCATGGTGGAGACATGGCACCCTTCATGTGGAGACATGGCGCCCTTCATGGTGGAGACATGGCGCCCTTCATGTGGAGACATGGCGCCCTTCATGGCGGAGACATGGCACCCTTCATGGTGGAGACATGGCGCCCTTCATGTGGAGACATGGCGCCCTTCATGATGGAGACATGTCACCCTTCATGTGGAGACATGGCGCCCTTCATGTGGAGACATGGCGCCCTTCATGGTGGAGACATGGCGCCCTTCATGGTGGAGACATGGGGCCCTTCATGGTTGAGACATGGCGCCCTTCATGGTGGAGACATGGCGCCCTTCATGTGGAGACATGGTGCCCTTCATGGTGGAGACATGGTGCCCTTCATGGTGGAGACATGGTGCCCTTCATGGTGGAGACATGGCGCACTTCATGGTGGAGACATGGCACCCTTCTTCATGGTGGAGACATGGCGCCCTTCATGGTGGATACATGGCACCTTCATGTGGAGACATGGCGCCCTTCATGTGGAGACATGGCGCCCTTCATGGTGGAGACATAGCACCCTTCATGTGGAGACATGGCGCCCTTCATGGTGGAGACATGGCACCCTTCATGGTGGAGACATGGCGCCCTTCATGGTGGAGACATGGCGCCCTTTATGGTGGAGACATGGCACCATTCATGGTGGAGACATGGCGCCCTTCATGGTGGAGACATGGCGCACTTCATGGTGGAGACATGGCACACTTCATGGTGGAGACATGGCGCCATTCATGGTGGAGGCATGGCGCCCTTCATGGTGGAGACATGGCGCACTTCATGGTGGAGACATGGCGCACTTCATGGTGGAGACATGGCGCCCTGGCGCAACATGGTGGAGACATGGCACCCTTCATGTGGAGACATGGCGCCCTTCATGTGGAGACATGGCGCCCTTCATGGTGGAGACATGGCGCCCTTCATGGTGGAGGCATGACGCCCTTCATGGTGGAGACATGGCGCCATTCATGGTGGAGGCATGACGCCCTTCATGGTGGAGACATGGCACACTTCATGGTGGAGACATGGCGCACTTCATGGTGGAGACATGGCGCCCTGGCGCAACATGGTGGAGACATGGCACCCTTCATGTGGAGACATGGCGCCCTTCACGTGGAGACATGACGCCCTTCATGTGGAGACATGGCGCCCTTCATGGTGGAGACATGGCGCCCTTCATGGTGGAGACATGGCACCCTTCATGGTGGAGACATGGCGCCCTTCATGGTGGAGACATGGCGCCCTTCATGTGGAGACATGGCGCCCTTCATGTGGAGACATGGCGCCCTTCATGGTGGAGACATGGCGCCCTTCATGTGGAGACATGGCGCCCTTCATGGTGGAGACATGGCGCCCTTCATGGTGGAGACATGGCGCCCTTCATGGTGGAGACATGGCGCCCTTCATGATGGATACATGGCACCCTTCATGTGGAGGCATGGCGCCCTTCATGGTGGATACATGGCACCCTTCATGGTGGAGACATGGCGCCCTGGCGCAACATGGTGGAGACATGGTACCCTTCATGTGGAGACATGGCGCCCTTCATGGTGGAGACATGGCGCCTTTCATGAGGAGACATGGCGCCCTTCATGTGGAGACATGGCGCCCTTCATGGTGGAGACATGGCGCCCTTCATGGTGGAGACATGACGCCCTTCATGATGGATACATGGTACCCTTCATGTGGAGACATGGCGCCCTTCATGGTGGATACATGGCACCCTTCATGGTGGAGACATGGCGCCCTTCATGGTGGATACATGGCACCCTTCATGGTGGAGACATGGCGCCCTTCATGGTGGAGACATGGCGCCATTCATGGTGGAGACATGGCGCCCTTCATGGTGGAGACATGGAGCCATTCATGGTGGAGACATGGCGCCCTTCATGGTGGAAACATGGCACCCTTGATGGTGGAGACATGGCACCCTTCATGGTGGAGACATGGCGCCCTTCATGTGGAGACATGGCGCCCTTCATGGCGGAGACATGGCGCACTTCATGGTGGAGACATGGCGCACTTCATGGTGGATACATGGCGCACTTCATGGTGGAGACATGGCGCCCTGGCGCAACATGGTGGAGACATGGCACCCTTCATGTGGAGACATGGCGCCCTTCATGTGGAGACATGGCGCCCTTCATGATGGAGACATGGCGCTCTTCATGGTGGAGACATGGCGCCCTTCATGTGGAGACATGGCGCCCTTCATGATGGAGACATGGCGTTATTCATGGTGGAGACATGGCGCACTTCATGATGGAGACATGGCGCCCTTCATGGTGGAGACATGGCGCCCTTCATGTGGAGACATGGCGCCCTTCATGGTGGAGACATGGCGCCCTTCATGGTGGAGACATGGCGCCCTTCATGTGGAGACATGGCGCCCTTCATGTGGAGACATGGCGCCCTTCATGTGGAGACATGACCCCTTCATGGTGGAGACATGGCGCACTTCATGGTGGAGACATGGCGCCATTCATGGTGGAGACATGGCGCCCTTCATGTGGAGACATGGCGCCCTGGCGCAACATGGTGGAGACATAGCACCCTTCATGTGGAGACATGGCGCCCTTCATGTGGAGACATGGCGCCCTTCATGGTGGAGACATGGCGCCCTTCATGTGGAGATATGGCGCCCTTCATGTGGAGACATGGCGCCCTTCATGTGGAGACATGGCGCCCTTCATGGTGGAGACATGGCGCCCTTCATGGTGGAGACATGGCGCCCTTCATGGTGGAGACATGGCGCCCTTCATGTGGAGACATGGCGCCCTTCATGTGGAGACATGGTGCCCTTCATGTGGAGACATGGCGCCCTTCATGGTGGAGACATGGCGCCCTTCATGGTGGATACATGGCGCCCTTCATGGTGGAGACATGGCACCCTTCATGGTGGAGACATGACACCCTTCATGGTGGAGACATGGCGCCCTGGCGCAACATGGTGGAGACATGGTACCCTTCATGGTGGAGACATGGCGCCCTTCATGGTGTAGACATGACGCCCTTCATGGTGGATACATGGCGCCCTTCATGGTGGAGACATGGCGCCCTTCATGGTGGAGACATGGCGCCCTTCATGGTGGAGACATGGCGCCCTTCATGGTGGAGACATGGCGCCCTTCATGCCAGGTCGCACGTTGTCGCGTCCGGATCACTTGGCCGCCACTCACTGGCCAGGTAGATGAATATTGAAAACCAAGTGACAGGTGACAAACTAAAAAACCAACGCATTCCCAGTCAGGGGTTATGTTGCCCTTTTTGTAAATTACTTATTGGCTAACGGACTCTTCCATTCTGTCCAGCGGTCGGTCGGGTGCTGTTTTTTGTCTCCGTGTACCTGTGTGTACCTGTGTGTACCCGTGTGCACCTGTATGTGTACCTGTATGTGTACCTGTATGAGTACCTGTATGAGTACTGGGGTGTGCGATATGTGTACTGTGGGAGGACGGGTGTGTGCTTTGGGTTGGAGGCACGCGCACAAAGACGCGACACCGGGCCCGGCCACTTCCGGGGCGACGCCGGATACGGTCGGTCTGGGTCCGATATGGCGGTCCGGTGCTGTGCCCAAGGTCTGGATGTTGGTCCGGTGCTGTGTTGAAGGTCCGTCCCTGTAGCTCAGTTGGGAAAGCGCTGGGCTTCTGACCTCACCCGGTAGTGGCAGCCCGTGTTCGAGTCGCTTCGGCGCTCGCTATTTGCTCCTGGCTGAGATGACCTGTGGCCGGTGGCAGCGGTCGCACTCAAGGTCAGGTGACGTCAGAGGGCGGGCGGGCCGTGTCCAGGTATGTCGGGCACGTGCAACTTTCGCTTCTAAATTCTGCCGGACGCCAGGAATTGCTTGATCGGGTGGTGGGGTCAGGGCCTGCGCAACAAACTATGCTTAGCGCAGAGACTGATCTCGGAAATCCATCCATTAAAAAACATTCGGACTAAATGTATAAACAAGTATGGGTGTTGGTCCGGTGGAGTGCCCAAAGTCTGGGTTGGGTGTTGGTCCGGTGGTGTGTTGAAGGTCTGGGTGTTGGTCCGGTGGTGGTGTGTTGGAGGTCTGGGTGTTGGTCCGGTGGTGGTGTGTTGGAGGTCTGGGTGTTGGTCCGGTGGTGTGTTGAAGGTCTGGGTGTTGGTCCGGTGGTGGTGTGTTGAAGGTCTGGGTGTTGGTCCGGTGGTGGTGTGTTGGAGGTCTGGGTGTTGGTCCGGTGGTGTGTTGAAGGTCTGGGTGTTGGTCCGGTGGTGGTGTGTTGGAGGTCAGGGTGTTGGCCCGGTGGTGTGTTGAAGGTCTGGGTGTTGGTCCGGTGGTGTGTTGAAGGTCTGGGTGTTGGTCCGGTGGTGTGTTGAAGGTCTGGGTGTTGGTCCGGTGGTGTGTTGGTCCGGTGGTGGTGTGTTGAGGGTCTGGGTGTTGGTCCGGTGGTGTGTTGAAGGTCTGGGTGTTGGTCCGGTGGTGTGTTGGAGGTCTGGGTGTTGGTCCGGTAGTGTGTTGAAGATCTGGGTGTTGGTCCGGTGGTGTGTTGGAGGTCTGGGTGTTGGTCCGGTAGTGTGTTGAAGATCTGGGTGTTGGTCTGGTGGTGGTGTGTTGGAGGTCTGGGTGTTGGTCCGGTGGTGTGTTGGAGGTCTGGGTGTTGGTCCGGTGGTGGTGTGTTGGAGGTCAGGGTGTTGGCCCGGTGGTGTGTTGAAGGTCTGGGTGTTGGTCCGGTGGTGTGTTGAAGGTCTGGGTGTTGGTCCGGTGGTGTGTTGAAGGTCTGGGTGTTGGTCCGGTGGTGTGTTGGAGGTCTGGGTGTTGGTCCGGTGGTGTGCCGAGGGTCTGGGTGTTGGTCCGGTGGTGGTGTGTTGGAGGTCTGGGTGTTGGTCCGGTGGTGGTGTGTTGGAGGTCAGGGTGTTGGCCCGGTGGTGTGTTGAAGGTCTGGGTGTTGGTCCGGTGGTGTGTTGAAGGTCTGGGTGTTGGTCCGGTGGTGTGTTGAAGGTCTGGGTGTTGGTCCGGTGGTGTGTTGGAGGTCTGGGTGTTGGTCCGGTGGTGTGCCGAGGGTCTGGGTGTTGGTCCGGTGGTGGTGTGTTGGAGGTCTGGGTGTTGGTCTGGTGGTGGTGTGTTGGAGGTCTGGGTGTTGGTCCGGTGGTGTGTTGAAGGTCTGTGTGTTGGTCCGGTGGTGTGTTGAAGGTCTGGGTGTTGGTCCGGTGGTGGTGTGTTGGAGGTCTGGGTGTTGGCCCGGTGGTGTGTTGAAGGTCTGGGTGTTGGTCCGGTGGTGTGTTGGAGGTCTGGGTGTTGGTCCGGTGGTGTGTTGGTCCGGTGGTGGTGTGTTGAGGGTCTGGGTGTTGGTCCGGTGGTGTGTTGAAGGTCTGGGTGTTGGTCCGGTGTTGTGTTGAGGGTCTGGGTGTTTGTCCGGTGGTGTGTTGGAGGTCTGGGTGTTGGTCCGGTGGTGTGTTGAAGGTCTGGGTGTTGGTCCGGTGGTGGTGTGTTGGAGGTCTGGGTGTTGGTCCGGTGGTGTGTTGAAGGTCTGGGTGTTGGTCCGGTGGTGGTGTGTTGGAGGTCTGGGTGTTGGTCTGGTGGTGGTGTGTTGGAGGTCTGGGTGTTGGTCCGGTGGTGGTGTGTTGGAGGTCTGGGTGTTGGTCTGGTGGTGGTGTGTTGGAGGTCTGGGTGTTGGTCCGGTGGTGGTGTGTTGGAGGTCTGGGTGTTGGTCCGGTGGTGGTGTGTTGGAGGTCTGGGTGTTGGCCCGGTGGTGTGTTGAAGGTCTGGGTGTTGGTCCGGTGGTGTGTTGGAGGTCTGGGTGTTGGTCCGGTGGTGTGTTGGTCCGGTGGTGGTGTGTTGAGGGTCTGGGTGTTGGTCCGGTGGTGTGTTGAAGGTCTGGGTGTTGGTCCGGTGTTGTGTTGAGGGTCTGGGTGTTTGTCCGGTGGTGTGTTGGAGGTCTGGGTGTTGGTCCGGTGGTGTGTTGAAGGTCTGGGTGTTGGTCCGGTGGTGGTGTGTTGGAGGTCTGGGTGTTGGTCCGGTGGTGTGTTGAAGGTCTGGGTGTTGGTCCGGTGGTGGTGTGTTGGAGGTCTGGGTGTTGGTCTGGTGGTGGTGTGTTGGAGGTCTGGGTGTTGGTCCGGTGGTGTGTTGAAGGTCTGGGTGTTGGCCCGGTGGTGTGTTGGAGGTCTGGGTGTTGGTCCGGTGGTGTGTTGAAGGTCTGGGTGTTGGCCCGGTGGTGTGTTGAAGGTCTGGGTGTTGGTCCGGTGGTGGTGTGTTGGAGGTCAGGGTGTTGGTCCGGTGGTGTGCTGAAGGTCAGGGTGTTGGTCTGGTGGTGGTGTGTTGAAGGTCTGGGTGTTGGCCCGGTGGTGTGTTGAAGGTCTGGGTGTTGGTCCGGTGGTGGTGTGTTGGAGGTCAGGGTGTTGGTCCGGTGGTGTGCTGGAGGTCTGGGTGTTGGTCCGGTAGTGTGTTGGAGGTCTGGGTGTTGGTCCGGTGGTGTGTTGGTCCGGTGGTGGTGTGTTGGAGGTCAGGGTGTTGGTCCGGTGGTGTGTTGAAGGTCTGGGTGTTGGTCCGGTGGTGTGTTGGAGGTCTGGGTGCTGGTCCGGTGGTGTGCTGAAGGTCTGGGTGTTGGTCCGGTGGTGTGTTGAAGGTCTGGGTGTTGGTCCGGTGGTGTGTTGGATGTCTGGGTGTTGGTCTGGTGGTGTGTTGAAGGTCTGGGTGTTGGCCCGGTGGTGTGTTGGAGGTCTGGGTGCTGGTCCGGTGGTGTGCTGAAGGTCTGGGTGTTGGTCCGGTGGTGTGTTGGAGGTCTGGGTGTTGGTCCGGTGGTGGTGTGTTGGAGGTCTGGGTGTTGGTCCGGTGGTGTGCTGAAGGTCTGGGTGTTGGTCCGGTGGTGTGTTGGAGGTCTGGGTGTTGGTCCGGTGGTGTGTTGAAGATCTGGGTGTTGGTCCGGTGGTGTGTTGGAGGTCTGGGTGTTGGTCCGGTGGTGCGCCGAGGGTCTGGGTGTTGATCCGGTGGTGTGTTGAAGGTCTGGGTGTTGGTCCGGTTGTGTGTTGAAGGTCTGGGTGTTGGTCCGGTGGTGGTGTGTTGGAGGTCTGGGTGTTGGCCCGGTGGTGTGTTGAAGGTCTGGGTGTTGGTCCGGTGGTGTGTTGGAGGTCTGGGTGTTGGTCCGGTGGTGGTGTGTTGGAGGTCTGGGTGTTGGTCCGGTGGTGGTGTGTTGGAGGTCTGGGTGTTGGCCCGGTGGTGTGCTGGAGGTCTGGGTGTTGGTCCGGTGGTGTGTTGAAGATCTGGGTGTTGGTCCGGTGTTGTGTTGAAGGTCCTGGTTATTTCTCCGGTGGTGTGTTGAAGGTCTGGGTGTTGGTCCGGTGGTGGTGTGTTGGAGGTCTGGGTGTTGGTCCGGTGGTGTGTTGAAGGTCTGGGTGTTGGTCCGGTGGTGTGTTGAAGGTCTGGGTGTTGGTCCGGTGGTGGTGTGTTGGAGGTCTGGGTGTTGGTCCGGTGGTGTGTTGAAGGTCTGGGTGTTGGTCCGGTGGTGTGTTGGTCCGGTGGTGGTGTGTTGGAGGTCTGGGTGTTGGTCCGGTGGTGTGTTGAAGGTCTGGGTGTTGGTCCGGTGGTGCGTTGAAGGTCTGGGTGTTGGTCCGGTGGTGGTGTGTTGGAGGTCTGGGTGTTGGTCCGGTGGTGTGTTGAAGGTCTGGGTGTTGGTCCGGTGGTGTGTTGGAGGTCTGGGTGTTGGTCCGGTGGTGTGTTGGTCCGGTGGTGGTGTGTTGAGGGTCTGGGTGTTGGTCCGGTGGTGTGTTGAAGGTCTGGGTATTGGTCCGGTGGTGTGTTGAGGGTCTGGGTGTTGGTCCGGTGGTGTGTTGAAGGTCTGGGTGTTGGTCCGGTGGTGTGTTGGAGGTCTGGGTGTTGGTCCGGTGGTGTGTTGAGGGTCTGGGTGTTGGTCCGGTGGTGTGTTGAAGGTCTGGGTGTTGGTCCGGTGGTGTGTTGGAGGTCTGGGTGTTGGTCCGGTGGTGGTGTGTTGGAGGTCTGGGTGTTGGTCCGGTGGTGTGTTGAAGGTCTGGGTGTTGGTCCGGTGGTGTGTTGGAGGTCTGGGTGTTGGTCCGGTGGTGTGTTGAAGGTCTGGGTGTTGGTCCGGTGGTGTGTTGAAGGTCTGGGTGTTGGTCCGGTGGTGTGTTGGAGGTCTGGGTGTTGGTCCGGTGGTGGTGTGTTGGAGGTCAGGGTGTTGGTCCGGTGGTGGTGTGTTGAAGGTCTGGGTGTTGGTCCGGTGGTGGTGTGTTGAGGGTCTGGGTGTTGGTCCGGTGGTGTGTTGGAGGTCAGGGTGTTGCTCCGGTGGTGTGTTGGTCCGGTGGTGGTGTGTTGGAGGTCTGGGTGTTTGTCCGGTGGTGTGTTGGAGGTCTGGGTGTTGGTCCGGTGGTGTGTTGAAGGTCTGGGTGTTGGTCCGGTGGTGTGTTAAAGGTCTGGGTGTTGGTCCGGTGGTGTGTTGAAGGTCTGGGTGTTGGTCCGCTGGTGGTGTATTGGAGGTCAGGGTGTTGGTCCGGTGGTGTGCTGGAGGTCTGGGTGTTGGTCCGGTGGTGTTGTGTTGGAGGTCTGGGTGTTGGTCCGGTGGTGTGCTGGAGGTCTGGGTGTTGGTCCGGTGGTGTGTTGAAGGTCTGGGTGTTGGTCCGGTGGTGTGTTGAAGGTCTGGGTGTTGGTCCGGTGGTGTGCTGGAGGTCTGGGTGTTGGTCCGGTGGTGTGTTGGAGGTCTGGGTGTTGGTCCGGTGGTGTGTTGGTCCGGTGGTGGTGTGTTGGAGGTCAGGGTGTTGGTCCGGTGGTGTGCTGGAGGTCTGGGTGTTGGTCCGGTGGTGTATTGGAGGTCTGGGTGTTGGCCCGGTGGTGTGTTGGAGGTCTGGGTGTTGGTCCGGTGGTGTGCTGAAGGTCTGGGTGTTGGTCCGGTGGTGTGCTGAAGGTCTGGGTGTTGGTCCGGTGGTGTGCTGAAGGTCTGGGTGTTGGTCCGGTGGTGTGCTGGAGGTCTGGGTGTTGGTCCGGTGGTGGTGTGTTGAAGGTCTGGGTGTTGGTCCGGTGGCGTGTTGAAGGTCTGGGTGTTGGTCCGGTGGTGGTGTGTTGGAGGTCTGGGTGTTGGTCCGGTGGTGTGTTGGAGGTCTGGGTGTTGGTCCGGTGGTGTGTTGGAGGTCTGGGTGTTGGTCCGGTGGTGGTGTGTTGAAGGTCTGGGTGTTGGTCCGGTGGCGTGTTGAAGGTCTGGGTGTTGGTCCGGTGGTGGTGTGTTGGAGGTCTGGGTGTTGGTCCGGTGGTGTGTTGGATGTCTGGGTGTTGGTCCGGTGGTGTGTTGGAGGTCTGGGTGTTGGTCCGGTGGTGGTGTGTTGAAGGTCTGGGTGTTGGTCCGGTGGCGTGTTGAAGGTCTGGGTGTTGGTCCGGTGGTGGTGTGTTGGAGGTCTGGGTGTTGGTCCGGTGGTGTGTTGAAGGTCTGGGTGTTGGTCCGGTGGTGTGTTGGAGGTCTGGGTGTTGGTCCGGTGGTGGTGTGTTGAAGGTCTGGGTGTTGGTCCGGTGGCGTGTTGAAGGTCTGGGTGTTGGTCCGGTGGTGGTGTGTTGGAGGTCTGGGTGTTGGTCCGGTGGTGTGTTGGAGGTCTGGGTGTTGGTCCGGTGGTGGTGTGCTGAAGGTCAGGGTGTTGGTCCGGTGGTGTGTTGAAGGTCTGGGTGTTGGTCCGGTGGTGTGCTGAAGGTCTGGGTGTTGGTCCTGTGGTGTGTTGGTCCGGTGGTGGTGTGTTGGAGGTCTGGGTGTTGGTCCGGTGGTGTGTTGAAGGTCTGGGTGTTGGTCCGGTGGTGTGTTGGTCCGGTGGTGGTGTGTTGGAGGTCTGGGTGTTGGTCCGGTGGTGTGTTGGAGGTCTGGGTGTTGGTCCGGTGGCGTGTTGAAGGTCTGGGTGTTGGTCCGGTGGTGGTGTGTTGGAGGTCTGGGTGTTGGTCCGGTGGTGTGTTGGAGGTCTGGGTGTTGGTCTGGTGGTGGTGTGTTGAGGGTCTGGGTGTTGGTCCGGTGGTGTGTTGAAGGTCTGGGTGTTGGTCCGGTGGTGTGTTGGAGGTCTGGGTGTTGGTCCGGTGGTGGTGTGTTGGAGGTCTGGGTGTTGGTCCGGTGGTGGTGTGTTGGAGGTCTGGGTGTTGGTCCGGTGGTGGTGTGTTGGAGGTCTGGGTGTTGGTCCGGTGGTGGTGTGTTGAAGGTCTGGGTGTTGGTCCGGTGGTGTGCTGAAGGTCTGGGTGTTGGTCCGGTGATGTGTTGGAGGTCTGGGTGTTGGTCTGGTGGTGGTGTGTTGGAGGTCTGGGTGTTGGTCCGGTGGTGGTGTGTTGAAGGTCTGGGTGTTGGTCCGGTGGTGTGTTGGAGGTCTGGGTGTTGGTCCGGTGGTGTGTTGAAGGTCTGGGTGTTGGTCCGGTGGTGGTGTGTTGAAGGTCTGGGTGTTGGTCCGGTGGTGTGTTGGAGGTCTGGGTGTTGGTCCGGTGGTGTGTTGAAGGTCTGGGTGTTGGTCCGGTGGTGGTGTGTTGGAGGTCTGGGTGTTGGTCCGGTGGTGGTGTGTTGGAGGTCTGGGTGTTGGTCTGGTGGTGGTGTGTTGAAGGTCTGGGTGTTGGCCCGGTGGTGTGTTGAAGGTCTGGGTGTTGGTCCGGTGGTGTGTTGGAGGTCTGGGTGTTGGTCCGGTGGTGTGTTGGAGGTCTGGGTGTTGGCCCGGTGGTGTGTTGGAGGTCTGGGTGTTGGTCCGGTGGTGTGTTGGAGGTCTGGGTGTTGGTCCGGTGGTGTGTTGGAGGTCTGGGTGTTGGCCCGGTGGTGTGTTGAAGGTCTGGGTGTTGGCCCGGTGGTGTGTTGGAGGTCTGGGTGTTGGTCCGGTGGTGGTGTGTTGGAGGTCTGGGTGTTGGTCCGGTGGTGTGTTGAAGGTCTGGGTGTTGGTCTGGTGGTGGTGTGTTGGAGGTCTGGGTGTTGGTCCGGTGGTGTGTTGAAGGTCTGGGTGTTGGTCCGGTGGTGTGTTGGAGGTCTGGGTGTTGGTCCGGTGGTGTGTTGGAGGTCTGGGTGTTGGTCCGGTGGTGGTGTGTTGGAGGTCTGGGTGTTGGTCCGGTGGTGTGTTGGAGGTCTGGGTGTTGGTCCGGTGGTGTGTTGAAGGTCTGGGTGTTGGTCTGGTGGTGGTGTGTTGGAGGTCTGGGTGTTGGTCCGGTGGTGTGTTGAAGGTCTGGGTGTTGGTCCGGTGGTGTGTTGGAGGTCTGGGTGTTGGTCCGGTGGTGTGTTGGAGGTCAGGGTGTTGGTCCGGTGGTGTGTTGGAGGTCTGGGTGTTGGTCTGGTGGTGGTGTGTTGAAGGTCTGGGTGTTGGTCCGGTGGTGTGTTGAAGGTCTGGGTGTTGGTCCGGTGGTGTGTTGAAGGTCTGGGTGTTGGTCTGGTGGTGTGTTGGAGGTCAGGGTGTTGGTCCGGTGGTGTGTTGGAGGTCTGGGTGTTGGTCTGGTGGTGTGTTGGAGGTCTGGGTGTTGGTCCGGTGGTGTGTTGGAGGTCTGGGTGTTGGTCCGGTGATGTGTTGGAGGTCTGGGTGTTGGTCTGGTGGTGGTGTGTTGGAGGTCTGGGTGTTGGTCCGGTGGTGGTGTGTTGGAGGTCTGGGTGTTGGTCCGGTGGTGTGCTGGAGGTCTGGGTGTTGGTCCGGTGGTGTGTTGGAGGTCTGGGTGTTGGTCCGGTGGTGGTGTGTTGGAGGTCTGGGTGTTGGTCTGGTGGTGGTGTGTTGGAGGTCTGGGTGTTGGTCCGGTGGTGTGTTGGAGGTCTGGGTGTTGGTCCGGTGGTGTGTTGAAGGTCTGGGTGTTGGTCCGGTGGTGTGTTGAAGGTCAGGGTGTTGGTCCGGTGGTGTGTTGAAGGTCTGGGTGTTGGTCCGGTGGTGTGTTGGAGGTCTGGGTGTTGGCCCGGTGGTGGTGTGTTGAGGGTCTGGGTGTTGGTCCGGTGGTGTGTTGAAGGTCTGGGTGTTGGTCCGGTGGTGTGCTGAAGGTCTGGGTGTTGGTCCGGTGGTGTGTTGAATGTCTGGGTGTTGGTCCGGTGGTGTGTTGGAGGTCTGGGTGTTGGTCCGGTGGTGTGCTGAAGGTCTGGGTGTTGGTCCGGTGGTGGTGTGTTGGAGGTCTGGGTGTTGGTCCGGTGGTGTGTTGGAGGTCTGGGTGTTGGTCCGGTGGTGGTGTGTTGAGGGTCTGGGTGTTGGTCCGGTGGTGTGTTGAAGGTCTGGGTGTTGGTCCGGTGGTGTGCTGAAGGTCTGGGTGTTGGTCCGGTGGTGTGTTGGAGGTCTGGGTGTTGGTCCGGTGGTGGTGTGTTTGAGGTCTGGGTGTTGGTCCGGTGGTGTGTTGGAGGTCTGGGTGTTGGTCCGGTGGTGGTGTGTTGGAGGTCTGGGTGTTGGTCCGGTGGTGGTGTGTTGGAGGTCTGGGTGTTGGTCCGGTGGTGTGTTGGAGGTCTGGGTGTTGGTCCGGTGGTGTGTTGGAGGTCTGGGTGTTGGTCCGGTGGTGTGTTAGTCCGGTGGTGGTGTGTTGGAGGTCTGGGTGTTGGTCCGGTGGTGTGTTGAAGGTCTGGGTGTTGGTCCGGTGGTGTGTTGAGGGTCTGGGTGTTGGTTCGGTGGTGTGTTGGAGGTCTGGGTGTTGGTCCGGTGGTGTGTTGAAGGTCTGGGTGTTGGTCTGGTGGTGTGTTGGAGGTCAGGGTGTTGGTCCGGTGGTGTGTTGGAGGTCTGGGTGTTGGTCTGGTGGTGTGTTGGAGGTCTGGGTGTTGGTCCGGTGGTGTGTTGGAGGTCTGGGTGTTGGTCCGGTGATGTGTTGGAGGTCTGGGTGTTGGTCTCGTGGTGGTGTGTTGGAAGTCTGGGTGTTGGTCCGGTGGTGGTGTGTTGGAGGTCTGAGTGTTGGTCCGGTGGTGTGTTGAAGGTCTGGGTGTTGGTCCGGTGGTGTGTTGAAGGTCTGGGTGTTGGTCCGGTGGTGTGTTGGAGGTCTGGGTGTTGGTCCGGTGGTGTGTTGAAGGTCTGGGTGTTGGTCCGGTGGTGTGCTGAAGGTCTGGGTGTTGGTCCGGTGGTATGTTGGAGGTCTGGGTGTTGGTCCGGTGGTGGTGTGTTGAAGGTCGGGGTGTTGGTCCGGTGGTGTGCTGAAGGTCTGGGTGTTGGTCCGGTGGTGGTGTGTTGGAGGTCTGGGTGTTGGTCCGGTGGTGGTGTGCTGAAGGTCTGGGTGTTGGTCCGGTGGTGTGTTGGAGGTCTGGGTGTTGGTCCGGTGGTGTGCTGAAGGTCTGGGTGTTGGTCCGGTGGTGTGCTGAAGGTCTGGGTGTTGGTCCGGTGGTGGTGTGCTGAAGGTCTGGGTGTTGGTCTGGTGGTGGTGTGTTGAAGGTCTGGGTGTTGGTCTGGTGGTGGTGTGTTGAAGGTCTGGGTGTTGGCCCGGTGGTGTGTTGAGGGTCAGGGTGTTGGTCCGGTGGTGTGCTGAAGGTCTGGGTGTTGGTCCGGTGGTGTGTTGAAGGTCTGGGTGTTGGTCCGGTGGTGTGTTGGAGGTCTGGGTGTTGGTCCGGTGGTGGTGTGTTGAAGGTCTGGGTGTTGGCCCGGTGGTGTGCTGAAGGTCTGGGTGTTGGTCCGGTGGTGTGTTGAAGGTCAGGGTGTTTGTCCGGTGGTGGTGTGTTGAAGGTCTGGGTGTTGGTCCGGTGGTGGTGTGCTGGAGGTCTGGGTGTTGGTCCGGTGGTGTGCTGAAGGTCTGGGTGTTGGTCCGGTGGTGTGCTGAAGGTCTGGGTGTTGGTCCGGTGGTGTGTTGAAGGTCTGAGTGTTGGTCCGGTGGTGTGTTGAAGGTCTGGGTGTTGGTCCGGTGGTGTGCTGAAGGTCTGGGTGTTGGTCCGGTGGTGTGCTGGAGGTCTGGGTGTTGGTCCGGTGGTGTGCTGAAGGTCTGGGTGTTGGTCTGGTGGTGGTGTGTTGGAGGTCTGGGTGTTGGTCCGGTGGTGGTGTGTTGAAGGTCTGGGTGTTGGTCCGGTGGTGTGCTGAAGGTCTGGGTGTTGGTCCGGTGGTGTGCTGAAGGTCTGGGTGTTGGTCCGGTGGTGTGCTGAAGGTCTGGGTGTTGGTCCGGTGGTGTGCTGAAGGTCTGGGTGTTGGTCCGGTGGTGGTGTGCTGAAGGTCTGGGTGTTGGTCTGGTGGTGGTGTGTTGAAGGTCTGGGTGTTGGTCTGGTGGTGGTGTGTTGAAGGTCTGGGTGTTGGCCCGGTGGTGTGTTGTAGGTCAGGGTGTTGGTCCGGTGGTGGTGTGTTGGAGGTCTGGGTGTTGGTCCGGTGGTGGTGTGTTGAGGGTCAGGGTGTTGGTCCGGTGGTGTGCTGAAGGTCTGGGTGTTGGTCCGGTGGTGTGTTGGAGGTCTGGGTGTTGGTCCGGTGGTGTGTTGAGGGTCTGGGTGTTGGTCTGGTGGTGGTGTGTTGAAGGTCTGGGTGTTGGTCTGGTGGTGGTGTGTTGAAGGTCTGGGTGTTGGTCTGGTGGTGGTGTGTTGAAGGTCTGGGTGTTGGTCCGGTGGTGTGTTGGAGGTCTGGGTGTTGGTCCGGTGGTGGTGTGTTGGAGGTCTGGGTGTTGGTCCGGTGGTGTGTTGGAGGTCTGGGTGTTGGTCTGGTGGTGTGTTGAGGGTCTGGGTGTTGGTCTGGTGGTGGTGTGTTGAAGGTCTGGGTGTTGGCCCGGTGGTGTGTTGGAGGTCTGGGTGTTGGTCCGGTGGTGGTGTGTTGGAGGTCAGGGTGTTGGTCCGGTGGTGTGTTGGAGGTCTGGGTGTTGGTCCGGTGGTGGTGTGTTGAAGGTCTGGGTGTTGGCCCGGTGGTGTGTTGGAGGTCTGGGTGTTGGTCCGGTGGTGGTGTGTTGGAGGTCAGGGTGTTGGTCCGGTGGTGTGTTGAAGGTCTGGGTGTTGGTCCGGTGGTGGTGTGTTGGAGGTCTGGGTGTTGGTCCGGTGGTGTGTTGAAGGTCTGGGTGTTGGTCCGGTGGTGTGTTGAAGGTCTGGGTGTTGGTCCGGTGGTGTGTTGGTCCGGTGGTGGTGTGTTGGAGGTCTGGGTGTTGGTCCGGTGGTGTGCTGAAGGTCTGGGTGTTGGTCCGGTGGTGTGTTGGTCCGGTGGTGTGTTGGAGGTCTGGGTGTTGGTCCGGTGGTGTGCTGAAGGTCTGGGTGTTGGTCCGGTGGTGGTGTGTTGGAGGTCTGGGTGTTGGTCCGGTGGTGTGTTGGAGGTCTGGGTGTTGGTCCGGTGGTGTGTTGGAGGTCTGGGTGTTGGTCCGGTGGTGTGTTGGAGGTCTGGGTGTTGGTCCGGTGGTGTGCTGAAGGTCTGGGTGTTGGTCCGGTGGTGTGTTGGAGGTCTGGGTGTTGGTCCGGTGGTGTGTTGGAGGTCTGGGTGTTGGTCCGGTGGTGGTGTGTTGAAGGTCTGGGTGTTGGTCCGGTGGCGTGTTGAAGGTCTGGGTGTTGGTCCGGTGGTGGTGTGTTGGAGGTCTGGGTGTTGGTCTGGTGGTGGTGTGTTGGAGGTCTGGGTGTTGGTCCGGTGGTGGTGTGTTGAAGGTCTGGGTGTTGGTCCGGTGGCGTGTTGAAGGTCTGGGTGTTGGTCCGGTGGTGGTGTGTTGAAGGTCTGGGTGTTGGTCCGGTGGTGTGTTGAAGGTCTGGGTGTTGGTCCGGTGGTGTGTTGGAGGTCTGGGTGTTGGTCCGGTGGTGTGTTGAAGGTCTGGGTGTTGGTCCGGTGGTGGTGTGTTGGAGGTCTGGGTGTTGGTCCGGTGGTGTGTTGGAGGTCTGGGTGTTGGTCCGGTGGTGTGTTGAAGGTCTGGGTGTTGGCCCGGTGGTGTGTTGGAGGTCTGGGTGTTGGTCCGGTGGTGTGTTGGAGGTCTGGGTGTTGGTCCGGTGGTGTGCTGAAGGTCTGGGTGTTGGTCCGGTGGTGTGTTGAAGGTCTGGGTGTTGGTCCGGTGATGTGTTGGAGGTCTGGGTGTTGGTCCGGTGGTGGTGTGTTGAAGGTCTGGGTGTTGGTCTGGTGGTGGTGTGTTGAAGGTCTGGGTGTTGGTCCGGTGGTGTGCTAGAGGTCTGGGTGTTGGTCCGGTGGTGTGTTGGAGGTCTGGGTGTTGGTCCGGTGGTGGTGTGTTGAAGGTCTGGGTGTTGGTCTGGTGGTGGTGTGTTGAAGGTCTGGGTGTTGGTCCGGTGGTGTGTTAAAGGTCTGGGTGTTGGTCCGGTGGTGGTGTGTTGAAGGTCTGGGTGTTGGTCCGGTGGTGTGTTGGAGGTCTGGGTGTTGGTCCGGTGGTGGTGTGTTGGAGGTCTGGGTGTTGGTCCGGTGGTGGTGTGTTGGAGGTCTGGGTGTTGGTCTGGTGGTGGTGTGTTGAAGGTCTGGGTGTTAGTCTGGTGGTGGTGTGTTGAAGGTCTGGGTGTTGGTCTGGTGGTGGTGTGTTGAAGGTCTGGGTGTTGGTCTGGTGGTGGTGTGTTGAAGGTCTGGGTGTTGGCCCGGTGGTGTGTTGGAGGTCTGGGTGTTGGTCCGGTGGTGTGTTGGAGGTCTGGGTGTTGGTCCGGTGGTGTGTTGGAGGTCTGGGTGTTGGTCCGGTGGTGGTGTGTTGAAGGTCTGGGTGTTGGTCTGGTGGTGGTGTGTTGAAGGTCTGGGTGTTGGTCTGGTGGTGGTGTGTTGAAGGTCTGGGTGTTGGTCCGGTGGTGGTGTGTTGAAGGTCTGGGTGTTGGTCCGGTGGTGGTGTGTTGAAGGTCTGGGTGTTGGTCTGGTGGTGGTGTGTTGAAGGTCTGGGTGTTGGTCTGGTGGTGGTGTGTTGAAGGTCTGGGTGTTGGTCTGGTGGTGGTGTGTTGAAGGTCTGGGTGTTGGTCTGGTGGTGGCGTGTTGGAGGTCTGGGTGTTGGTCCGGTGGTGTGTTGGAGGTCTGGGTGTTGGTCCGGTGGTGGTGTGTTGAAGGTCTGGGTGTTGGTCTGGTGGTGGTGTGTTGGAGGTCTGGGTGTTGGTCCGGTGGTGTGTTGGAGGTCAGGGTGTTGGTCCGGTGGTGGTGTGTTGGAGGTCTGGGTGTTGGTCTGGTGGTGGTGTGTTGAAGGTCTGGGTGTTGGCCCGGTGGTGTGTTGGAGGTCTGGGTGTTGGTCCGGTGGTGGTGTGTTGGAGGTCTGGGTGTTGGTCCGGTGGTGGTGTGTTGGAGGTCTGGGTGTTGGTCCGGTGGTGGTGTGTTGGAGGTCTGGGTGTTGGTCCGGTGGTGTGTTGGAGGTCTGGGTGTTGGTCCGGTGGTGGTGTGTTGAAGGTCTGGGTGTTGGTCCGGTGGTGGTGTGTTGGAGGTCTGGGTGTTGGTCCGGTGGTGGTGTGTTGGAGGTCTGGGTGTTGGTCCGGTGGTGGTGTGTTGGAGGTCTGGGTGTTGGTCCGGTGGTGGTGTGTTGGAGGTCTGGGTGTTGGTCCGGTGGTGTGTTGGAGGTCTGGGTGTTGGTCCGGTGGTGGTGTGTTGGAGGTCTGGGTGTTGGTCCGGTGGTGGTGTGTTGGAGGTCTGGGTGTTGGTCCGGTGGTGGTGTGTTGGAGGTCTGGGTGTTGGTCCGGTGGTGTGTTGGAGGTCTGGGTGTTGGTCCGGTGGTGGTGTGTTGAAGGTCTGGGTGTTGGTCTGGTGGTGGTGTGTTGAAGGTCTTGGTGTTGGCCCGGTGGTGTGTTGGAGGTCTGGGTGTTGGTCCGGTGGTGGTGTGTTGGAGGTCTGGGTGTTGGTCTGGTGGTGGTGTGTTGAAGGTCTGGGTGTTGGCCCGGTGGTGTGTTGGAGGTCTGGGTGTTGGTCCGGTGGTGGTGTGTTGGAGGTCTGGGTGTTGGTCCGGTGGTGGTGTGTTGGAGGTCTGGGTGTTGGTCCGGTGGTGGTGTGTTGGAGGTCTGGGTGTTGGTCCGGTGGTGTGTTGAAGGTCTGGGTGTTGGTCCGGTGGTGTGTTGAAGGTCTGGGTGTTGGTCCGGTGGTGGTGTGTTGGAGGTCTGGGTGTTGGTCCGGTGGTGTGTTGGAGGTCTGGGTGTTGGCCCGGTGGTGTGTTGAAGGTCTGGGTGTTGGTCTGGTGGTGTGCTGAAGGTCTGGGTGTTGGTCCGGTGGTGTGTTGGTCCGGTGGTGGTGTGTTGGAGGTCTGGGTGTTGGTCCGGTGGTGTGTTGAAGGTCTGGGTGTTGGTCCGGTGGTGTGTTGGAGGTCAGGGTGTTGGTCCGGTGGTGTGTTGAAGGTCTGGGTGTTGGTCCGGTGGTGGTGTGCCGAGGGTCTGGGTGTTGGTCCGGTGGTGTGTTGGAGGTCTGGGTGTTGGTCCGGTGGTGGTGTGTTGGAGGTCTGGGTGTTGGTCCGGTGGTGTGTTGAAGGTCTGGGTGTTGGTCCGGTGGTGTGTTGGAGGTCTGGGTGTTGGCCCGGTGGTGGTGTGTTGGACGGCCAACCCGTGGCGACTTGTTGTTTGTTCCTCCGTCCATGAGAGACGTTGAGGCAATCGATTATTCGCGATGGCATTTGACCGTGGCAATGGCGCGGTCGTTAAACCCATAACTTTGTCCAACGTTTAGGTGTGCATAACTTTGTACCTATTCAAAAGATAACTTAGTTTAGGAATTTCCAATGTATTTCGACGAGACTAGGACCAATAGGCGATTGCGCCTGGCTAAATCCCGATATATGCAGGTAAGGTTGTTTCCAGAAAGGACTTACCGTTATTTATTTGGGATTGACACAGGACGATTTGTTAGATATATTTTCATAAATTATATATTTTATTAGACAAAAACGACAGCGACATTCGTGGTGAGTCAACAACACGACTATGCAATAAATTATACACCAGTAAAACGCCTTTTTGGGCGATGACCGAGCGCGCGCTCTGGTAAAGCTAAAACAGGTTTGAAATATGAAACGGTAAGGGAGCACACGTGGTAGTAACACATTGTCATTTTAGTCATCCAGAAAAATGGCCAGGTCTCAATGTATGCCAACATAAAAAATTAAGTTGTATTAAATTGTTCATGATCTCCTTTCTCAAATCCGCCAAAAGAGAGTACGTCCTGAGCGCTGCATGCTTCAGCGTATAATTCAATGCTTAGATTAATACAGCCATTTTTGATCAAGAATCATTTTAGCAAGGTTTTGTGTTATTTTGACGTTCGCGTGTGCCAACTGCCACGCGCTGTGGTACCACATCTATCAGAACGCACCATACCAAAAAAACATTGATTTGATGGACCTATCCAATGGTGAAAACCCAATCTCTATCGGAGCAGTGGTTGCAAAGTTATTAGCTTCCGAAAAGCGTATTTATGGCCGGGTCGGGCCGGGTCAAATGTACATTTGTCTAGTAAGTTGACGAGAAACCTCACGGCCGCTTCGCGCCCGCTCGGTAATTACGATAGAAATTATGACAACCTTATCTCGTGAGGGACTGACGGGAGCGCCGCCGGAGGAAAAACTTAGATCGGGCCAGTCTCTAAAGTTAATACACAGTTTTGTGCAACTGATCCTATTGTTGATGCTATCAAGGGCAGCAGTGCAAGTCAAATTGCAATGTGTTCTGTCAAAGAATCATGTGTCGGTTTGTGTTGTGTTATTGTGGTTGACCAGGTCAGGTGCAGACTTCCCTGTTGTTGTCCGTTAGGGTGATACGAGAAGACATACAGGATGCTGGCAATGGTGCCACTGAAGGCCATAGTTTGCGGGGGTTAGGGGACAGTCTAGGTTTGCTCCAATGAATACCAGATTGCGCCTGCGCGAAACGCACGGCGTCGGTTTGACTGTTCCGTCTGTCCCTTTCCGTGATAATTGTAAAAGGACGAAAGAAACCAAGATAATTGTTTAGTTTGTTGTTCTTAGTCTTATTTGTTGTGTGTAATTTTATTTCATTAGATCTGGTTACAGTGTCATGCATGACGCACGTCTTCAGCATACATTTTAATAACGTTTTCTCTTTCACGTGCAAATCGCTTGATCAAAGTCGAAGGATAACTTTGAGTTTTCAAGTCTCAGATAGACAATTCTGACTCAATCAGTGACTTCAACTGGCTGACTTTAGTCAGCCTTTTGGCAAGCTCAGATCAGCACGTTGAAATCTCCGCACGGGCGCCCTTGAACTTGCTCACAAATTAACTGGAATTCCGATCGCCTGAAATGGATGACGGAGGCCGCGGTAGCGGTAGTGAAGTGGATGACGGAGGCCGAGGTAGCGGCATTGTAATCCCATCTACCGCACATTTTTTGCGGCTCGTTATTTTTCGATCTCGTTCGGTTCAGCGAGCTGCGGCCAATGAGCCCAGCATCGGCACTCAGCTCTGATCTCGGTCACCCATCATTTGTCATGTCTTACCTCATCACACATATCACCCACCCTGGTCTGGTGACCACTGACAACACAAAGCCGCCGCCGGCCGCCTCTGTATGACCTTATCGGAAGCGAGTCTCGTCCGGCGTCGGGCTTAGATATAAAAATGATGAGAACTTGTTCATGGTTACACGAACATCATGAATTCACACCCCGAAAACAAGCACACTGAATGACTATTTAACCGGAGCCTTGAGACCTACGGTTCCCAGAAGGTTTCGGTTAATGACTGCATCCTGTATGACGTTTTGACATGTTTAATTCGAAAGTTTTCGCGATACTGAACCAAGTTGTCGTCATTGTTTCCTGTGTGGGGCGGCACCAGCCAGGTGGCCGGATTGCGGCGGCTCGGGAAAGTCGGTTTACGTGGGAGGTGTCCCAGGGAGCGACAGGTGTAGTGTCGCTCCCTGGGAGTCACCTCCGTGGGGAGCAGGAGATCAGCACGACCCGGGCAGACGATCACCGGACGGATCACCGGACGGATCACCGGATGGATCACCGGCACGGATCACCGGACGGGTCACCGGACGGGTCACCGGACGGATCACCGGACGGATCACCGGACGGTCCCACTCAGCACGGGGCTGCTGCCGGAAGCGATCCTGATCTTCCGGGAGGAGTTTCCAGCCGCGGATCGGCCGCGGATCCGTCCGTCTCTGCTGGTTATCGTAAGCGCTGATCATGTCTGATCTCTAAAGGTGGCCATAAGCCTGCCGTTAAAGGCGGGATAGTGGCGTCAGTTATGCCACCCAGGCTCCCGCCGGGATCGTATTTTTCTTTGTTACGTTTGTGTACCATTCTTGGTCCCGCAGATGCCACTGAAAATGGGATGTGATTCGGAGTTAAAGAAGGTGTTTTTTTTTATTTATGAATGGAAGTTAAAGGGACATTGCCAACTTGCTGAAAGTTGTCAAATATACGCCGGTTGTAGTCGAAAATATGAAGTAAGTGCTGCTGAAAACGATGGTGATATTTTTTCTCGAAAACGTCACTTAATTTTATAATTTGTGTATGGTATTTGGGATGATGTCGGTATTGAGCTATAGAGAGCTATAGAGAAAACCTTTACGCTGCCAAATGATATGGCACAATCTGTTCAGACAATTATTGCGACTTGAATACAAACAATTGTGTTGCCTTATCTTGGGGCAATATTTCACCTTGGGAAAACTACGTGGAATTAAGGGCGAGCCCTGATTAACCCGCGCACTGCAGGGGGTTCGCGCCGAACACGAACTGCAGGGGGTTCGCGCCGAACACGAACTGCAGGGGGTTCGCGCCGAACACGAACTGCAGGGGGGTGATTTCCGCTCCTCCCCCCGTGAGATCTCGAAAACTACGATACGTAGCGACAAGCAGAAAACGGCATTTGATAGCTTGATACAAGTTCTATCGAAAGTATTTCAGTATTTTTTTAGGTCAGGTCAAAATTGAGGTCACCAGAGGTCATCAAAAGTCAAATTTTCCATTTTTTTCCCTGTTTTAGGACTTCGCTCCAGAAATTCCCATATATCTCGAAAACTATGCTAGTTAGAAACAAACGGAAAAAAGAAAACGCCAGCCAGTGAAATTGTAAATCGACAAGGTGCCCTCAAATTTATTATCAGGTCAATATTTGAGACTCCAGAGGTCAAAAAAGAGATTTTTTTTGCAAAATCGTTTTTCGCTATTAACTTTTACTTAATAAAAATAACGGACAAATGTTTACGCCATTGTGTTTATCGCGTCCAGGCGCTTCGAATGATATACATGGTGGGCTTGTTAAATCAACTTAAAAAATTTGCCTCAGGTCAAGGTCAAGTTGTGACCCAAGTAGGGCATGCTGCATATGGGAAGACGTGTCTCGACGAGACAAACACATTGCTGTCTGTTTTACTTCTCCATCGTCATTATGTCGGGAGTTATTGACAAAAAAGTGACGGTGACCTCACATGACCTCAAATGACCCCATAGGGGTCACTGAACAAAACTTACACTTTGATCATCAATAATATCTTATAATAACATGATCCAGAAGTAATTGTACTAATACCATGCATATCCTTGAAATAGGAAGCATTTGTATATTTCCTCATTGACTTATGGGGAGGTTACGAAATTGACCTGACCTTAGGTCACCGATATAACAATTCCGGGATATGCGAATTGTAAGTGCTTATGCCCTCATGACATGACATGTGATAAACTCTGGCTTTGGCACAACTGCAAACATTTTTGGTGGTGGGGTCACTTAACCTGGTCTGGTGACCTGACCTGAGATGACCCGAAGTTATTTTTTCTTCTCCAAAGTGTGCGATATTGATGTCCTAACAGGTGTGCAAAAACCCGGCGGCGCTGCGCGCCGCCGTTTTTTCGCCATCTACGAAAAACCTGAGGGGGGGGGGGGGGGGGATCAACCCCCCTGCAGTGCGCGGGTTTAGGTTATGGCATTCGTTTTTGCGAAGGAAAAAACAGCAATTTGTGATAATTTGACAAAAATATTCATATTTTTACATGTGTGAATGTTTGCACTATGGCGTTGCACGAGTGGAGTTGGAGTGGCGTTGCGTGAACCTGAAGTCACATACCCATAAATGTGCATGTGCATTGTGCATAAATACATGTGCTATACCCATACATGTGTGTATATGTGTGTGTGCATCGGTGTGTATGGGTGCGTGGTGGATGTAAATAAACGTGTGGATGTGCTTCTACTGCAGCGAATGTTGTAGGCCCAGTGGTGGTCTACGTTACGCTACGGTATGTTTTTTTTGGTAACCCGTAGCTCAATAAATCGTTCCGTGGCGTAGCCGAAGGACGATAAGTATAAAGGGAATAAATTAATCCAGTCACCGAAATAACTAACTTCATCACCATAAATTACTTAACCTTCGCCCTACGGGGGGGGGGGGCTGACACCCTCCCCCCCTTGAGGTTTTTCTTGAATAACTTTTACACATGCTGCGCATCTTTCTGAAATGTTTGGGTAGCTGAGTTTACAAAAATTATACGTATGCTGTAAAAATTAATTTAAATTTGTTAAGTAGTTCGAGAGATAATCATGTTTTGATGACGTCATGTTGGTACGTCATGGAGGTTTCTCGTCAACTTACTAGACAAATTTACATTTGACCTGGCCCGACACGGCCCGACCCGGCCGTACAGACGCTTTTCGGAAGCTAATAACTTCGCAACAACTGTCCCCATTGAGATTGGGGTTTCACCATTGGATAGCTACATCAATTACATTTTACTTTGAATATTTTTTGCTCTGATGTGGGTGGTAACAAAGCACGTGATACGTGCGCCAGCGAAGCCTTCCATAGTCAACGAATATTTATATAAGCATAACTTCATACGATGAAGCATGCAGCGCTCAGGACGTACTCCCTTTTGGCAGATTCGAGAAAGGAGATAATGAGCAATTTACTACTAGTAAATGTTACTACCAGTACTACCATCGCCTTGTTGGGCGATGACCGAGCGGACGCGCTCTGGTTAAAGGGGTGTGCCCACTCACATCGCTTATTTGGGGTTATTGACACTGGTCTATAGAACATAATTTTCTGAATTGACCCGTGACTTAGTTTCTCCAGATTCGCCCTAGTTGCTGAGATATTCCAAAGACTCCAGGAACTTGCTGGGAGCAAAAAGTTATCGGGTAGACTCCAGAGGGCTTCCGCTACTAGAAGCACTGCAACTATCGATTAAACTGCTAGCATATTGTTACCGCCGGCCAATAGCAATTCAACAAAACAGCTCGTGCACGCTGACAGCAGCAGCCGAACAGAAACTGGACGGCCATCATGTTTTTCGATGATGGCCGTTTCGATGATGGCCGATGGCTATTTTTTTTAAGAAGATATTAATTTAGAGCTACGAAATTTGCACATAAGAAAGTTCACAGTGGCAAGAACGTGGTGTGCAAAACTTGTCTTTCTATTTTGCATGATGTGACCGTAATTGTATTGTCTTATGTGCACCGTTTTACATAACATCACCATAGTGACGATCGTTTTATAGATATCGAAACAAAAAATAAGCAAAAAAACAATATAAGTGAAAATTCAACTAAAGGGGCTCCAGATGTGAATTTCATCATATACAATAATCAAACCAATAGCTACTTACCGTATGAAAAATATTTTTGACATTCCAAAACAGTAGGCACACTCCCTTTAAGCTAAAACAGGTTTGAATTATGAAACGGTACGGGAGCACACGTGGTAGTAGCACATAGTCCTTTTGGTCCTTTTAGTCCTCCATAAAAATTGACAGGCCTCCATGCATGCCAACATACAAATTAAGTTTGATTAAATTGTTCATGATCTCCTTTCTTGAATCCGCCAAAAGGCAGTACGTCCTGAGCGCTGCATGCTTCAGCGTATAAAAAAAGAATGCTTAGATAAATCAAGCCATTTTTGGTCAATAATGTGTTTTGTTCATTTCGACGTCTGCGGGTGCCACACGCTGTGGTACCACCCCTATCAGAACGCACCATAACACAATCAAAATTTATTTGATGATCCTATCCAATGGTGAAAACCCGATCACAATCGGAGCAGTGGTTGCAAAGTTAGTAGCTTCCGAAAAAGTGTCTGTACGGCCGGGTCGGGCCGGTTCGGGCCGGGTCAAATATAAATTTGTCTAGTAAGTTGACTAGAAACCTCACGGGCGCTTCGCGCCCGCTCGGTAACAACTTAATTTAGTTTTACCATTGCGCGCCCGCTCGGTCATCGCCCCAAAAAGGCGTTTTACTGGTTGTATCTATGGGCTTGAACCGGATATGATTTTTTTGCGGTGTTTCCACGTGCTCTGGGAAGTCATGGCGGCGGCATTGTTATGGTTTCCACGTGCTCTGGGAAGTCATGGCGGCGGCAGTGTTATGATGTCACTGAACATTGTAATCTCAAGTTTGACATTTCTACGTGACAGTAAATAAAATAAATGTAACGGAAGTGTTCATACCAGTTGATGTTTATCAAAACACCTATTTATTTTTATCATGTTCTTACGAGCGGTTGGGACATCTGTTTATCATTGGGGCTGTCCAGTGGAAATGGACGTGCTAAATGTCATTGGACATAGTCTGAGCTTGTGTCTGTACCATCCTTGCAAAACACCTTTTAAGCTCTTTCGCGAATAATGGTGATAATGAAAACTTGGAACCTTGTTCAGAACATGTTGACAAAATGCAATGGTGAAATACTTGAATACGGGATCAATGTTTATTTTATTCAGGCTCATATCGCCGTGTTGTTGATTTATTTTACAGTAAAGGCGGCCGCACACTGCGCCATTTGGCGCGCGATTCTTTACTGCGAAATTCCGCGGTTCCGCAGTGTTCAGCACGGAAAAAGCTCGTCCGGACCAGTTTTTTTTTTCTCTCGCCATTCCGCGAAGTCAACGCGCGCCGAATGGCGCAGTGTGCGGCCGCCTTAATAAGTCGATGTTTCACAACGACAGTACCGTTCTAAAGGTTAAATCGTAATTGATGGATTTTGGGTAGTCTGCTTACAGAAGTCGCAAAGTGATGCGGTAAATTGTCTCTCGACACTAATGAATTTGGAGTTTATCCTACCACCGTATTCAACATTCAACAACAAAGTAGTATGGGCCACGAGTTCGATTCTGAAATAAGTTCCGAAACTGTTTTCAACGAAACGTTGTTCTTGTTCAAGATTAGCTTCATCTTTACATAATAATAATTCTTAAATTGATAGAAAAATATAATTCACAAATCACTATTGTGATGTTTGACGGATTCTAGTGCAGGTCTCTGCGGAGGTAGTTAACGAGTCTCCAATACGGCTTTGAAACATTCTAAGGGAACCAAGATGCTTGTTACCATGCAACGTTTAGAACCTGCTACCTAGTCATTTTTGCGCGTTGTCGGAAATTTGCATTGGCATTGGAGATCATAATAGATGAACTGATGCCAAAGCTACGATTGTTAACACTGAGAAAAAAGAAGCATGGAAATGTATTGAACTTATGTGAACAGCTTTCTGACAAAGTAAGCTTCGCCCTGTTGCCCTGTTGCCTTCGCCCTGTTGCCCAGGGTACACTATACATGATAGTCTGCAAAGTACGCCCGGCTTTCGCAAGTTGGCGTATTTAGCGAGCCTGAAAATCTTCAGCTGATAGAAAATGCATTGACTGAGCTGCACTGGAACAGTACGCAGAGTCCGCATGAAATGTCACGCAAACTTGCAAAATACGCAGCACGGAAGTACGCAATTCTGCAAAAGACGGTCTGCAAATCACGCAAAAAGTTCAGAATCTTGCACTTTTTTGCTTGTTTTGCCGAATTGCGTAGTCTAGGACAGTTGGTGTGGCACCGGTGGCAGTCTCTGTTGCTAGGTGTTGCGTACCTACCTATACCAATATATGTATATTGATATAGGTGCCAACATTCCTATCTAGTAGAAGGTGCAGGCCAAGGAGGTGAACAAAGAAGAGAACAGAGTGCATGGTTGGTTTCACAGCTGGTATATATGCAATATGCATATATATAGACATT
This sequence comes from Chirona hameri, assembly GCA_036785665.1. Taxonomy (NCBI): domain Eukaryota; kingdom Metazoa; phylum Arthropoda; class Thecostraca; order Balanomorpha; family Balanidae; genus Chirona; species Chirona hameri. The sequence goes on from JAXIVJ010000629.1 coordinate 167,896, forward strand.
GATATGTCATTCATTTCAATATATTGATATTGATATGTGGTAAGGTAGAATTATGATTAATTTGGACATGAACACCAGGCACATTCATTAATAGCAATAGTTCATTGACCTTTCACTCACAATTCATTATTTAGCTAATTATGCATTTGATAGGATACTCTTAAAAGGGTTTGTCGATCCTGATCGAGAGTCGACCGTGGTGCCCACGTGAAATTCCTGACCACTTTGAGCCTGAGAACTCCAGCACTGATCCGTATTCATCAAAATGATCAGTCTCATTACCATGACAACACTATACACAATAGTGATGTCATTTTCCAAAACAAATCCTGACCAATACCAAACCGATACCGAATGGGAGGCATTTCGGTTGACCAAGTACCGACCGATTTGGGTTAAAGCCAAAAATGTCCCAAATTTGACCGATTTGCAAATTTTATACTTATATTGATGCACACTGACAAAAATAACTTTTTTTTTAACATCATCATTAATAAAAAAACATGTACAGTTTCCAAAAAGGCAGTATAATTGTGAAGAAAAAAAACCAAATACATTACAAAGCAAAGTAGTGGATGCCGCAAGCAAGACCAAAAGCAGTAGCACATTGAAAACAGGATGGAAAAATGTGACCTCAATCATTTCATATTAATTTGCAGCATAATACATATTACATAAATACATACATAGGAAGAAATCAATTTTATATTAATTTGCAGCACAATACATATTACATAAATACATACATAGGAACAAATAAATTGTATCTGGCGAAAGTTGGAGGGGCGTGTGACTTCCCTAACTTCCCCTAACTGTCCTTGACATTGGTCAGGATTGAGGAATGATTTAACGTATGATATATTGACTGAAAGTGAATAATGACACCCACTACCTAACAAAACTGCATGTCAACTTTTTACACAGATTATAAATACTAAATATTGTACAATCACTACAATAGAATCAGTGTTACTGTCTCAACCTCAAGTAAGTTTTACCATCATATCCTGTGTGGATATGAGAGTTATCTGCAGTTATTTATCTGCATCAAAAAGTTGCTAGTATTTATAGAAAATGGTTCCCGGCACAGTAGGCAAGTATCTTACCACTGCGCCGAGTTGTTTCCCCTTAAATTTAACACAACATGGGCATTGCGCAGTTAAATGTAGCATACGCGCAGGAAAAGTAAACGACTTTACAATGCGGTACTGCCATATTCAATCCAATGAAGTCATATCCTTCAAAAAGTGAAGGAGGCAAATAAAAACAAATTTAATAATAACATGTGTTATTGAACCTTTATATTGTTTGTTTTGAATATATCCTAATGTATAAACAAAGTAAAAATATGACAAAATTCAAGAGTATTTCTATTTTACACATCAACATTTAAATTTAGTAGATCCTAATCTTAGGAAGAAATAAAATAAATACAATTTCGATTTAAGAACGACATTCGTGGCATTTAGTGAACCTATCTTTGGTTCAACACGTGCCTGGCGCTATGGCTATAAGTGTTATTAAGTTACCTTGGCCATAGTGATACAGGGCCACAGGCTGCCTCCTTAACCCTCGCCCTACGGGAGCTTTTTTCACCTTCGCCCTACGGGGGGTCCTAAAAAGACCCCCTGTTAACTCCCAAACCAAGCAAAATAGAGCAACGCGGTAAGAACCAACCTGTTGCCTGTCATGTTTGGAATCTACCGGTATGCAATTTTTTGGTTTTAGGTCAACGAGTGACCTTCCAGGTCAAGTGAATGACCTCGATCGATCACGTCCAGAACAGCGATTTTGCTCTGTCAGAAAACCTCAAAATTAGAACTTGATCAATGTAAACAAAAAGGCATGTTCATAGACCAGTTTTGTCTCAGAAATACAGAAAAGGTAATTAGTTATTCGTATCTGGTCAAAAAAAGTATACAAAAGTTATTAACAAAATGACGTCATGAGTTTCTTACACTTAGGTAACCATCACTCAGTCAAAAATAGAGATATTGCTTTGCAATTTGGTTCGAGTATTATCCATACTCAGTTCTCTCACATATATTCCGTTTTTTTTTACATCTTTGAAAAATGTATTTTGTGGTAATTTTCCCCCCCCCCAAAAAAATTCTTGTTCATTTTAGGAGTCAAAAACCCAGAATTCCGAAAATCCGAGAATGTCATTTTAAAGAAAATGACGTTATATCTTTGCTGATTTGCGTTTGCAATTTGCTTCAAAACTATGTTTTGTACGATTTTTCAAACATTTATCGTTTTTCCACCAACATGACGTCATCAAAACATCATTATCTCAAAGATTTCTCAACCAATTTCAAATACATTTTTACAGCATACGTATAATTGTTGTAAACTCAGCTAGTGCAAATTCCAGCAAGATGCGCCACATGTGTAAAAAGTTATGCAAAAAAACCTCAGGGGGTCGTTTTAGGACCCCCGTAGGGCGAGGGTTAAGTTCTTTTTTAATTCTCCTTAGTCATTTTGAATAATTTCCCTAGTATTTTCAGTAACACCTACAGTAAAGCTACCTAATACTATTTTCTTATGTTATGCATCATTCTTTGAAATAGGTGCATGAAGTGGAAGTGGCATGAAGTGAAATAGGTACATGAAGTTTTACCCTCACTTGTGAAATAGCACAAGGAATAAGGATAATTGATTTCTTGAAAGTCACATTATGAATGTGCATTGTGCGTTGGATTGCATTATTGTGCTTGGTTAGTGGTTTGGTTACTAGTTTGTGCTTGCTTCTTAACCCGCCATTGACTGGGAGGGGGCGTTTAACGCCCCCCCCCTTGATGAATTTTCGCAATAGTTGAAAAACTAATAGCGCTATCAACGGAGAACTTCGGGTACCTTCTTATAAATCATTGTTACTTCTTTTGTGCAAAAATGAAGAAATTTCGGCGATTTTTTCTCTCTCGAGTTATAGCGAATTTAGTGACGTCACTACACACGAGTACACCAAAATCAGCTAAACTTTGCCAGGCTGTACAAATGCCACATTGGAAGCAAAATGCAATCGAAAAAGGCCAAAAGATAGCAAATTGCAAGGGCTACAAACTGGCTATCTCGGATTTATATATATATATATATATATATATATATATATATATATATATATATATATATATATATATATATATATATATATATATATATATATATATATATATATATATATATATATATATATATATATATATATATATATATATATATATATATATATATATATATATATATATATATATATATATATATATATATATATATATATATATATATATATATATATATATATATATATATATATATATATATATATATATATATATATATATATATATATATATATATATATATATATATATATATATATATATATATATATATATATATATATATATATATATATATATATATATATATATATATATATATATATATATATATATATATATATATATATATATATATATATATATATATATATATATATATATATATATATATATATATATATATATATATATATATATTAGTTTTTGACCCCCCAAAACTAAAAAAACGTTCTCTTTTTTTCTGGGGGGGGGGAATATCACAAAATCGAAATGTTCTAAAATATTTAAATAAAAACTGGAAGATATGTCAGAGAACAATACCTAGGTATAAGTATGCTACTAAAGTATGCCAAATTTCAAACAGATATCTCCATTTTTGACTGACTGACATCTAAAGTATGGGTAACTCATGACGTCATATTTTATTTTGAAATTGCGTTTTTTGCCTTTTATTGACCAGATACAGACAATGAATGCCAGCACTGTATTCCTGAGAGAATATTTGTCCATAAACATGTCTTCTTTAATTATACTTATCAATTTAAAATGTTGACCTTCAGTGACCTGAACTTGGCCTGAACTTGACAATAACTTCATGTAAATGAATTCAGTTGGTAAAATGACTATCACTATCGAATTATACGTGGCAAATAACCCATAAAACATGTGTTGCATGACTTTCGTAGTTATTTTGCGCATAGTTAATTTTTGTGACCTGACCTTGACCTTTGCCAACAATCTTATTTTAGCCCATGCGGGATGTGTATAATACCTTTGGCAGCACTTTGGGTGATCATGGTCGTAATTGATGGCTTTTGCTGGAAAGTATGGCCCATAAACTAAAATACGTCGATTTTGGCCTTTGACCTGATCGATACCTGACATTTGACCTCACTTTGATTTTTTTTTAGAATGCTTTACATTCATCTCATTGAGAGCTTTCGAATGCTCGGAAGCATCTCATTGAGAGCTTTCGAATGTTCGGAAGATAGCCAGGGGCGTTTAACGCCCCCCCCCCCCCCCCAGTCAATGGCGTTCGACTGAGACCCCAGTCAATGCCGGGTTAAGATGGTGTATGCAATATGTATAGGTATTGTATACAATACTTATTTTTAAGGACCTCACTTACTCTTGTGAGCAATATCTTCAATCTTGATATAATACTGATGTGTTCTATTTAGTATTTACAATAATTGATTGAATTTTGAGCAAATTTGCTGGATAGAAATTATAATGCATAAAAGTGTGACAAAAAGTGAATTGTTTAAGATTAGGCTTACCGAGAAGTGTCCAAAAATGTATAGGCCTGGCCGACCGATTACCAAATCGGTCACAAATTTGTTTCGGTTACCAAAATTTTGGTAACCGATTGACACCACTAATACACAAGCATTGCATTTATCTGTTATTTGCGTTTTTGCGGACAACGCAAATCCCGGACGTCCGTCGCGCAAAACATGCAAACTTGCGAAAACCGGGCGGACTTTCCGGAACGCTCACGCACAGTGTAGCCTGGCCTTTACACTATATACTATATATAGGTATCAGCTTGTGCCTCCATTTTTTGGAACATGTCACATTATATGACACATTCTCCCAAATCGGAAAAATTATCTGCATGCAGACAATCGTGTTCCAGATGACCGTGATCCTTCCATTGTCAACATGAATAGCGATAGGTTATGTTCACTTTCATTAATACCCTACATCATATCGCCCAATTTTTGAAAGTGTCAGATTGTGTTGGTACGGAAATTCCGTGATGTTTCACAAAGTTTGTGGCTGATAGATAAGCTTCGGAGCTCTTTGGACTTATCTGGTAATCTGAAACCCGGACTCTGACCGACTCTGAGGTCAGTTACTGAGGCGTCACTGTACAATGTACCAAAATCGCCCCAAAAATGGCGTCAAGTCATCTTTGTCATTGTCAGGGTGCATCACCTCCATTGGTGCTGACTTCGGTAATCTGGCTTTCGTATCACATGACGTCATATCGGATTGTATCTGTTTTGGCCCACTGATTAAGCCAACATTGATTCGCTTAAGCACGCTCCGTTTTTTTTTTATGTTTCTCAGTTTGAACGGCACGCTTTTAATTTCAGGGAATTGCGGAAATTGTGATGCTCTTTAATACGCCGTACAAATCTCTTGTATTGAAAAGAGGATGTGCAAGTATTTTTCCCAGTTTCAACATGATACATTTTCCATCGTAGGCGTTTTCAGGAACCCCAGTGATGACCTTTAATGAGTTAAATTTCCAGTGACATTAAAAAGTACCATCTTCCTGGCGTTTTATACCGGCAGTCGGTGTGCACCTGCGTGCTAAAGGCACACTTACCGTTGCTGGCGACCGACCCATTTCTGCTGCAGACGCTGCTATATATCTCCGTCGCGGATTAGTACTTCAGGTATGAGAATTGAGCGCACGACTACTGTGTTCGCCCACACATTTCAAGCAGAATCCGGTATTCGTGGTATCGGTACCGTTTTGGCGCCAGGTTCTCGGTCGGGTCGGACTGCACCAAGCTCTTTTGCTGTGAAGAGTTCTTAAGTACCGATTAGTGTACTCTCACGTACTGGGCGCATATATAAACAGTTAATTTCTACATTTTCATCTCACATGAAGAATATCTGGCTAAAGGTGCTTACCTATTTATCCAAGGGTCGGGGTATTCGTGCCTGAAAGTCATCTAGGAGACATTTTAAGTAATCGATGATCGATGATGACAAATACATTTTTGCTTGCGCAACTTTTTGCACCCTGTATCAACTTTTCCCATTTTCCCAAAGCAGCTTTTCCCCATTTTCTTGTTTGTCGCGGCTTCGTTTGACTACATATAACAACATCTGACATATTTTAAAGCATGTTTACATGCCTGGCAACATGCGAAGAAAACGGCATTATGCTACATGATGTCTCAAGGACCTGAATGCATGTTAGATTGCAAGATATTCTTCATTCCAGACACACACTCGGAGCCGTTCGAGTGTCCACCCTTCGCACAATCATCACAAACATCTCAGACTACACACCATATCATGACTCATGAGCATATATATCATGCCCTATATACATATTGCGTACAAGCTGAATCATCTAGTGTTTGCAAGTTTTAGATGGTACTACGCTTAATAAGTTAAATTTTATGAATTTTTATTTGGTAAACATTGAGGCTCGGTACGAAATTGTACACACAATTTTTGATAATTCTACTGAGTAGAAGCGGCTTTTCGAGACTAAGCACTTCTTAGAAGTAGTACAGTTTTGCTTAGTTCTTTGCTTACTTTTGTTTTGCTTTGCTTTTATTATTTTTCCAAAATACACTTAAGACGTTTGGAATGAATTTATTCCAATGTGTTGCTTTTCATAACACCAATAGGGTGGCTCAATGCCCCACGTTCCAGTTTTTGACATTTACTTCAGTCTTCACCTCTACCATACGCTGACGGCACATCCGGATTCCTAGTTCTGCTGGAGCATCGCGGCGTGATCGATCCTTTTCGCCGCGCCCCGTCACTTTTTGTGCGCGAAAACCGGGCCGAAAACCTGTCGCCCCGCACGTGCAATAGCACTGCCAAGGTCTCCCGCGGGCGTCTGAGCGTGCATTGATCCGATACAGTGGCGCTTTCTTTTTGCTTTAGTCCGGATGCGGTAGTGGTTACGGGGATCAGTAGATTTGAGGATGAGGACGAGGAAGCTGCTAAGGAATTTGGGAACATTTCTATTTATTATTAAAACATATTTACGCGGTATTTTTCGCGGTATAACTTGGTATGTTTCGAGAAATTTCCAACGTTCCTGGAGTACTGCTACATTGCCCTTTTATGCATTGGCTGCTGGTGGTGAAAATCTTTGTTTAGATTTCGGCTGTCTGCAGAGCAACAGTGTCACTATCGTCACATTGGAAAGCCACAGTTAATGCCATCCAATGCTTCAGTGTGTTGTCCATGTCCTAACCAGTTAGTGACAGCTTCATTTGTTGTACCTGTGTCACGCCTGCTTGGTTTTAAGCTGCAAGGTTTTCGACTGCCACAGTATGTGCTCACACATTTCACGAATTTCTAACAAAACAAATTCGCATTGAAATGTATAGATATTTGTGGAAAGCAGCACACATGTGTTTCTTCTGATAACTTTAAAATATGTATTTCTCAATAAACTATTTGGTTTTCAACATCACATGTTTGCATATGTTCTTATCAACAACGTGAATTGGGTGTTATCTCAATTTTGCTCAATCATATTACCAATGGACTCAAGCTGGTTTCGCGTCATTTTCTTCCCTTCCTCAAGATAAAGTTGGAGAGGACTTTGACAGGGCGATATCGGGATCAAGGCCAGCATTTTCCGGTGGTTGCGACCACTAATTCAATTAGCACAGAGTGTGGGAGAGTTTCCGGGCCGGGATTTGTGTTTGTCTGGTGGTTTTGCGGAGGCCGCAAAAAATGGCGGTCGCTCGGCCGAGCGGTGTTGGGGTGGCGTGGTTGTCACCGGAATGCGGCACCGGTGCTCTTCTTCGGGTTGAAGATCGATGTGCTCTCGCTTGCCCCTATCAATGTTGTGGGATGACAAATTGATACGACAGATCGATGCTGGTTGAAGGTGAAAGTACATTTTTGAAGATGGATGATATATGTAAGCTCAAGCATGCAGCAATGCGGAACAATTATTTTACTGAAAAAATAGTTCTGACATGGAAAATAAAACGGAAAAGAGCAAGGACTCGAAACCGCAAATTTGCCTTCAAGCAAAATGTGTATTATTTGCTTTGGCAAGGATTAGAACACTCCACGATTCAATGGTGCAGGACAGTGTGTCAGGAATTTGGTAATTTTGTGGAGAATGTAGTTCTGAATGGAGAAACGCGTTGCAGTATTGTTACAGGACGTGGTCAGTTCTAGTTATGCAAGTTATATCTTGTTTAAACAAACACTGATCTTAGCCGCGCCTCTACAATTTAAAGACGATTGGCGGGACATACAAGATAAAAGAATCAACGGAAACGGCGTGTGAAACGCTACAGGATGAATCCTTGACAATGTGTATTGATGTGTATGGCATAAGTCTCCTCCAGCAGGCTACATCCGGTTATTGTGTGGTAACATTGAGGAACCCTGCGATAGCATCTTTACTTCTGGATTTGCTTATCGAAAACCCCCGGGCTCTAATGGATTGGAAGCTTCTTTATCTGGTCTGTGCAGTTTTTCACAACATCCATCTTTTTTTTCTTTATCCTGTTGCAAGTTTTCGTTGAGTTTTTTCTTCTTCTATCGCGTGCTACCATTAGCGCGCGTCGCTTTTTTACCGGACGTTTTTCTGTATTTTTTGTCCATCGCCGTGCGGCGGGCGCGCTGCTGTACGCTTGCTCGCGCGGTTCGCTCGCGCGGTTTGCAACGTTTTTCTGTATTTTTTGTCCATCGCCGTGCGGCGGGCGCGCTGCTGTACGCTTGCTCGCGCGGTTCGCATCGCGCAGAGAGAACCGGGCGTCTTGGTCGAAGGTCGCGCCGCGTGCGGGCCCCGTTATTCGGCGCCCAGGGGTCGTGTCGCGTGTAGGACACTAAGCGTGACGCTGCCGGCGGTACTGCTAGGACTGGTTCAGCTTCTGCTGCCAATAGTGGCGGAGGCAGTGATTTGGCGCGGTGTTGACGTGCGGGGACGTACTTGCACTAGAGAAGCATACGAACATTATTGACTGGATTTTTCTTCTGATTGAAATAATGTCAAGCATGTGAGCATAATTTGTCTGGGTTTCAACTTCACTCTCACCCTCTATTAAATTAATGTATTATTATAATTATGGTTTATGCATAATTATTGTCAATTATCATGTCATTAAGTGGAAGTTATTATCGTGGTGGTTCTTTGCCAGTGCATTCACTGAGAGTCTAAGGCGAGGCATACAAATCTCTTTGGAGTGCTGATTTTCTTCGTGAGATACATTTGTGCGAACTAATTATCTGATTTTCCCCACATCCTGCTCCTGATTTTGCATTGCTTCTGCTTTCTGAAGAATCATTGTCTGAATAAGACGGAATTGATGTTCTAATAACCGTGTCATTTAGTGGAAGTCATCATCACCTGGCTTCTTTGCCAAATGATTCGCAGTCCAGTCACAGGCAAGGCATTCCGGGAGGGGTCTGAACACGTTACCAGTATGGCATCCGTGTATCCCCAGCAACTGGGTGTATTCCACATGTTCTATGCCCTGGTCTTGCCCACTCAAATGGCCGCATCGGCATCCGATTCTGGCAGGTGGAGTCGGTACAGAACATTGCTGTACAATCTCAGCAGGCCGGGCGTTATTATCCCTCCTGGGAAAAGGTGCAGCGACATAAAAGTGCTCGAGATTAGAGAAATTCTTCAACAACATTAACTCGGTCTCGACAACAAATTGTCTAAGCTGCTTATTGGATGGATGACTTTCGCCGATTGTATTCAGAGCATTTTTGCGGGATTTTCATGCGCTGAAACATAAAGCAGCAGGTTTCACATTGTAGCTTAGTCCGGTTCTGTGCGATTTAGCCGCCTGGGTGGATATGGAGCTAGTTTCGTCTGGTTCGTTCCCAAGCCTGCGAGATAGAATATCTTATACTGTGGCTGAGGCTGAGGCTGGGTTTTGCAGCAGGTGGGGTTGTCGTTATACGGTGCAGCATTGCTGTCGAGATGAATTGAGACGAGGTGTCGCCTCTGACGGAAGTGACCTAAACGACAACACATGGTACTGGTCAATTATGCACATTCAGTAGGTAGGCATTGGCCAGTGTCAAGGGCGGCGCCGTAGGGGAGGGGGGGACACTGTCCCCCAGTCGTCAGGAGAGTACCCCGCCCCCCAGCCAGGGGATTATTTCCTCCCCCCCCAGTCTTGGAGACATAAATCCATACTTTGTTCGGAAATATTGCAGGTTTCAATATCATAAAAGCAGTTGGAAAAAGTGTATTGCAATGGAAGAATGGAAGGGAATCAGTACGATATTTGTACTTCTCTTGAGGGAAGTTGACAGGAATTTAAATGGAATTTCTGTAGCAGAAAAGCGGGCATATTATGGCGTTAATCTAAATCACTAATTTTCTAGCCGTACGTCTGTATGTCTGTCTGTCTGTGTGTCCTCATTTCTTTAGCCACACGCACAGCACAGACGGCAGCACCGATGACGGTGAAATTTGCACACACGACAGCTTCAAGCTTTGTGACGATCTACGGCAAAACAAAAATAAAGTCTCTCCGATGCCGGTGTCGGCCACAGCACGCGCCAGAAGGGGTATGTTTTCCTTCTCTCGCAATGATAAATCCGATCCAAATAGCCGGCGCTTGAAAAAGCTTTTAGCCCGATGCCATTGGTCCTAGGGACCTCAGCTGAGCGGGGACGCTAAATAAATAACACGCTGTAATACCTGTTCTGGTTGGCGTAATTCGGGTCGGCAAAGCTTGCCACCAAATCTCATATTATTATATATATTCTCGAAGAACATGCTACGCTTGAAACGTACTCCCGTTTGACGGAGCACAGGTTGGTAAATGCGATTTTCCAACGATTCAGTGTAACCCCAAATAAGTTAACGGCACCACCGACGCCAACGGCGTCGCCTCTTCGAGCAGCGAAACAAGCGGGGACCGCTTGTGTGCCCTATTTGTTGTCAAACTATCAAACCCCTGACCCTGACCCCCATGACTACCGAGCCAGTGTCTCCCGAAAGCAAAAAGCCAGTCCAGTGGCAGCCGGGTGGCGCATATAAGTTTTGATATTCACTGCATATTAAGAATAGTTAGAATTGCAGTCTATTGTGATCATGGATCGACGCGAAATTTGCCTACGATAGTGCAACTTTACAGCTTACATCCCCACTAACATGCCAAATTTCGCGGTTTCGACTGCAAGGTGCGCGGAGTTATTAATCAATCGGGTGACATCCGAACGGGAAAACGGACAGGTGGCTGCCACTTCTTATACTTAGTATGACATAGCTTTTTATGTAACACGAATGACTAGGATATGTATCCCAAACAGCGATAAGCGAATCGCCTGGCAGTGCCTGTCGATACAGACTCGTTTGAACAATATACCATGAAGATTTCCGAAGAAGTTGTTGTTTTTCATCTATCCCCTGTTATAGTTTTAAATATAAAATAAGCTAGTATTTACAACTAAAAATTGCGTTCCTAAGTACAAATTATACGGTAAAAACTGAGCTTCCTTCACATTGTCGCGAACCGTACTGATGGTTCATTCGGCACTTCGTCCCCCCACTCAAAAATCCTGGCGACGCCCCTGGTCAGTGTAGTACATAATTCAGTATATATTTGCGTCATAATGCTGCCGGGGTAAAGTGTGTCGCCATGTTTCGAAACCAAACAAAGGTCACTATTCACGGCGTGTGGCCCAGATGAGGTGGTTTCAGGCTGTGACCCAGTAGACATGCCCTCGGATCGGTCACGTTGTGACAATGGCTGAGTCAACAGCCAAAGGGCATAACACGGTGGTTAGGCGAGGTGTGACGTCGCACTTCATTACCGTGATGTGACGTCACACACCAACTGATGCATTTCGTTCAGTGTCGGACCGCTGTGACGTCACCGTGCCTCTCTTGATATGTGTTTCTCCTGACACGCTGTTTGATCGGACCTGTGACGTCACACTACCTCTCCTGTGTGTATGACGTCACACCGGCGCTGCGAGCAGCGTGGGACCGGTGTGACGTCACCCGTCAGACGTTATCTCGGAGGGACAGCCGCGCGGCAGATCTGCGCCAGATCAGCCCAGTCATCCCGCGTAGATGGACAGATACGACGGCCAGACTGCAGGATTGGAGGCATTTTTATCCAGGCCTGGGCGCGCCCGGTGGGATCTTGTCTCAGAGGGGAAGGTGGAGGGGGTGGGGGTGGGGGTGTTGACTGGGTTCGGGTGTGGTTCAGACCGGGAGGTAGTGGCAGAGGGAGAGGTTGAGCCGTTGTGGTGGAGTGGCTAGCGTTAGGTGGTGGTTTTGTTCTGATGTTCGGGATGGGTTTGGTTTATATGGTGTTCGGGAAGGGCGGGGTTAGGTTTTAAGGTCAGTTAGAGAGTCGTTTTGCTTATAAGCCGAAACACCAATCGAAATGTGAACCGATTGGTGGTGTTTTGGGTTCGGTGAGACGACGTTTCAGCGCTGCGTCCCGATGGCGGAGAGACTTTTCCGCGACATTGGCATTTACATCCACGAGCGGTCTCGGTGGAGAAACATGTGCAACGGTTAAATGATCCGTTGACGTGTAAGAGATTTGGCCAGTTTACTAGAGTTTGGCATAACGGAGACAGTGAAAGACAACGAGCCGTCTGGTCTCTGGTCCGGTGGCCCGGTGGTCCGGTGGCCCGGTGGTCATGTGGTCTGGTGGTCCGGTGGTGGTTCGGTGGTGGTCCGGTGGTATTCTGGTGGTCCGGTGGCCCGGTGTCCCGGTGGTTGCAAATCTCTCTGTGGTACCGTGGACATGCCATATGCATGGTTACCCTGTCAGTGGTAGATCCGTGAGTTCCCTGTTAGAGGCCAGTCGTGAGTTGTCTGGGTCAAACTCGGCCAGTCCGGTCTCAAAAGGTCAGAGGCTGCCACCGGGGATCCCCTCGCTGCTTGCCAACGTTCTGGTCGTGCCTGTTGTAGGTGGTGAGAACTGAGAACAGCTCGGTACCGGCGGTAAGACCAGAGTCTGATCGGTCTGATCGGAAATCCCAGCTCACTGTGTTCGTCCCGGTCGGCGGTAAGACCAGAGTCTGATCGGTCTGATCGGAAATCCCAGCTCACTGTGTTCGTCCCGGTCGGCGTGACGCTGGACAATATAGGATCATTGTCACTGTGTTCGTCCCGGTCGGCGTGACGCTGGACAATATAGGATCATTGTCACTGTGTTCGTCCCGGTCGGCGTGACGCTGGACAATATAGGATCATTGTCACTGTGTTCGTCCCGGTCGGCGTGACGCTGGACAATATAGGATCATTGTGACTGTGTTCGTCCCGGTCGGCGTGACGCTGGACAATATAGGATCATTGTCACTGTGTTCGTCCCGGTCGGCGTGACGCTGGACAATATAGGATCATTGTCACTGTGTTCGTCCCGGTCGGCGTGACGCTGGACAATATAGGATCATTGTCACTGTGTTCGTCCCGGTCGGCGTGACGCTGGACAATATAGGATCATTGTCACTGTGTTCGTCCCGGTCGGCGTGACGCTGGACAATATAGGATCATTGCCACTGTGTTCGTCCCGGTCGGCGTGACGCTGGACAATATAGGATCATTGTCACTGTGTTCGTCCCGGTCGGCGTGACGCTGGACAATATAGGATCATTGTCACTGTGTTCGTCCCGGTCGGCGTGACGCTGGACAATATATGATCATTGCCACTGTGTTCGTCCCGGTCGGCGTGACGCTGGACAATATAGGATCATTGCCACTGTGTTCGTCCCGGTCGGCGTGACGCTGGACAATATAGGATCATTGTCACTGTGTTCGTCCCGGTCGGCGTGACGCTGGACAATATAGGATCATTGCCACTGTGTTCGTCCCGGTCGGTGTGACGCTGGACAATATAGGATCATTGCCACTGTGTTCGTCCCGGTCGGCGTGACGCTGGACAATATAGGATCATTGTCACTGTGTTCGTCCCGGTCGGCGTGACGCTGGACAATATAGGATCATTGTGACTGTGTTCGTCCCGGTCGGCGTGACGCTGGACAATATAGGATCATTGCCACTGTGTTCGTCCCGGTCGGCGTGACGCTGGACAATATAGGATCATTGCCACTGTGTTTGTCCCGGTCGGCGTGACGCTGGACAATATAGGATCATTGTCACTGTGTTCGTCCCGGTCGGCGTGACGCTGGACAATATGGGATCATTGTCACTGTGTTCGTCCCGGTCGGCGTGACGCTGGACAATATAGGATCATTGCCACTGTGTTCGTCCCGGTCGGCGTGACGCTGGACAATATAGGATCATTGTCACTGTGTTCGTCCCGGTCGGCGTGACGCTGGACAATATAGGATCATTGTGACTGTGTTCGTCCCGGTCGGCGTGACGCTGGACAATATAGGATCATTGCCACTGTGTTCGTCCCGGTCGGCGTGACGCTGGACAATATAGGATCATTGCCACTGTGTTCGTCCCGGTCGGCGTGACGCTGGACAATATAGGATCATTGCCACTGTGTTCGTCCCGGTCGGCGTGACGCTGGACAATATAGGATCATTGCCACTGTGTTCGTCCCGGTCGGCGTGACGCTGGACAATATAGGATCATTGTCACTGTGTTCGTCCCGGTCGGCGTGACGCTGGACAATATAGGATCATTGTGACTGTGTTCGTCCCGGTCGGCGTGACGCTGGACAATATAGGATCATTGCCACTGTGTTCGTCCCGGTTGGCGTGACGCTGGACAATATAGGATCATTGTCACTGTGTTCGTCCCGGTCGGCGTGACGCTGGACAATATAGGATCATTGTCACTGTGTTCGTCCCGGTCGGCGTGACGCTGGACAATATAGGATCATTGTCACTGTGTTCGTCCCGGTCGGCGTGACGCTGGACAATATAGGATCATTACCACTGTGTTCGTCCCGGTCGGCGTGACGCTGGACAATATAGGATCATTGTCACTGTGTTCGTCCCGGTCGGCGTGACGCTGGACAATATAGGATCATTGTGACTGTGTTCGTCCCGGTCGGCGTGACGCTGGACAATATAGGATCATTGTCACTGTGTTCGTCCCGGTCGGCGTGACGCTGGACAATATAGGATCATTGCCACTGTGTTCGTCCCGGTCGGCGTGACGCTGGACAATATAGGATCATTGCCACTGTGTTCGTCCCGGTCGGCGTGACGCTGGACAATATAGGATCATTGCCACTGTGTTCGTCCCGGTCGGCGTGACGCTGGACAATATAGGATCATTGTCACTGTGTTCGTCCCGGTCGGCGTGACGCTGGACAATATAGGATCATTGCCACTGTGTTCGTCCCGGTCGGCGTGACGCTGGACAATATAGGATCATTGTCACTGTGTTCGTCCCGGTCGGCGTGACGCTGGACAATATAGGATCATTGCCACTGTGTTCGTCCCGGTCGGCGTGACGCTGGACAATATAGGATCATTGTCACTGTGTTCGTCCCGGTCGGCGTGACGCTGGACAATATAGGATAATTGTCACTGTGTTCGTCCCGGTCGGCGTGACGCTGGACAATATAGGATCATTGCCACTGTGTTCGTCCCGGTCGGCGTGACGCTGGACAATATAGGATCATTGTCACTGTGTTCGTCCCGGTCGGCGTGACGCTGGACAATATAGGATCATTGTCACTGTGTTCGTCCCGGTCGGCGTGACGCTGGACAATATAGGATCATTGCCACTGTGTTCGTCCCGGTCGGCGTGACGCTGGACAATATAGGATCATTGCCACTGTGTTCGTCCCGGTCGGCGTGACGCTGGACAATATAGGATCATTGTCACTGTGTTCGTCCCGGTCGGCGTGACGCTGGACAATATAGGATCATTGTCACTGTGTTCGTCCCGGTCGGCGTGACGCTGGACAATATAGGATCATTGTCACTGTGTTCGTCCCGGTCGGCGTGACGCTGGACAATATAGGATCATTGCCACTGTGTTCGTCCCGGTCGGCGTGACGCTGGACAATATAGGATCATTGTCACTGTGTTCGTCCCGGTCGGCGTGACGCTGGACAATATAGGATCATTGCCACTGTGTTCGTCCCGGTCGGCGTGACGCTGGACAATATAGGATCATTGCCACTGTGTTCGTCCCGGTCGGCGTGACGCTGGACAATATAGGATCATTGTCACTGTGTTCGTCCCGGTCGGCGTGACGCTGGACAATATAGGTCATTGTCACTGTGTTCGTCCCGGTCGGCGTGACGCTGGACAATATAGGATCATTGTCACTGTGTTCGTCCCGGTCGGCGTGACGCTGGACAATATAGGATCATTGCCACTGTGTTCGTCCCGGTCGGCGTGACGCTGGACAATATAGGATCATTGTCACTGTGTTCGTCCCGGTCGGCGTGACGCTGGACAATATAGGATCATTGCCACTGTGTTCGTCCCGGTCGGCGTGACGCTGGACAATATAGGATCATTGTCACTGTGTTCGTCCCGGTCGGCGTGACGCTGGACAATATAGGATCATTGCCACTGTGTTCGTCCCGGTCGGCGTGACGCTGGACAATATAGGATCATTGTCACTGTGTTCGTCCCGGTCGGCGTGACGCTGGACAATATAGGATCATTGTCACTGTGTTCGTCCCGGTCGGCGTGACGCTGGACAATATAGGATCATTGCCACTGTGTTCGTCCCGGTCGGCGTGACGCTGGACAATATAGGATCATTGTCACTGTGTTCGTCCCGGTCGGCGTGACGCTGGACAATATAGGATCATTGTCACTGTGTTCGTCCCGGTCGGCGTGACGCTGGACAATATATGATCATTGCCACTGTGTTCGTCCCGGTCGGCGTGACGCTGGACAATATAGGATCATTGCCACTGTGTTCGTCCCGGTCGGCGTGACGCTGGACAATATAGGATCATTGTCACTGTGTTCGTCCCGGTCGGCGTGACGCTGGACAATATAGGATCATTGTGACTGTGTTCGTCCCGGTCGGCGTGACGCTGGACAATATAGGATCATTGCCACTGTGTTCGTCCCGGTCGGCGTGACGCTGGACAATATAGGATCATTGCCACTGTGTTCGTCCCGGTCGGCGTGACGCAGGACAATATAGGATCATTGCCACTGTGTTCGTCCCGGTCGGCGTGACGCTGGACAATATAGGATCATTGTCACTGTGTTCGTCCCGGTCGGCGTGACGCTGGACAATATAGGATCATTGTGACTGTGTTCGTCCCGGTCGGCGTGACGCTGGACAATATAGGATCATTGCCACTGTGTTCGTCCCGGTCGGCGTGACGCTGGACAATATAGGATCATTGTCACTGTGTTCGTCCCGGTCGGCGTGACGCTGGACAATATAGGATCATTGTCACTGTGTTCGTCCCGGTCGGCGTGACGCTGGACAATATAGGATCATTGTCACTGTGTTCGTCCCGGTCGGCGTGACGCTGGACAATATAGGATCATTGCCACTGTGTTCGTCCCGGTCGGCGTGACGCTGGACAATATAGGATCATTGTCACTGTGTTCGTCCCGGTCGGCGTGACGCTGGACAATATAGGATCATTGTGACTGTGTTCGTCCCGGTCGGCGTGACGCTGGACAATATAGGATCATTGTCACTGTGTTCGTCCCGGTCGGCGTGACGCTGGACAATATAGGATCATTGCCACTGTGTTCGTCCCGGTCGGCGTGACGCTGGACAATATAGGATCATTGCCACTGTGTTCGTCCCGGTCGGCGTGACGCTGGACAATATAGGATCATTGCCACTGTGTTCGTCCCGGTCGGCGTGACGCTGGACAATATAGGATCATTGTCACTGTGTTCGTCCCGGTCGGCGTGACGCTGGACAATATAGGATCATTGCCACTGTGTTCGTCCCGGTCGGCGTGACGCTGGACAATATAGGATCATTGTCACTGTGTTCGTCCCGGTCGGCGTGACGCTGGACAATATAGGATCATTGCCACTGTGTTCGTCCCGGTCGGCGTGACGCTGGACAATATAGGATCATTGTCACTGTGTTCGTCCCGGTCGGCGTGACGCTGGACAATATAGGATCATTGTCACTGTGTTCGTCCCGGTCGGCGTGACGCTGGACAATATAGGATCATTGCCACTGTGTTCGTCCCGGTCGGCGTGACGCTGGACAATATAGGATCATTGTCACTGTGTTCGTCCCGGTCGGCGTGACGCTGGACAATATAGGATCATTGTCACTGTGTTCGTCCCGGTCGGCGTGACGCTGGACAATATAGGATCATTGCCACTGTGTTCGTCCCGGTCGGCGTGACGCTGGACAATATAGGATCATTGTCACTGTGTTCGTCCCGGTCGGCGTGACGCTGGACAATATAGGATCATTGCCACTGTGTTCGTCCCGGTCGGCGTGACGCTGGACAATATAGGATCATTGTCACTGTGTTCGTCCCGGTCGGCGTGACGCTGGACAATATAGGATCATTGTCACTGTGTTCGTCCCGGTCGGCGTGACGCTGGACAATATAGGATCATTGCCACTGTGTTCGTCCCGGTCGGCGTGACGCTGGACAATATAGGATCATTGTCACTGTGTTCGTCCCGGTCGGCGTGACGCTGGACAATATAGGATCATTGCCACTGTGTTCGTCCCGGTCGGCGTGACGCTGGACAATATAGGATCATTGCCACTGTGTTCGTCCCGGTCGGCGTGACGCTGGACAATATAGGATCATTGTCACTGTGTTCGTCCCGGTCGGCGTGACGCTGGACAATATAGGATCATTGTCACTGTGTTCGTCCCGGTCGGCGTGACGCTGGACAATATAGGATCATTGTCACTGTGTTCGTCCCGGTCGGCGTGACGCTGGACAATATAGGATCATTGCCACTGTGTTCGTCCCGGTCGGCGTGACGCTGGACAATATAGGATCATTGTCACTGTGTTCGTCCCGGTCGGCGTGACGCTGGACAATATAGGATCATTGCCACTGTGTTCGTCCCGGTCGGCGTGACGCTGGACAATATAGGATCATTGTCACTGTGTTCGTCCCGGTCGGCGTGACGCTGGACAATATAGGATCATTGCCACTGTGTTCGTCCCGGTCGGCGTGACGCTGGACAATATAGGACCATTGCCACTGTGTTCGTCCCGGTCGGCGTGACGCTGGACAATATAGGATCATTGCCACTGTGTTCGTCCCGGTCGGCGTGACGCTGGACAATATAGGATCATTGCCACTGTGTTCGTCCCGGTCGGCGTGACGCTGGACAATATAGGATCATTGTCACTGTGTTCGTCCCGGTCGGCGTGACGCTGGACAATATAGGATCATTGCCACTGTGTTTGTCCCGGTCGGCGTGACGCTGGACAATATAGGATCATTGCCACTGTGTTCGTCCCGGTCGGCGTGACGCTGGACAATATAGGATCATTGTCACTGTTCGTCCCGGTCGGCGTGACGCTGGACAATATAGGATCATTGCCACTGTGTTCGTCCCGGTCGGCGTGACGCTGGACAATATAGGATCATTGTGACTGTGTTCGTCCCGGTCGGCGTGACGCTGGACAATATAGGATCATTGCCACTGTGTTCGTCCCGGTCGGCGTGACGCTGGACAATATAGGATCATTGCCACTGTGTTCGTCCCGGTCGGCGTGACGCTGGACAATATAGGATCATTGTCACTGTGTTCGTCCCGGTCGGCGTGACGCTGGACAATATAGGATCATTGTCACTTTGCTCAAACAGTGGCTCAATCAACAGCTTTGGTCAGCAGTGATTAGGGAAATATTTCCAGAACAAATTTATTCAAACAGACTTAACGCAAACTGGCGAATTATAACATCTTCATACCCGTGTGCTAGAACTTCTATCTGAGAACGCTTGCACCAAAAATAACCACCTGGCGAAAACACAATTCTACCCCGCTTGAAAATTTACCTAGGTGGCTATTTTCTCTTGCGCCAAACGAATTCGCCACCTGGGTAAAATATGTAGTGGTTATTTTTTATGTCGCCTGTCCAGCAATCATATCGTTCCGTATCAAAATATGCCTAGTACACTCAACGCGATTTTGGAATCTTGTTAAAATGGATACAGTATAGCGTATTTACTTCTAATCTAACAAATTATACTCAGATAAGTTCTAAGAACTATGACAACAACAACAAATATGTAACTGAAATTGAATAACCCATAATGCGTATTCATATGTGCATAGGCGTAGGAACAGGGGGGGGCATGGCCCCCTCACTTTTCGGCCATTTTTGGGGGCTAAAATCTGTATTTTTGCTTGGTGAGAAAATTGTTTGATGGCAAAAGGTTCGCCAAGACGAGAACAGCCCAAATTTGCAAAGAAATATTCCATAGGGGGGTTGGGGTACTCTCAAAACGAGATCACATTTTCACTGCCCCCCCCCCCCCACTTTTCGTGACGTTCCTAAGTTCCTGCATATGTTCACTACTTAGGCATAGATGCGTGACTACTAAATTAAAATTTGTTTGCTTAAGATTCAGTTGAACTTAGAGGATTATTTTTTTAGTCATAAATGGGTTCAGCTTTAAGCATGACATTCAATAATAACATACTTTTTTGCACTGCATATTATCATGATTCAAGTCAGTTTCAAACCAAAGCAAAACAAGCAAGAAGTTGTATTTATTACAGGGAGGACCCTTCGCTTTTATTACCGTTGCCATGGCAACGTGATACTAAACAACCGCTGCGAACCTTCGGTTTCGAGACACATTCAGTTCCGGTTTTGTAATCAAGGTTCATATGCGTTTTATCGAAGTTTATAGTGTCCAAAATGTAAATAAATAACGGTGTTAATCAACTATGTATAGTAGTTTGTCACAACAAAACATACAGCCGACAACTCTACCAACATTGTAAACAATATTTAATTATTTTTAACCAACATTTTGATGGTTATTTTTTCGATGGAATTTACCCATATCCGGCATCTGTGCCGCACACAAAATCTTCCGCCTGACCTACTTTCGGAGTTTGGTGCAAGAGGATGCGAATAAAGGTGGGTAAAATCGGGCTGCGCTGGGGTATAATTTCGGGGTAGATTTTCAGGGTGGTTATTTTTTTACCCAGTGGGTGCAAGGGAATCTGGTTATTTGTCATTTTCACCATGTGGTTAATTTTGGTGCGAGAGGGCTCTGATTTGCTTTATTTGACTTTGTGTTCATTTATTTGGTTTCTGGACCTGTTAGGAATCTTCGTGGCAAGCGAAGTGCGAAGTATCCGCAGTAGGTCACTCACGTTTGGGCGCTGCGGATTATTATTTTCCTTAGTCGACGGCGTATGGCGTATCTATGGCTACGACGCAGTGGTTTCCATGTCGACGGCGTATCTAATCCGAGCCACTGTCACATAATCGTCGCCATCACCTCCAAACTGGCGCCAGCAATTGAATTCAGACTATGGAAAACCGCTTGCTGAAGGTTATTTTAGCGTTCAGGTGCCGTTAATTCCGGAGGTGGCCAGCGTAAAGACCCAAACAATCTTCGTCTGTTTTGAACATAGCCGACTTATAACCTTATCAAATCTGAATAATACCGCACCCCAGTGTCCCAGGTCCGTCTAGAAAGCAGTTCGAACAACTATGGTATCGTTGCTGATAATAGGATTTGTCATGCGAGTTGCAGTTATTTTTCTGATTTGATTCCAAGACTTTATGTCGGTCGTTTTACCCGGTTCTTGAACTCGCTGTTTCTGACTAATGCAACTGCTCCCTAAGAGGCTGGCTGCTCAGGCGTTATTTCTAGAGACTTTGTGACACCGATGCCAGGATGTCGGGCGCTTCTGAAGATAATTTGAAACATGCTCTGCGAAATGAATAGCTTTGTCGGCGGTGGCTCACACTTTGATGAGCGCGCAAGCTCGAGTGCTTCTCCTTAGTTAGGGCTTGGAATTTCTGAAAGCCCACATTGTACCAGCGAAGAGTTCCCACGGTTTAAAGTCCTGTCTGGATTGTTATGTCCTTATTTTATTCCTCGAAGTACTGAATGCTGATGAAATTCAGATATGTGTTAAACGCTTACCTGCTATGTTCGTTTGCATTAGGTTTGTTTCATTCTTTGCGCAACGGGCTACAGCCGGTGCTCGACAACGCTTTTCAGCTTAAATATATTTGAAAAGATTTCGTTTTGCCAGAAAAACTTCGTGTAGTTTTACAGCGATGGTGCGAAATATCAGGTCTGTCCCTATCACAATGTCATGTCAGATCATGTAATGCAGGACAACTGATCTGTGTGCGCCCAAGGACGTTTTCAAGGAGAGTTCCAGAGAACTCTCCAGGCCATCCACGGGCTAGAACAGTCATTGGTGTGAGCGAAAGCTCGAGTCATTTGTTTGCTTGCTGTTTTGCCCGTTTGTGTTGGAACGGCCAAAATAAACATTTGGTGACGTCCTAAGAAGAATCGATACCCTGATCAGGAGGTGATAACATGCTGTGGAAATGTGGTACTCTCCTCTGAAATAGACGGCTGATTGCTGGCTCTATGTAGTCAATTATGTATGGCTATATACGGTGTATGTGTAATTCAGACGCCTATATACGGTGTATCGTGCGGTATGTACGAGATATCATGCAATATATCACTAGCGGGAACAGGGACGTGGACGACAATGCTGTCCAAGTGTCCATTACCGTGCTCGCATCTCCTAACATCCCGTGTGTTCCACTCCACCAGTGTCTATTTAGTCCTCCAACCGACGGGCCCGGACACCCCCATTCACGCCACACCCACCCGCTTCCTTGTGTGACGTCACCGGCTGTTTTATGACGTCACCAGGATATATCGGGCCACGCCCACCGGACCGGGCGGCTGCCAGCCAGGAAGTGTGAGCTTGCAGTCTGACCTTTGTCGCGAGCTTTCTCTGGTCGGAAGACTGACGGGACTGCATCGTGACCTGGTCGGAATGGTGGCGCGAGACGGTGACCCGGCTGTCCCGCTGTCGGCTGTCCTGGTCAATTCGGGGTCGATTGGCTGACTTTAGAATGGTGTCAGCCAATCGTATCAGCCAATAGTATTTCACGATTCGGTCCGTTTCTCTTTGGCAGGGCTGTCCACAAGAGCTGCCATTTTTTAACCCATGGTCTTCAAACTACGGTTGTGACTTGTGGGCTTGTGTGGGCATAGAGGAGCGCTTCTTGTTGTGCTTGAGGGTTTTGTTGGTTTTGAAGCGAAACAGTATAAAGCAAGTGTGTTTGTTTATTTTTTAAGTTTTGCATCAACTTGTGGTTTCAGCCACTCAGTTGTCTCGTGGTTTAGCAGGTTTACATCCTGATGGCTGTTGGCATCTGGAGACCTTATCCACTGATGCTGTTGTGTGTTTTTAAATCACCGTTTGCATTGGCCGTTTGCATTGACATGGGTTTTGAAGAGTCTTAAAATCGGCAGCTCTCCTTTCGGGAATCCCAGTAAAGCGGCAGCTCTACTTTGGACGGCCAAGTGCAACTCGATCAGCTGTTCGCGTGGGAATGTACCCGAGCCAGGGTTCGCCGAAACGACTCGCCGGCCGCGCTGGAGAGACGCTGCTCGGACATTTTTTCTCTGTTCAGCTGTCTCGTCAGATGGGTATCGCCGCTCCATTCACGGCCTGAGACGGGACAACAGCGCGTCGGCACCTTTGGAGGGTTCCCTGGCTGGTAACTTGATTCTCAGTCTGGTCCCCGGACGACTCGCAGGGGGCCAGCTTGGTGTGGCATGGGTTGGTGAAAGCTTGTTGAGGTTTGGCTAAGTTGGAGCACGAGTCTAGAGCTAAAAATCGGAAAAATGAAGCGTGGTCGTGTTGTTTTGGAGGTGTGGGAAATGAGGCGGGGAGGGGGGGGGGTGAGAGTGTTCCCAGTGTGGGACGGCATCTCGTGATGCAGATGGACCGCTACAGAGGTGTGATAAGTGTAGCGGAGCACGGGAACGCTGCTGAGATCAGAGATGAACGGGCACCGTTTGCGCTGAACGGCGTAACCGCTAACGGGAGCGGACGGAAACGCTGCTGAGATCAGAGATGAACGGGCACCGTTTGCGCTGACCGGCGTAACCGCTAACGGAAGCGGACGGGAACGCTGCTGAGATCAGAGATGAACGGACACCGTTTGCGCTGAACGGCGTAACCGCTAACGGAAGCGGACGGAAGTCTGGTCGACCTACCATCAAAGAACGTGTTCAAAACGAGACTTTGTCTTCTACTCGGCAACAATGGCTGTTGTGGTAGCAGGATGTTGTTTAGTAGTTCCAGTGATTTCGAGTAAATAACACCCCGTAGGCGCCGTATGCCCGCACCATCGGTGTACCCGACAGCTCAAATGGCGTATGAGCACACACAGCTTTTTACCAATTAGCCGGGGAACCGTGTTTGTGGCCTGGTTCTGCTGCTAGCGTGCCTTTGATCGTTTGGTGTTTGGTTCTGGGACATGGGTCATAGGGTAGACGGGCCCTAGCGTTGCGATATAATGACATCTGGCCATCTCTGTTCAAGGATCAATTCCGCTCTACGACAGCGTGTATTATAAATCTTTACCATCTTGGCTCAAATTAATCTGATTTCAGACAGGCCATTCAGCTGAAGGCCGATTCTCCTGATTTTGTGGTAGCCAATATCTCCGCTGGTAAATCACTGCTATCTGCGTGGAAACGGCGTCCTCGTTGAATTGTCGTCGTCGCTATCGTCGTTCTCGTCGTTCTCGTCGGCGTCGTTCTCGTCGTTCTCGTCGGCGTCGGTGGCGGCGACGGTGGCGGTTTCGCCCGTCGACCAGCCAGTCGTGCAGTCTGTTGGACTGTGTTCAGACCAATTCGGTTGCTTTGTTTGGCTGTGTTCCGTCCGACTCAGTCGGTCACGACCGCCACCTGCAGCTGTCGCGAGCACGACCGCCACCTGCAGCTGTCGCGAGCACGACCGCCACCTGCAGCTGTCGCGAGCACGACCGCCACCTGCAGCTGTCGCGAGCACGACCGCTACCTGCAGCTGTCGCGAGCACGACCGCCACCTGCGGCTGTCGCGAGCACGACCGCCACCTGCAGCTGTCGCGAGCACAACCGCCACCTGCAGCTGTCGCGAGCACGACCACCACCTGCAGCTGTCGCGAGCACGACCACCGACTGCGGCTGCCGCGAGCACGACCACCGACTGCGGCTGTCGCGAGCACGACCACAGACTGCGGCTGGCTTCTTCCGAGCACGACCACCGACTGCGGCTGGCTTCTTCCGAACACGACCCAGCACAGCGCCCGAGCACGGCGGAGAACGGCCGAGCACGGCGCCCTGACGAGTCGTGCTCCTCTGGCCGCGTCGCAGACTGTTGTTGGGCGTCGGAAGTGGCCCGATTTTCGACTGGGGTGCGGCCCGGGACCGGCACCTTATCTGACGAAACGGGCAGGGACGGCCGAGTCCCAGCGCCGAGTCGCACGAGACGGCACGAGACGGCACGAGACGGCTGAGTCTCCCAGCGCCGAGTCGCACGAGACGGCACGGGACGGCATTCTGGTCACACGGGGACGGACGGCACGGCATTCTGGTCCGGTGGGACACACCTGGCTGGGTCGGCGACTGGCTCGGTTGACGGCGGACAGAGAAGTGCTTCTCGGGTGCTGGCTGTGTCGCCTGCGTGGGTAGGACTGGCTTGGTTGACGGCGGACAGAAAAGTGCTTCTCGGGTGGTGGCTGTGTCGGCTGCGTGGGTAGGACTGGCTTGGTTGACGGCTGGCTTGAGGATGCGTTTTTTTTTGGGGGGGGGGGGGGGGGGGCTCTCGGGTGTCGATGCGCTGGATTGATGGGTGACGGGCTCAGGTGGTGGCTAGGAGAAAGGTATTGGTGCACCATCGCACTGTCACAGTGCGATGATGTTGTTTTCTGCTTGCTAGGCGTTTAGATGAGTTTGGCCGTCAGTTTTGCTAGTCATGAGTTGGCTATGCTTTCTAACTAGCCATGGTGGATACTGGTGGACTCGACCGTCAGTCGGGCCACGGCGCCCGTTTCCCAGACTCAGTCTACGTCTCAGACGCTAAACACCGTCGCAAAACACATTTGCCAGACACCTTCGCTGGTCATCTGAGCCAGACACCGCCGCCAGACGCCAGTGGCGGATCCAGGGGGGGGGGGTCACGGGGTCATGACATCGGGGCACCGTGCCTCCTTGAATCCAGAAGGGAAAACAATGGTCTGGTGTCGCCATGAAATCACAAGCATTGGTCGCTGGAGAAGAAAAAAATCGCGAAATGATGCTAAATTAAAATTGCTAAATTATGCCAAAAAATGTCCCTTCATGCCTTCCGTCCCTTGGGCTATGATGGGGGGACCAACGTGCCTTATACCAGAGGCAACAACGTATCGGACTCGAGGGGCTCTGAGGGCCCCCTTGGGCTGATAAATTAGATTATACAACCTTTCGATTTTTAGGGCCTAGTTATCCAGACCAAAAAAGTAAAGAATTCCGCGCCGCTACGCGGCGCAAATCAATCAGTGTTCTTTTCCAGTACAAAAGGATCTGATATAGACTACACACTGGCGGCCGCAGGGGGGGGGGGGGGGGGGGGAGGATATGGGGCCATGGCACTACTTTGGCCTTAAATGGGGGGACATGTATTTTGACCCCACCTTTTGCTCCAGACATATTTCCTCGTTTTGACCCTGCATGCTGGTTCCAATAACACAAATTAGTTCTCCAACCCGCTCAAAACCTCAAATTTTAAATAAAAGTTTAAAATTTATAACTAACCGCAATAATAGTTTATCTCATACATACGATTTACTGCTTGTAAAAAAAACGGTTTGCACCCCCCCCCCCCCCGGTCACGAACCTCGACTTCCCTCTTGGTCAATTCTTCATCAGCTGTCTGGGGCCGCCCTTGACTGTACAAGTGATATATTTTAGCACCATCCGCGGCACTTTAAATGATAGAAAGGGTACGACTAACATTGCAAATACCTATAGCAAACGTTGTCAATTAAAAAAAAAATGCTGAAATAGGGGCACCCTAAAAATATAGTAGACCAAATCCGTTGAGTTTTCAGATTTGGGTATAGGAGGGGCACCACTGCAATTGATGACCGCCCCTGAAGATTGTCTGGATCCGCCCCTGCCAGACGCAACACCTGGCGTCGGACCGCGATGTATTCATTACGTCGGGGTGTGCCGATGTCTGGCCGAATCTTGTCTGGCCGCGATGTATTCATTACGTCGGGGTGTGCCGATGTCTGGCCGAATCTTGTCTGGCCGCGATGTATTCATTACGTCGGGGTGTGCCGATGTCTGGCCGAATCTTGTCTGGCCGCGATGTATTCATTACGTCGGGGTGTGCCCAGACTTGTCAATGATTCAATGTGAATCGACTACTTTTGATTGAATCATTCTTATTTCAAATGAATGACTCATGAATCGATTCACCTCATGCGCAAACCTGTTTTGAGTCACTGATTGAATCATTCATACAGAGAAAATAGGCTGATTGAATCATTCATTGCTCAAAGAATCATTCTTTTTTGGTCGAACAGCATAAACTGTCCACAAAATATGCCAGCAGCCCAGCATTCATCTGTGCCCTGTGGACAAACCAGGTACTTAATGGTCAATTATATGAGCTCTGTGTCCTGAGCTGTAGCCTGTAATTCATCTATGCGTAAAGAAAGCGAGGCTTTGTGTCCAACTCCAGTGGGCACAAAGCCACTGTTCAATCAGCCCTAACTAGGTGAATACCTTGGAACTGGTAGGGTTAGGTAAGGTACCTAAATACTTAGAAAAGGTAACTAACTCATACTTTGGTTCATAAACCACACAGTACACGCACACCTTTGTCAAAATTGGTACACGAAAAATGATCAAAAGGTACCCACCTTTTCCTAATTTCTAGGCTATACCATATCAAAAACTAAATCATAAACAAACATTTGCATGACCTCCGCATGTCCCAAATATCACTGTCGCATCGACGCCGCTTTATTCCACATCATGCTTTATAAAAAAAATACCTAATGCAAAATCAAAATAAATGTTCTATTCGCTTAAAAAAGTGAAACGTAAAGTCATTAATACTTTTGGAACTTGGAATTTGCAATTATAATAAATATTATAAATATCCTTTTATAATCAAAATAAACAACACGCGTGTCCAATTGCCTCACATTCACATTAACATTCGGAAAACCATTCGCGGACTATTTAGATTGGCTTCAAAATTGGTACACAAATAGATCACGACCTAGTGATCATTCTGGTAAAATCTTAGAGTCGCACATTTCAAATCAAAGGAGTTAGAGCAGGTCATATGTTTAAGGTCAAACCAGCAGACTATTCTGATGTGCATGAAAATTGGCACACAGGTAGAGCATGACCTCCCTATCACGCTCATAAAATCTTAGAGTCGCACATTCAAAATCAAAGGAGTTAGACAAAGGGGTCGACACTTCCCTTTAATGTTGAGTGATTGAATCAAGATTGAATAATTAATTATGGTAATGTTGAGTGATTTAATCATGATTGAATCATTCATTATGGTAATGTTGAGTGATTGAATCATGATTGAATCATTCATTATGGTAATGTTGAGTGATTGAATCATGATTGAATCATTCATTATGGTAATGTTGAGTGATTGAATCATGATTGAATCATTCACTATGGTCCGTGAATCACTGTGAATCGATTCATGACAAATATGAATCATTGACAAGTCTGGGTGTGCCGATGTCTGGCCGAATCTTGTCTGGCCGCGATGTAGTCTTTACGTCAGGGTGTGCCGATGTCTGGCCGCCCGCCGCCTGACTCGGGGAGATCCCGGGACAGACTGCGACAGACGTGGTGAAGCGTGCGTGCGCAGACCAGGTGGGTATGACACGTGTTGGCTTGGAGTCAACACTTGCGCGGCCGGCTTGGCGTTACCACGCGCCCGTGAATGAGGTGGAGGCTATTCCAAGCAGCATGCTCAGTCGGGGTCATGACGGCATCCCAGGGCAGTGGCAAGTTTTGTCTGACAATAGAACGATGTGTAGGGGATTCTTAAAGGGAAATAATGACCTTTTGATTTTGTTAGTAACAATTTCTTAGGCTACCGTTATGGTTTTAAAATTATTGTATTTAAATTTAAGAATTAAATAAAATTATTCCCAAATTCAAAGTTGTAAGTTTGGAAAAAATACAAAGCAAGTACCTTGTGTACTTCATGAAGGTCATTGACAAATTCGTCCTTCCCTACCATTGTTTACATCAAGTGCGGCATTTTTGGAGGCTCTGTGACGTTTCCGATCAAACTGAGCGCTGCTCGGACACACGCTAGTAGCGCTTTCGTTCTCCATGGCAACCAGGCGTCAGCCAATCAAAAGCCAGAAAGGGAATACGTTCTGGTTTTGCATTGGCTCACGCCTGGTTGCCATGGAGAACGAAAGCGCTACTAGCGCTACTAGCGTGCGTTCAAGCAGCGCTCTGATCCGTGAAGCAATCCGTGAAGCATCCGTGATGCATGACTGACTATCAGTATAAGTCATGAATAACAACAACATGCAAACTATACCAACTCGAATAAAATAAGGGCGGAATGAATTGAACCCCAGGCAAGCTAGTATTCCCAAAGCACTCGGCACTGCGCCACAATAACAAAAGGTGAGGGAAATGCATATTGGATACAATATTATCACGTCACAAGTTTCTGAAGTGTCAACTACTATGAAATACAGTGATAAAATACCTTTAATAATGATTAAAAAGAAAATTCAAACTTAAAAACAATAATTTGAATAAGTCTTTAATTAGCTTTCAACTCGAAATCAGATATATTTTGCAATGCTACACAAGAATGGCACCAGTGACGTCATTAACAAAGCCTGCTACGGGACTTGGGTATACTAATCAGGAACAACTCACCACAATGGTTAAGTGCGCCGAGAAGCATGCCAATGACTTTGTAAACAAATCGCCGACGCTAAATAGGCCGCCGTCGATGTGCATCGATGAGCTTCCGATTTAATTGCCAGTTTTGTGTTATTGTTTGTTAGTTTTTTTGGGGAAAATTATTATTTTTCATGATAATATAAAGCATAGTGTTATATACAGCCACAGACAAATTATACAATGCTCCTAATGTTGAAAACAAATAAATCGATTTCCAAAAATTGAGGGTCGCAACCACTAACTATGCCGCCGTTGATGTGCATCGATGAGCTTCCGATTTTATTGCCACTTTTTCCAATTGCTGTTAGTTTTAGAAGATCGCCGGCATATAATCACAACAAGCAGAACGTACAATATATTTTCCACTCCATTGCGTAGAAAAACAATACGGGAAAAGCCGCAGTTTGATGAGGACCAAAAGTACTTGCAAGTACCGGTCGTTAAAAGTGTGGAACGCTTATCAACTTTAACTTGAAATATCTTTCGGTAGGAAAGTTTTCATGCAAAATGTGATGAATTTACAATTTATTTTGGTCTCGTCTGGCGATTTCAAGTGCTAACTCCATTTTTGTGGAAAAGGGTCATTATTTCCCTTTAACACTGATTGTTTCTATATTTGCAAATGCTGTTCTGAAGAACGGCAGTGGTATGGACAATGTACTGCCTGACAATATTCTTCCTAGCCACACTGCTTCGCTGCCGTTAGCGCTGGTGGTGGTGGTGGTGGTGGGGGGTCACCATGGTGTCTTGCTAGCCACACTGCTTCGCTGCGGTGGGCGGGGGTGTCACTGCCTCACAATATTCTTGCTAGCCACACTGCTTCGCTGCCGTTGGCGGTGGTGGTGGTGGTGGGGGGGGGGGGGGGGGGGCGGGGGTGTCACCAGGGTGTCTTGCTAGCCACACTGCTTCGCTGCCGTTGGCGGTGGTGGGGGGGCGGGGGCGGGGGTGTCACCATGGTGTCTTGTAGCCACACTGCTTCGCTGCCGTTAGCGGTGGTGGTGGTGGGGGGGGGGGGGGGGGTGTCACCATGGTGTCTTGCTAGCCACACTGCTTCGCTGCCGTTGGCGGTGGTGGTGGTGGTGGTGGTGGTGGTGGTGGTGGTGGTGGTGGTGGTGGTGGTGGTGGTGGTGGTGGTGGTGGTGGTGGTGGTGGTGGTGGGGGGGGGGGCGGGGGTGTCACCATGGTGTCTTGCTAGCCACACTGCTTCGCTGCCGTTGGCGGTGTTGGTGGTGGTGGTGGTGGTGGTGGTGGTGGTGGTGGTGGTGGTGGTGGTGGTGGTGGTGGTGGTGGGGGGGGGGGGGGGGGGGGTGTCACCATGGTGTCTTGCTAGCCACACTGCTTCGCTGCCGTTGGCGGTGGTGGTGGTGGTGGGGGGGGGGGCGGGGGTGTCACCATGGTGTCTTGCTAGCCACACTGCTTCGCTGCCGTTGGCGGTGGTGGTGGTGGTGGTGGTGGTGGTGGTGGTGGTGGTGGTGGTGGTGGTGGTGGTGGTGGTGGTGGTGGTGGTGGTGGTGGGGGGGGGGGGGGGCGGGGGTGTCACCATGGTGTCTTGCTAGCCACACTGCTTCGCTGCCGTTGGCGGTGGTGGTGGTGGTGGTGGTGGTGGTGGTGGTGGTGGTGGTGGTGGTGGTGGTGGTGGTGGTGGTGGTGGTGGTGGGGGGGGCGGGGGTGTCACCATGGTGTCTTGCTAGCCACACTGCTTCGCTGGTGGTGGTGGTGGTGGTGGTGGTGGTGGTGGTGGTGGTGGTGGTGGTGGTGGTGGTGGTGGTGGTGGGGGGGGGGGGGGGCGGGGGTGTCACCATGGTGTCTTGCTAGCCACACTGCTTCGCTGCCGTTGGCGAGGGGGGTGTCACCATGGTGTCTTGCTAGCCACACTGCTTCGCTGCCGTTGGCGGTGGTGGTGGGGGGGGGGGGGGGCGGGGGTGTCACCATGGTGTCTTGCTAGCCACACTGCTTCGTTGCCGTTGGCGGTGGTGGTGGGGGGGGG
Organism: Chirona hameri; assembly: GCA_036785665.1. Classification (NCBI taxonomy): domain Eukaryota; kingdom Metazoa; phylum Arthropoda; class Thecostraca; order Balanomorpha; family Balanidae; genus Chirona; species Chirona hameri. The sequence continues at coordinate 199,752 of JAXIVJ010000629.1, forward strand.
GTGTCACCATAGTGTCTTGCTAGCCACACTGCTTCGCTGCCGTTGGCGGTGGTCGTGGGGGGGGGGCGGGGGTGTCACCATGGTGTCTTGCTAGCCACACTGCTTCGCTGCCGTTGGCGGTGGTGGGGGGGGGGGGGGGGCGGGGGTGTCACCATGGTGTCTTGCTAGCCACACTGCTTCGCTGCCGTTGGCGGTGGTGGTGGTGGGGGGGGGGGGCGGGGGGGTCACCATGGTGTCTTCCTAGCCACACTGCTTCGCTGCCGTCGGCGGTGGGGGGGGGGGGGGGGTGTCACCAGGGTGTCTCTGAGACGTTCTCCGTTGAGACATGATGCATGGGTCAACAAGATAATGCTGCCGCGGACGCATCCGGTCCCTGGTCCGGGACCGGCCCCACACGTGCCCGAAATCCCCCAGAATCCCCCGGAAATCCGCCAGACGCTGGCGGCCCTGTCGTCGGATTTCGGGCCGGCTAAGTCGTGGTGACGGCCGGCGGCATGCCACCAGTCCCGGCTGCCGGCGGCGCGTTTGATGTAGGTCGTGGCGGCGGCAGATTGGCCGAGGATTGTGGGGAGATTGGTGGCACGTGAACGGCTGAGTCGTTGCTCGGGCTCAGATGCAAGTCATGTTTTCTACGGGGTTATCCGCATTCGTTGGTGATTTGGGCTGCAAAGTCGTGAGGGTCCCGTTTATGGTGATGAGAGGTTAAATCAGTATTATTTCGGTGAGTTACCGCGTGCTATGCTGCACTAATGTCCCTCGCCTAGGGATATATGGTTGGTATATTACTTTGAGCTCGTGATGTTTTCAATTATGTGGTAACTCCGCTCTGGGTAATTACTTCATGGAAAAGTATTTTCTGCAATTCCAGCGGTTTCTTCAATAGTTGCACGGCATGCTACCAAGCTTTGCGCTTAAAACCGAAGTCGTCACGTGGGCGAAGTGCACGTGCAATCGTTTTTCTTTTTGGTGGAGGTTTATTGTTTGTTCGAGCACCGCCGCAGGGGCGGCGCCACCGGGGGGGGGGGGGGAGGGCAAGCGGGGGACGCGTCCCCCTATCTTCAGATAGCGGGGTACAGTACCCCCTATCCCAGCAACCTTTCGCTGGAAAACATTTACTCCGTGTAGATATTTTCCTTCATGTGTCGCCAATTTTTTCCATGCCAATCAAAATCAAACCAAAATTGGTGACTCAATAAAATTTGGTGACATTACATACCTACAAATATGATGATCCTGAGACCATGGACTACTCCCATGCTGATAATTATGAGTGTTCAATCTAACATGTGGATGGTGTGTACAGTGTGTTTGACCAATCAGCGTTGAGGTTGCTTTAGAAAGCTCAACGCTGATTGGTGAAACACACTGTACACACCGTACACATGTGTTCTTGAACACGGCTACTGAATGCCAAGTGATGTTGATGCCTGATTGAAGATTAATGTTTTAGGGCCATGGAGCCCACCTAGACAATGCTGCCGCCAGTGGCGGATTTGGGCAAAATGGGCAATTGCCCCCCCCCCCCCCCCCACCGACTGAAATCGGCGCAAATTTGACACATTTCCTGATATAGAAGACAATATAAGCAACTTTTACTAAGGACAGTTTGCTTTAAATCAGCTATCAATGCATAAGCAAGCGAAATCCGA